>QRDG01002525.1:368776-401328 GCA_012064385.1 Puccinellia tenuiflora
AAAACATATGCTGTATTATTCAGAATTTTATTTTATCTGCCATGTGCTCTCATAATTTTCACATGAAACTTGAAGAAAAACTGAACGAAGGCTCCCTACTGGAAACTAGATTGTTAATTTTGTAGAAATACATTTAGACCATAGGACTTTAAAGATATAATAATCGTGGGGTGAGGTTTCACCGTTCAGAAGCAAAAGGAAATGTCTGCCGTCAGCTTCTTATGCTTTCATTGTTATTCCTGCTGGTCCAGGTACCGCTTCAAATGAAGCTTTTCGGCAGTGATATTACTTCTCAATTGGTATATTTCTCTGGCAAGTTAAAGTTTTACAATGAATAAACTTATATTATTTTTTATCATTTGTTCCTTTTGCATATTTATACCGTTGTGGGGGTCATGGGCAGAGATGGCAGCGCTACAAACCCAGTGATGCTGTTTATAGAAAGCAAGTAAACAGCATATCCGTTTCAGCATACTTACCTAAGACCTACAGTACACCTAAGAATTGCTTAATATTTGTGTGTTCTCTTTGTTTAATTGACCTGTATGACTACTATATAAAGTAATTTGTAAGTATTCTTCATAAATTTAGATTTTATGCCTACCTTAATTTATCAATTGTCACTATTTATTTTATAGTGTATTCTTCACCGTGCTTAGTGATTCTTTACTACTATCCGCTTATCAGTATAATTGGAAGTATGTATGGTGTTTTGTATTGAGCAATTCCAATATAGATGCATTACGAACAACGGTTACAATCTCTTTGTTTAAGGGTATAGTGAAGCTCAGCTGCATTTCACTTTGTTTAAACTTGACAGTCTTTAAATCTCTTGAGTGCTTATTATATCAATATTTAGATTGAACGATGGTGTTTTTGTGTAAAATACAGTTCTGCAATGCATGCTAGAGAAAACATTCCTTCAGTGTTAATTTTAGCCAGTCACTTCAGAGTATATGTTGTCAATAGCTTCATTCTTCGGTGCCATTGATCTCATTTCCTTCAAATTTTGCACACTGAAGATGGTGATGTGTTTCTTTGTAAAGGTTTTCCACACAGCAAGGACATAAGAAACCAACGACGAATAGCTCGCTTCTTGAGGTGATGCTCTCATACATATATTTTTACTGTTTTGTTTAGAATATCATATCTTCTGTGTGTTTTGTGGTAATTCTAACAAGACATACTGCATTCTTCGTCTCCACCATGATCTGTGAGTTAATATGATTCCTCTTTTGTGCGTCTTTTGCTTTTCATTTCCACACATGCTTCTCCCTTCTCCAAATTTACTTCATGATTGATTTCTTAGTACCTTCAGAATCAGGTGGGAAGTTTATTGCTGAGCTCTACCTACACAAACTCTTACATCTATTTGTGTTTGATTATTTACTTTAATTAGCAAATTGCTTCAATATTTAACATCTGCAACTTCTAGAAATAAACTTCTTCCGAGTGTGTGATATATCTTTATGAGCTCATTAATTTCCTATGATCATTTGCCACTCTTTTTTAGGTGGAGGGCAATTGGCAGTACCCATAGTAGTTGTGCTGGCGATGTTGAGCTTCTTCCGAGTGAGGGCCACCCAGACTGGCATTGCTCTCTTGCTCCCAGCTTATGTGAGTGCACAAAAATGTTCTTTCTGTACACTCTAGACAAGGTGCAAATATATTTCTTCAGTGGATTTCTTTCTAAGAAAAATAATAACATTTTGAGAGGTCGAAGGTATCATTTATGCAGATAAACTAATAATTATAGTTCTAGCCATGTGCAACGATATTTCTTCTAGAGTTTCTATAATAATTATGAAAATGAATTTCAATAGTTATCTTACTCCTATCGTGGGTTATTATTTGAGCGCCAGTTATAGCCATTCTACAGATAAAGTGCTTCTACTTAAATATATTTCTTAAGTGGATCTATTTGTGAGAAAATAATAGCATTTCGAAAAATAGTAAATATGGAATAGTTCATTGGAAACATAAATAGCAACTTTTTATTCGACTAAAATACAGGTTTAACCTTTCCATTATACTGCTTTAAGTTGTTAGTATGTATAACAGTATTATGCGATATTAAAGGATGAGTGATCATGCAGATCAATAGAATGGCTGCCTACTTTATTTCTTCAAATGGTACTTATATTCAATTCTTCTTGCACAACATTTATTTGCTACATATATTTGCTGCCTCTATTGGTGCCTTTGTGCTCTCTGTCTTACACACGGTTCTGCTATATAATTTGACAATCTAAGAAATATGAACACTCATTGGAACAGTTTCCTTGCTGTTATTCTATTCTTTTCAAAGCGCGTGGGCCGAAGGAGAGGATGTGTGGGGACGTTGATGTGGCCTTGGAGCTCAGGGAATGAGTCACTTTGCTTCTCTCTGCTTCTTAGAAGTAAAAATCTTAAATAATATTTCATAATATAGCAATATAGAGTTTCAGAAATGGTGACCCAAAGCTCTTTTATTTTTATCTTACATGTATCTCTATTCAAAGTTGTCTAAAAGTACTGCATTGAAAAAAAAATGCAATGACATCGATGGCCTCTTGCCTGCTGGTCGAGGATATATATGTGCTGGTGATTTCAAGTGCACTGCCTTTTAGAGATGGTACGGGAGAGCACAATAACATAAGCGTTGGAGTTGCGACGTCAATTGTTCAAGTGGTCAACAATAGTAAGCAATGGTCAGTCCATTGCCTTCAGCTCCAGTGTACCTTAAAAGGTACTGCACATATATGGTTTGAGGCTTTGATATTTGTAAATAGAGTGAGGATCTTACATTAATTTCCTATTAGAATGATTACTGTGATGAGATACACATTACTCATATTTCAAATCATTTGCACATAGATTAAAATGTTGTTTACCTGGACGTTGTTTCCCTTACTGCGCTAAAGATAATGTAGTTACAAATACCAAATGTTGAGTATTCATTTGGATTGAAACCTGTGCCTTTTCAATTTTGAATAGTAATTGAAATTCAATTAAGGTTGTGCCTTTATTTCACCTGTCCTTTTTGAAAATATAATTTGTGTGAAGTTATGCTTTACTGCTTTGTATGACCCTGTCGCCCCACTTTGTGAAGAAGTGGAATACAAGAACTGACATGGACGACACAGACGACTAATCACCTTCATTCCATCCAGCAACAACCATGCCATCTGTAAGTACTACCATATACCCTTTCAGTTTCATCAAATCATTCCCAGCACAAATTTTTCTAGATCCTAATTCAATTTATTGCAATATATTTCAGGCTTTAACTCTTATCAGTGGAGAATGGATGCTACATGTTTTGTTATCTTGATGTGGCCACCATGTTGATCAGGCCAGTTTATCTTTTTACTATGAGGCAGTGTTTCCTACATATATTACATGAAGCAATGTAATCGTATTCTCCAACTAATTTGCCGTCTGTATAAATAAACATCGTGTCAGCAAATGTAAGTATGTAACTATGTATATATACTGCTATGCACCATCTTCTTACAGCACCAAAAAAAATAATTAAAAGTAAAATGTTCTAAAATTATCCAACAAATAAATATTTTGTTCTAAACCAACACAACGATTTTTCACCAAGGGTGCGGCGTTCCGCCGCGCTGATGAAGCCTTTGTCCAGTCCTAGCAAAATTCAAACATGATCGACCATTACAACCTACTACATATTTTAAAATTCTACAAAATATTTCAAAAATGCTCATAAAAAATGCTACCTATCTACAACAAAATAAAAACATATTTAAACACTCCAAATTGGCTAACATTTTGGAGAAGAACAAATATATATTGTACAAAAAAAATCACCAGGGGCGTGGCGTGACGCCACGCCAAAATTCAACTAGTACTATATATAAAAGTAGGACGATTTTGAGCTCTCTCCGCGCTCGGCGACTGTTCACAGCTACAGTGAACCCTGTAGCGCTACAGTACAACAGTAACCGGGCGATCCCGGCCGTCCGGCGGCGATCGGACGGCTCCCAGCACGCGTCGATGACGCTTTTGCAAAAACGTCCCTCTAGAACACAAAAATTGAACCCGCAATCCAACGTTTACCGTGTACGGGGACCTCAACGTAATTCCGAAAAAACTCGAGGGCCTCGGTGCAAAACGTCCTTAGATCGGCCTCTTCTCTTCTTCCTCCCGCGACGCCGCGGGTCGCCGCCGTCGCCGCCGCGTTCGATGCCGCCGCCACACCGCTCCCCGTTCAAATCGAAGCACACAATGAGGTGCGCCGTCGCGCCCTCTCTCTGATCGCCGAAGGACGTCCGCCGGGACGCCGTGGTGGCACCGGGATCGACGCCGCCGTGCTCGGAAGTCGCCGCCGCATTTTCACGCCGCCGCCGCCGCTCCGGCCACGCATAATCGGCGGCGCCGCCACCTCAAGGCAGCCCGCGTCCGCGCGCGTCCGACGCGACTCGCCGCGCGTCCCAGCTCGCGCTGGATCGACGCCGGCGACGTCGACGCCGCCGCGGCAGCGCCCGCCAGCCGGTGACGTCACGGCGACGCCACCGCGGGCCTGGGCTGGCCAGGCCGGCCTGCTAGCTGGGCCGGGCTGGTGCGCACCTCGGCCAGCTTTTTTTCTATTTTTTTTTTCTCCCTGTTTTTTGTTTTCCCAATTCCTTAAAACTTCTATAACTTTGAAAATACAACTCCAAAAAATAATTTCTAAAAATCAAAATAGTCATTTCACTGCATAATAAAAAAAAATATTACGTGCATTACGTCGGGACCTTTTCCGAACTATTTGAAATCCACTACATACAAAAAAAAGAGAGATACTCCTAAAAAAAATAACATGGTAAAAAAAAAACTTTCTCTAAATATGGAATTCAATTCAAATAAATTGCATTTTCACTCACAATAGACTTAAAAATAAATGTTAGAAAAAAAATATAAACATGTTGGAACATTCTAGCTTGATTAAAAAAAATGAAAGACTCAAAGATATGTCAACATGCCCACAAAAAAAAAAAAAGACCAACTATTTGCACACACAAAAAAAAATATTCGAGCATTTTTGAATAGGTCAATATGGATTGATTATGCTGCAGCAGTACCAGCCCTTGCCACTGCTGACATCATTGCGACGTCACAGTGGCCCCCGGCTGTCAGAATTTTTTTTTACCTTTTTTTGCATAAATTTCCAAAAAATGGTAAATTCCTCACATGTGAGCCACATATTATTTACACAATTGCTAGAAATTCATAAACACTGTAAAATCAACAACTTCATAACTTTCCACCGGAAAATATGAAAAATAATTCACAAAGATCACAAAAAAAAATAGATGTTAATTATTTATATAAAAAATGAAAAAAAAACATATTTACACGTTTCAAATTAGTAAAATTTTGTAATTTTTCCAGATACATTCACTCCAATTACATAAAGTTTATTTTAAAAAAAAAAATCTCTAGCTATGGAATCCAAATGAATAAATGTGCATTTCCATCCATTATAGACTTCAATGTAGGATTAACCATTTTTTGAGTTTCAAACTTCTTAAAAAAATGGAGATAATCTAAAATATATCAACATGCTCACAAAAAGAAAAAATGCCAACTATTTACAGGAAAAAAAATGTTAGCACATTTCGAATTTGTGGATATTCTCCCCATAATTTTGTAAAGTTGAATTTAACAAATGCTCGCATTACGTGTTCCCTTTGATTATGGACTCTAATTGAACTTATTATATCTTCCCAAGTTGTTTAATATTTAGAGATAATTTAGCTGAAAACTCTCCAATTATGGACATAAAATTTAAAAATGTTTCGTCCACTAAATGTTTGAAGAAAATAAAAATCTACTTCCTCTAATTATGCATTGAACTTTCCGAAATCCCTTACAACGCACTTCGTCAGACTATGGAGTTAGACTAAATATTTTGATATTTATGACAAATTTCTAGATCGGAAATTCACTTCTACACCCGAGCTCACATGCACCTGTTTTTTTCGAGCAATTTTAAAAAATAGTAAAACATTATGAAAAAATCTGAAACAAATTGGTGACACACACATATGAGTTTCCCACACTCGTGCAAAATGTCGGAATGAAATGACAATTTCTGTGCTCTGTACAAAAAAGACAAAATCGGTGCACCCGGGTGCAGAGACGCCGCCCTCTTCCTAGATCGGCTTTTCTTCCATCTATTCTCCAGAACTGCTTTTTAAGTCTTTCTCCATCGCGTGCCAATTCCTGTAGGATCTCTTTTGCTTTTCTCTACATAACGTTCTTTTAATCAAATTTGACAAACTCTGCTAACCACGTAATATTAGCACCTTTGTTTTGTCCAATAATTATGTGAGTGCCTACGTCTGTTAGGCCTTTTAGGACATGATATTCACCTTATTTTATTTATGAAAGATTGTCAGTTAATTTCATTTATCACAATACTATCCAGACGGTTGTCAAATGCAAATCCATCATCTTATTAATTATTTTTCAAGTCAATGCTCCTTTATTTATGAAAGGTTCTTGACTTGATAGTGTGTACTTGCCATATGTATGTAGGTTGTGTCTGTACATCATTTAATTTGTATTACAAAACTAATCTAATATGGCACTTCACAAATTGTTGCTTTCCTTTCAGTTGCATAAATTATTTGTTTCCTACTGAAGCTTATATTCTCTTATTCCAGCCAAAAAAATTGATGGCAGTACCTTTATTTCGACAAATTGCTTCCTAAAATGGAGGAACTAATATTGAACACACATAATTGTCATGTTTCTCTAGCACATCATAAGACGGCCACCTGATTTCAATTCCATAGTAATATGCACCGAGTATATCTTTTCTTTAGGATTTCAAATCTTATGGCGTATAAGTACATTGACTTGCATTGCCGCTATCCTTCGTGCCTGCATTTTCACTAGATACTAATTTTAATAATATATCACATCCTTTCAGAAGGAGGTTATCGAGATTCCAAGATTCGAACCACTGTTCTGTTTGAGGAGAGGTTGAAGAAGTTAGGTCTCCCCAGCCCAACGTACAAAGGTCGCATGTTTGATGAATCAAAACTGGTGGCCTCAATCACATTTTATCCGACAACTCGATTCCTTCGTTGTACCATCTTCCTGCAAGGTCAGGCTATGGACAGTTTTCATGTTGCAAACAGTGATGCGGCGATGCAGGGAAAACAAAGCACACAAGATCAAAATAGTCATTTCAAATACTTTGGGACCTTTTCCAATTTATTTGAAATCCACTGCATATAAAAGAAAAAAATTGATTAGGTACATTTCCAAATCAAACGAGACCAAATTCCACAAATTTGCAAAACAAAAAACAAAATAGTCACTGCATATAAAAAAACATTTGATTACATGAATATTACCAGAAAATGCAAATTTGTTCTATTTATGGCTTGCTTCTAAATTGAAATGAATATGGATATAAATGGCTATGGAAAAAAATTGATTCCAAACATTTCCAAATCAACTGCAACCAAAATCCACAAAATTGTAAAAAAAAAAGCAAAATAGTCACTGCATTCAATTTTTTTTTCCGAATAGATGAATATTTCAACAAAATGCAAATTCATTTGCTCTAATTGTACCTTGCTTCCAAATTGAATTTAATAAATATAAATAACTTCCCAAATTTCCAATTTTGAGATTCAAACAACTTAACAATGTAAACTTTTCTTGAAATTGAACATATTAGAAACCAAAAACCTTCAAAATATGCACATTTCCATAATTTAATTATTTACACCACGGTACTCACAAATATGACAAAAAAAACATACCTACAACAAAAAAAAAATTCCAGAGAGATAATTTAGCAAAAAACAAAAAGGAGGTACTGTTTATGCAATGTTCCAATTTCTCAAACAAATGAGAATGAATCCTTTTTTTTTCCAATTCTCGAAATGCTTCACATCTCACTTCATAATGGTGTCATTTATCTAAAAACTACAAGTACGGTTCCACTTTACAATAACAAAATAAAAAACATATTTGCAAGATGCAATTTATCCAACATTTGAGCAAATATTATGATATTCCGTAAAATAAAACCAAAATGCTCACAAAAAAAAACTGCAGTATACTCATAACAAATACCAAATTTATTTCATCATTTCACTTTGGCTAACATTTAGACACCACACGAACAAACTTTCGCCAAATGTAGAATCAAATTCAAATGGATTGATCTGATTTCAATTAAATATTGACGTCCAAATACGAACATGTTTAAGCACTTCAAACGTTCAAACATTCGAATATTATAAACAATATATCAAAAATGCACACAAAAAAAAATTGCTACCTATTCATAAGAAAACAAACAAATGTTTCACCACTCCAATTTAGCCAACATTTTGATTAGCAAATATATATAGATATAGATATATCGCACACAAAAAAACACCAAAGGGCGTGGCGTGACGCCACGCCAAAATTCAACTAGTATATGGAAAAGAAGGAGAGGTGCAGGAAATCACGTTAAGTATGGGCGAGATCCGCAAGTTCAGATGCAATTAATATTTATAATACGAAACAGAGTAGACTTTACAATTAACAACTTCACAACTTGTGATTAGCATGTGATGGCTGACGGCAGCGGCGAAGCCAGCCTCAAATATCTGTGGGGTCATTGCTAATTCTGCAATTTTTCTCTTCACAATGAACAGTAAATGAACACACAGCTCCGTCGCTGGTGACGGGTCCAGCTAAGACCTAAGGTTATCTTTGGTGATCTGTTTAGGTGAGCACTTGAATGCATATGGGAATATTTTTGGAATATATATATCTTCCAACTGCAAGTTGGCATATAACAAACAGCCCTTGAATTAATCGGTGTAACATCGTGACATGAGCGCCTCTAATTGATGTGTAAATTTGATTTAGTACACAGCAGATCAACTAATGTAGTTTATACTCCCTCCGTTCCATAATGTAAGCCTTTTTAGCATTTCTCTTTCCATCCGTATCTAGACATGTTTTAGTGTAAGATTCATTTGAACCTTACACTAAAACATGTCTAGATACGGATGGAAAGAGAAATGCTAAAAAGGCTTACATTATGGAACGGAGGTAGTACAAGTATAGAACAAGTGGAACTGTCAAAAAAAATGTCTACACCAAGTGGTGAAGAGCAGAGGAGCACACCTGCACTCGCGCTGCCGGAGAAACTCGCGCGAGACCATACGCATGCTGGGCCCTGAGATCCTCCTCGGAGCAACTGGCGGAGGCACAGGCACGGCGTGGTCGCGTACTGGCATTCCCCCTTGCCTGCCGCGCGCTTCATCGTCGATGGCCGAGAAGAAGCTCGCATGAACAGTCGGGTTGGCCAACAAGCGTGAGGGCCCTGAGGTCCTCCGTGGCGCGCTAGGAAGAGGGACACGGACGGCACGGCGTGGTCACATTGTCGCCGCCCGCGGTTGCAGCTCCGTCTTCGCCGGCTAAAGGCAGATTGGGGGAAGAGCGAAGTACCGAAGGTGGGCTGGGACGTATGGGAAATCAGCTCCATTACTGTGTAAAGTAAGGTTTTGTCCTAGCGCGGTAGTTCCTTTGTTTTTTTTTGTTTATTGCTACGCTGCTGCTGTTTGCCTGTTTCCCTTACATGCATCAGTACGCTACACGCCCACGACAGTTCTTTTTTTTTAATAATCGCTACACTGCTTTTCTCGCTGTTCTATTTCTTTTATCTTTCTTTATCTTTCTTTCTTTATCTTTCTTTTCTGTTTTTTTATATACAAAAAATGGTTCACATAGTTCGCACCGGATTTTAAATTTAAAGAAAATTCAAAAAGTACGGCCATATATTCAAAAAGAATATTCCCGGCTTTCAAAAATTGTTCAAAAAAATTATATTTTTAAAATTGTTCAAATCTAATTTCCGTTCACTTTTAAAATTGTTCAAAAAATGTTTCCGTTCAAATACTTATTTTTGTTCACTTTTAAAAATCTCAAAAATAATTTCCGTTCACAGATCATTTCTGTTTTTTTTTCAAAATCGTTCAAAAATAGTTTCCGTTCACCGCTATTTTCTGTTTACTTTTCAAAATCGTTCCAAAATAGTTTATGTTCATTTTTTAAATTGTTCAAAAATAGCTTATGTTCACTTTTTAAAGAACTTCAAATATAATTTCCGTTCATCGACACTTTCCTGTAAACTTTTGAAATTGTTCTAAAATATTTCAAATAAAAAATCCCGTTCAAAGAACAATTCTGCTCAGTTTTTAAAAACCGTTCAAAAATAATTTCCATTTAGGGACTTTTTCTATTCACTCTTTAAAAATCGTTCAAAAATAAATTTTGTTCACCGACATTTGTTGTTCATTTTTAAAATCGTTCAAAATAGTTTCCGTTCACCGACATATTCTGTTCACTTTTAAAAATCGTTCAAAAATAAATTCCGTTCACCGACATTTTTCGTTCATTTTTTAAATCGTTCAAAATAGTTTCCGTTCACCGACATATTCTGTTCACTTTTAAAAATCGTTCAAAAATAAATTCCGTTCACCGCCATTTTTGGTTCACTTTTTAAAACCGTTCAAATGAGGTCAATGTTCTAATTGAAAAAAGTTGAATTCAAAATATATGTTCTAGCATAATTTTTCAGTGCGAAACATGTTCAAATTCAAAATTTGTTTAGATTATAAAAATTTTAAAATTATATTTTTTCAGATTTTGAATATGTTTAATATTAAAAAATGTTCCACTTTCGAAATGTTCAAATTTTGAAAATCTTTAAAATAAAAAATGTTCCGATTTTGGAAATGTTCACATGTTGAAAATGTTCGATTTTTTAAATTGTTCACGCACTCCAAGAATGTACGCATGGGAGTTCGAAATAACGTCCGCATGTTTAAAAAAAATGTTCACTTGAGTTCCCAAAATTATGTTCACTGGTTCAAAAAATGTTCATCAGAGTTTGAAAAAATATTCGTAGTTAACAAAGTTCAACGAAGTTCGAAAAAATCTTAAATTTTCCAAATTTGAGCATTCTGAAAATCTGACATTTTTCAAAAATTTAACAATATTCAGTTCTAAACATTTCCTTTTTGCAACGCTTCATTATTAAACTGGATTTTTTGCTACCATCTAATATTAAACATTTCCTTTTTGCAGCGCTCTAATTGTTTGTAAGAAAAAAGAAACAAAAAAAGCATGTAAAAAAACAAGCAGAAAACCAAAGCATCTATCCAGTCTCATTCTTGTCTCTTTTTCCTTTTCCTCTTTCTGTTACATGTACGTGCGATGCGAGCCAGCAGCGCTAGGCAGACGAACATGTTTCGTTATCTAGGTGGAACATGCACGTACTAACTGGAGGAACGATTGAACGAACAACTGAACTAGTAAAACAGTGCAAGAAACTAGTACGGGCCGAGCCCATTCAGGCGAGCAGGTGCGCGGTGAAGCCATCATCTGCCGCTAAAGGCGGCATAAAGGAGGTCCCCAATCCAGACGGTATGCCGGAGAATTTCCGAACAGAAACAGATGTAAAGTAAGCACTTGGGATCCCCTCCCCGATTCTGTTTGTACTGGCTGGGAAAGTGAGACACCTGAATTTTTGTGTGATGTACTCCCTTCATTTCATATTATTTGACTCTTAAATGAATGTATCTAGACGTATTTTACATCTAGATACATCCACTTAGAAGTCAACAAATATGAAGTGGCCAGCAATGCAGCTGTGCCCTCTGAGTAATGGAAATCCATTTTCACGTAAAATAAAAAAGTTGTCGGCCATGCCTAAAACGGTCCTTAAACTCAGAAACTAGTAATACAGTCCCTCATTTTGTTCCATACGGCCACATACTGCCCGAACTAGGATAAACTATCGTATTTTCATTGGTGTGGCGCCGTATCGAGCCCACAACATCGTTCCCCACTCATTAAAATCCCTTAATCGAGCCCGTGAGAAGCTGGGGTTTTCCTAGTTACGGGCGGCGACGGCAGTCGCCAAAGTTGGGACGCTCCTCGATAACCGATGAATCAGGTGGAGACCATATCAGCGCCGCCGCCGCCGTTGTGCCCGTTCTTGGTCTTGAAGAGCCACAGGGTATGGTCGAAGTCACCCAGCTTGCCGTCTTCGTCCAGGAAGTCGTCGGTCTCACAACCAGTAGAGTAGGCCTTGTTGCAGCCTGGGCAGTTCCTGGCAGCAGCGACAACTCAGTCCATGTAGCACTCTAGCAGATCATTAAGGCGCAGCTGCAAGACGGATGACTACTACGGCTGATGTTGAGGAACGCCGACGAGCATCTTGCACGACATGTTCGCGGACCGGCCAGCCGAGCGCCGGAGTTGCTGTGTACGTGCCTACGTGGGCGCACGTGGCGTGGTTGAACTCGCCGGTGAAGATGGTGGCTGAAACGGTCGAAGTCGACGAGCCCAATGTTGTACATCGTTGCCCCTCTTTTTTTTTATTGAGATATAAGGCATCTAATGCCCGGCTTTAACTTAATAGAGCCCGATGGTAGCAGTTCTCTCTTCGGGCCCGTGCGCTAGGTTCACCTATCGCGCCGTGCCGGTCGGAGGTGGCTGGAGCGAAAGAAGATGACGACGGTGGATGACGATAGTGTGTTCTGCTGGTCTCGAGGATGATGATGGATGACGAAGATAGAAGACGATAGTGTGTGTTGCTCTAAGAAGACGATGACGCGAGTTTGCAGATGGCCCTAATACAGCGCCACATCAGCAAAATACATGATCACGTCGGTTTTTGACTGTATGGAACAATATTATATTAAGAACTGTATTAGTGAAGTTTCTAAATTTAAGGACCGTTTTAGACATAGTCGACAAGTTAGAGGACGTTGGATGCATTTCACTCTCGACAAGTCAACAGAAACTATCTTCTTCGACCTTGTTGACCACGAGGTGCCTCACAACACCAACGTTATCTTATGGCTACCAGCTTTCGCCAAGTTCATGGCTATCACACACTATGTTTACCAATGCATGAAGAACCGGGACCCACTGGAGTGATCAGAGCCACTGCTATGACGCTCGTTGATTCCTTTGACATCGATAGACTATCCTTATGTAATTTTGGACCGACCATCAAGTAGTAGTACTGAGAACTGCAATAGCTCTGTGTTCCAAAAGCACTTCTTCACATGATTCCATCTTTCTGCATGAGTCATGTTATTATGTACGTTTTTATAATTATACTAGTTGAATTTTGGTGTGGCGTCACGCCACGCCCTTGGTGTTTTTTTTGTGCAATATATATATATATATATATTTTTTTTGCTAATCAAAATGTTGGCTAAATTGGAGTGTTGAAACATTTTTTGTTTTCTTATGAATAGGTAGCATTTTTTTTGTGTATTTCCGATATATTGTGTATAAAATTCAAATGTTTGAAGGTTTGAAGTGCTCAAACATGTTTGTATTTTGACGTTAATATTTAATTGAAATCAGAACAATCCATTTGAATTTGATTCTACATTTAGGGGAAAGTTTGTTCGTGTGGTATCTAAATGTTGGCTAAAGTGAAATGTTGAAATAAATTTGGTATTTGTTATGAGTATACTGCAGTTATTTTTGGTGAGCATTTTGGTTTTTTTATGGGATATCGGAATATTCGCTCAAATGTTGGATAAATTGCATCTTGCAAATATGTTTTTTATTTTGTTATTGTAAAGTGGAACCGTACTTGTAGTTTTTAGATAAATGACACCATTATTAAGTGAGATGTGAAGCATTTTGAGAATTGGAAAAAAAATGGATTCATTATCATTTGTTTAAGAAATTGGAACATTACATAAACAGTACTTCCTTTTTGATTTTTTATTGTTTAAATAAAAATCAGAATATTTCATATTTCTTTTCTCTTTTGTAGATCTTAATTTTTTTGTTGAAATTAAATATAAACATATCTTATATTCCATCATTTAGTTGACCCCATCTGGGACGGTGTGATTTGAAATGTTAAAATTCGTTGTTATTTGTCGTCCGTAGTAACTCCATTTTTTTTAGCAAATTTAAATGTTCAAGTGTGTTTGTAGTTTGGCATAGATATGTAATTAATCTACTTAATCAGGAGAAATACACTATATAAGTATTTTGTAAATTAAAATTCATTTTTAGAAGGAATGCACTTAGGTTTTGTCGAAATGTTTGGTAAGTTGAGATGTTGAAAAATGTTTGTATATTGTCGCAAGTAGGTAGCATATATTTTTTGGTCATTTCGATAAAAAAAATTCATATTTTTTTATGGCTATTTTTTGAACTAATGATTGTGCGATTTTTTTTCCGGGAATTAATTAATCTATAATTTGAAGAACCGCACCTGAATTTCATAAGTTAAGGAAGTTAATTTTGGTTACTTCCAAAATATTTTTCCAAATTGAATATTCAAACTGAATCCATAATTAGAGGGCATGTACTGTGTGAGCATTTGTTAAATTAAGCTCCAAATAATTAGGGGAAGTTCATTTGGAATTTTTGTAAATGTTCACCAGTTCAAAATATTCGAATTTGTTTTGCCCACAAATTATGTTCGCATTTTAACATAAATAGTTGGCAGTTATTTTTCATGAACATGCTTGTATATTTTGAAGTATCTAATTATTTGAAGCATATTCTAATATTCGAACATGTATTTCCTTTTTTCCATTAACATTTAGTTTAAGTCCTTAATGCGTAGAAATGCATGTTTGTTTAGCTGGATTTCATATTAGGCAATGTTCTTTTGCATTACATCCAATTATTTATGAATTTGAAATGTTCATTTTGAGGCCTTTTTTACGACGCGTCTTTGTTAGTTTTTAAATTTTTAGTGGCGATATGTTGTTGTAATATTTCGTGAACAATGCTTTATTAAAGTATTGCAGATGCCCAAAGCGTGTTAATGGAATGGTTTAGAATTGAGAAGATTAAGTAACAAAATCACTTAGGTGTGGGAGGAAAAAGACTTCTTATTTTCTCTGCACGTTCGTATTAAAATGTGCATTATTGTAAACAAACAGCATTCAGTGAATTATTTTAATTTCATATATTGGAATGGTTAAGTATCTTTGTAATTTGTCATAAATATCGAAATATTTAGTTTAACTCCATAGTCCGAGGAAGTGCATTGTAAGGGATTTCGTTAAATTCAATCTAATTAGAGGAAAAGGATTTTTATTTTCGCAAACATTTAGTGAATGAAGCATTTTGAAATTTTATGTCCATAATTAGAGAGTTTTTAGCTAAATTGTCTTTGAGTATTAAACAACTTGGCGAACTGAAATCTTGAAATATGTTTTCATTATGCCATAAGTAGTACAAATAAATTTTTTTCCCAGCTGCGTAGTATAATCAGAGGAAATGTATTTTGTGAGCATTTATTATTTTTTAATCCATAATTAGATGAAGTGCGCCTACAATGTATACAGGTATTACGCAGTTTGGATTGTTTAAGTTTGTTTGTATGTTGGCATTAGTAAGTACCATTTTTTTGTTTTTTTCTGAGCATGTTGATATATTTTGGGGTAACTCAAATATTTAAGCAATTTGAATTGTTGAAATATGTTTCTTTTTCCCAAATAACATTTAAGTTAACTATGTAGTTAGCGATACTGCATATTTTCTGGATTCGTGCTAACAAATGGGAAAATGCAAATTCGTGCATATTTTCTGAATTTGCATTTTGTTGAAATATTCAAATGCAGTGACTATTTTGATTTTTTGTTACAATTTTGTGGAATTTGGTCGCATTTGATTTGAAAATGTATGTAATCAAACTTTTATTTTTTGAAGGTATTTATATTTATTAAATTCAATTTAGAAGCAACCCACAATTACACAATTAGAGCAGATGAATTTGCATTTTCTCGAAATATTCATGTAATCAAACATTTGTTTTTTAAATGCAGTGACTATTTTGTTTCTTTCTTTTGCAAATTTGTGGAATTTGGTTTCAGTTGATTTGGAAATGTAGGTAATCAAATATTTTTATTATGCGGTGGGTATTTTGATTTTGACAAATTTGTAGAATTTTGTGTTTGTTGATTTGGAAATGTCTTTGAAAAGTTCTAAAAGTTTTGAAAAAATGGAAAAGCAGACCAGAAAGAAAGGAAAAAAAAAAGGTAGCCCGGCCCAGGAAGAGCCCGTCTGCAGCACAGGCCCACCATGACGTCAATGTGACGTCGAGCCACGCCCGAAGCCCCCAGTCTCGCCTCCCGGCTCGCTCGGACGCGGCGGCACCGTGGAAACGCGGCGGCGACCGAAACTCATGCCGGTGACGATTCCGCCGTGCGTGGGGCGTCCTGGCACGCATCCGTCGGCGAGGATGCAGAGGAGGAGACGGCGAAGCTTGCTGCATGCATGGATTCGTCAGGGGAGGCGCGGAGCGGCGACGGCACGCGGCGGCGGCGACAGCCATTCCGGTGTCGCGGGAGAGAGAAAGGGGAATAGGGGGATTCTGCGGATAGTTTAGCAGAAAAGTCCTTGCCTTTGTCGCAATTCACAATTCGGTCCCTCGCCTCGCATTTATGTGGACTGTGGGTTTTTTCGGTTTTGAGAGGGATTCTTTTGCAAAAGCGTCACGGGGGTGCGCATGGACCGTTGGATCGAAGCCGGACGGTGTGGATCGTCGCACTATTCATCACTGTTCAGTACTGTAGTTGTACAGTGCCTGGGCAGCTCTCAGCTCGTGAAAGTGACAGTCTTTCATATAGTTAGGGATTTTTGTAAAGCGCGGGGACGTTTCTGCAAAGATGTCTCTCTTAGGAGGGCCGTTTCACAATTTTTGGAAAATGTGGGGACTTTTTTGCAAAAAAAGTGTAAAACACGTGGGCGTTTCCGCAAATGTGTCTTACTCGGGAGGGCCGTTTCGCAAATTCTAGAAAATGCGGGGGCTTTTCTAGAAAAATGACAGGCGTTGTTCAGGGACGTTTCTGCAAAGATGTCTTACTCGGGAGGGCCGTTTCACAATTTCTGCAAAAAAAGTAAAACATGGGGACGTTTCTGCAAATATGTATTACTCAGGAGGGCCGTTTCGCAATTTCTGGAAAATGCGGGGGCTTTTCTGGAAAACGCCGGGCAATGTTTAGGGACGTTTCTGCAAAGATGTCTTACTCGGGAGGACCGTTTCATGATTTTTGGAAAGTGCGGGGACTTTTCTGCAAAACAATGTAAAACACGGGGACGTTTCTGCAAATATGTCTTACTCGGGAGGGCCGTTTCGCAATTTCTGGAAAATGCGGGGGCTTTTCTGGAAAAATGGCGGGCACTGTTCGGGGACGTCTCTGCAAAGATGTCTTACTCGGGAGGACCGTTTCACAATTTTTACAAAAAATGTAAAACATAGGGACGTTTCTGCAAATATGTCTTACTCGGGAGGGTCGTTTTGCAATTTTTGGAAAATTTGGGGGCTTTTCTGAAAAACGCCTGGCACTGTTCAGATATGTTTCTGCAAATATGTCTTACTCGGGAGGGCCGTTTCATAATTTCCGGAAAAATGCGGGGGGTTTTTTTTGCAAAAAAAAGTAAATCACATGGACGTTTCTACAAATATGTGTTACTCGAGAGGGATGTTTCGCAATTTCTCAAAAATGCGGGGGCTTTTCTGAAAAGACGCCGGGCGCTGTTCAGGTACGTACAACGTCTTACTCGGGAGGACCGTTTCACAATTTCTGGAAATTGCGGGGACGTTTCTACAAATATGTCTTAATCGGGAGGACCGTTTCGCAATTTTTGGAAATCACGGGGGCTTTTCTGCATAAAACCACCGAATGCCTGAGGCTCTCCCAGGCCGCGAAACAGCTCGTCTTTATACTGTGGATGGATGGATGGATTTATCTTAACTAACTAAGAGGCTAATAACATTTTTAGTTCGTATATGAATTGTACTGTAGGAGAAGTATATACATTATAGCAAGGCACGATAAAAATGCGTACATATATACGTGAGGGGAGTCAAATACAACAACTCGATCTTCATATGTCCGTATATACATTATAGCAAGGAAGCAAGTGAGCCAAAGTTCAGTTACAACAGCAGCGAAGATATCAATTGCACTTAACCTTTACACCAACATAATATCAGGAATTAGTAAAAAACATTAAGGATACACACAATCAAAAGATAAAAGAAACAACGTACTCTGCCACAGTGATCAATTAATCGCTGCAGCTGGATCCAAACCACCACCAAAAACAACACTCAAGACTATAGAAGATGTTCTCCAAAACAACGTCTTCAAAAAGAGAACAGTATGCAAACATCATCGTTGCCCGATCAACAAATCTTAGGTTTTTACAATGAAGAAAGGCTGAACTGTCCAAACAATGCCTTCAAGAAGGAAGCAACTGCCATTTCTAGGTACAACCAATGAAGCTCTGACCTAGATTGCTGGTAAGTTTCGGATGGTGGGTTCACATTAACCAAAATTCTAAAAATTGTCTATATCGCGCTCCTTTGATGTTCAATCCTCGACATATTTTGTTGTTGCTGAATGTTCACCGGGAGGAAGACCCTCCACCTGATCTAAAGATAATTAGCAAATCCATTCTTTCGAACACTCGAAATTTCCATGAAAACATCAAATTAAAGAGCAAGAGACTCAATTTACACAAGAAAGGACAGAGTGTAGGAGAACATCAAGTACATGCAAAGAGAAGAGAAAAATGAATGAAGATATCTCATAATCTCATATGGCATATCCATGAAAAATAGTGTGCTAATGTACAAACGAAAGAAATACTCTTTATTTTCTCTGGATCATAAGCAAATTAATGATCCATAAATAGCTAGCTAGCGTCTGGGCTTCAACTAAAAAGAATTAATGTTGGGGTGTGGTCGTCGATGGCGACCCGTCAGGCCGTCACTTCTAGTCATCTCGTGCGCCACCATCCTCCGGCTCCGGTTGATGGTGAGGAGGCAGAGGCATGCGTGCTCCTCCAGCTCCTCGAGCTGGCACCGCAGGTCCTCCCCGCACTCGTCCTCCTCCTTCGCCACCTCCTGCAGCAGCAGCGGCGGCCGCTCGCCGCCGTGCCCCGCCGCGTCTACCGCGATGCGCGCCATGTCGCGCCCGTGCTCCAGCTCGTCGTGCGCGCGCCGCACCATGCGGCTCACCGTGTCCAGGTCCCGACCCACGATGTACGTGCCCCGCGCTGCGGCGTCCACCGCTGCCTCCTTTTCGGCTCGCCGTAGATGTCGACCGCCGTGGTGGCGGAGGGGAAGCTTATGGAAGGCGGACGTCCGGCGCACCGAGGGCCTTATGGTGCTGGTGGCGCAGAATGTCAGGGCGGTGGCCGCACCGGCCCCGACGACGGCGTGCGCGGCAAGGATGACCCTGGCCACCACGACCGCGGCGGACGCGCCGATGAGCGCAGTCGCCGCCGCGCACCGCGCGAAACGGGCCGCCCGTGCGATCCTCCGCAGCCGGCGTCGCGCTGCTGCGAGCCGCTTGGATAGCGGGGCGCAGCGCGCGTGCGTGTCCTGGAACCCGGCCAGCTGCTCACCCGATGGCGAGAGCGGGTTGTCGAGCCGGACATGCCGCTCGAGCGCATCCCTCGCAGCATCTTCGCCGTTACTTTCCAGCCGGCGGAGCAGTCGCCGGAGCACGAGGTGGTGCCTGCGCGCAGCGCCGGCGGCGGCAAGCAGCGTGGAGCATGCCTCGCATGCCTCCCGCGTGACGTCGAAGTACTCGAGCAGGAGCGCCTCCACACGGCGCCGTTCGTGTCCATGGCACAAGCGCCACCTCCTCCTGTGCTGCCGGCGCCCGGCATGAGCAACTGCCTCTGGGCTCGGCTCCAGCTCGAAGTCGTCGAGTATGGTGTACGAGCACGACGGCTCATCCACTGCTGTGGCCGCACCGTCGGCGTCCATGGAGCTGCGGGAGCTGACCATGGAGGAGAGCTTGTAGGAAGAGAGATTGTGCCTGACGCTGCGGTGAGCGTGCGACCAGAGGTCGAGGAAGGATCTGGACTTGAAGGCGCGGCCGTACTCCTCGTCGACGTCCAGCGGGCTGCGCTGCCGTGGCGGCCCCGGCGGGTTCGGAGTAATGGACGATGATGAGGTGCTCCCCTCCATCATGGTGTCTGCTGCAATGCACGAAGGAATTCAAGGAAGTTATTAGATCACGCCACACTATATCATCATATACAGTCTATGGCAACGCGTCAAGAAATAATTCACTTGAAACTATAAGAAAGAAAGGAAGCAAGAAAGAAAGAAAGGAAAAGAGGAAGCGTTAAGAAATGGTGTTGAGACTTATGTTGCATGTACAGGTTGGTGTTGCTTGAGATGCAAGTGAAAAGTGCTAGGCATTTGCAGCAGTTAAGAGTGGTAGTACCGTAGTAGTGTGCAGCGTATACAAGTTAAACTCATTTGGAGTTTGGAAACGGTATATATTAGCCATCAAGAAATTCAAGCCCTCTAATTAGTATTTGGACATTGTTTCAAGTGACATCAAAATTAAGATCACAAAGTGAAAGACAATGGTGATAATGATTTCTCGAGAAAAAGCCAGGGAGATTTGAGTCAGAAATAATGGCTGTGTGCATCAACCAATGGCGAGCCCGTGACTTTCCCCTCTCTTAAAGAAGAGAGTGAAAAGTTACACTATTCTTACCGGTCTAAAAACCTTAGCTTCATTGATATAACCAAATTTCTACATATTATTACAGGATTTTAAAAACTAGTGATGATGATGCCGAAACAGTGGTAGAATGCGAAAACTTACGGGTGCCTACGGTAAACATGGATTTAGCCAACGAAGAGGATGAAGAAAGCCTCGTTTGATCGATGAGTCCTTGAACGAAGAAATGTTTATCCTCTCTCTCTCTCTCTCTCTCTCTCTCTCTCTCTCTCTCTCTCTCTCTCTCTTAACTTATATATATGCACTTGGATCTTCTTTTTGCGGATATATTTTTTTTTAGAAAAGGGGGTGCGGATCCCCAGCCTCTGCATCAAAATGATGCACATAGCCACCCGCTTATTTCATTGCCAAAATACAACCTTACAAGAGTATTACAAAGATAAACCCGAAACGAAGCCACCAAACTAGCGACCGCTCGCTACACCTACACCACTGATGAAGGGGGTGGACAAGAACAGAGCCGCATGCTCTGTCAACACACCAACGCACATCATCAAAAAATCCCGAAGACCACACCAAGTCGCCCGTTAGCAAGCAAGGGGCACAACAGGTCCAGCTGACCCTCAGCGGCACCAATGCACACGCTACAGAAGTCGCCGCAGCCGTCTTCCTCTAACCCATCTTCATCTTCAGGACACACCAAAGTAATAAACTTGCCAGGCCTGCCATCGACGCCGCCATGGCGCCAGATGGCGCCTTCACCCTGCGCGCGTCCATCACCCCGCATCCGTCGCTGAGACCCCGCCGCGCCACGCCGCCGTGGCTCATCGTCTTCTATGCGGTAAATGCAACGCCGCTCCCACCGCTGAAAACTTCCACTGGTCCCTCGAACCGATGCACACCTCCAAGAATGATGCCCCCAACGGGAAGGACGACACAGAAGCACCGCCATCATCCGATCGACTGATCAAGGGTTTCCCCCCGGAGGTAGCGGACGGAGGTGTGAGCTTCACCTCGGCGATGCCTTCAGTAAGGAGACGGCACGCAAGGTGTCGCCATCACCGGCTCCGGCCACCGGCCGGAAGCAGGGTTTTCACCCGGATCAACTCCACACATCTCCATCCAACTGATTAGACATCAGACCGACCACCTTCAGAGACCTCGATGCCAGCCAACCGAACCAGATCCGAAGAGCTGGAAGGACCGGCCCAAACCCGATCTGGAGGCAACCTCCATGATCTGGTTCACCGGAGTCGCGGCGGCCGAACACCTCCGCAACCCGGGGCCCACCGCGCCGCTGCTCCACGTCGTCGAAGAAACTGCCGGCAGGGCACCCGTACCTTGCCGACAGCGCCGCCAGATCTGACCGGCGAGTAGCCCGAACCGTCCCAGCGCGTCGCTGCGCCCCAAGCCAGCCCGCCGGACGCCGCCTCTTCGCTCCTCGGCGGCCTCCATGGCAGGGAGCAAGAGCCTGGACGCAAAGATCCAGCGCCTTCCCGCCGACGTGCTCATCGCAGCAGCCATCGCCCCGCCGCCACCTTCCCCGGGATGCGCACGCGTTTCCGGCGACCCCTCTAGCAGCGGCGGTGCATGGGAGAGAGGAGGAGGGAACCTAGCGGTGGCGGCTAGGGTTCCCCGTGTCGCCAGGGTCTCTACCAACCAACTATCCCAAAAGACCGATCTGATAGGAAGTGGTGGTATAATATACTTAACACACTTCACAACACCCCCTCTCACGTGTGACGGGAGAAGAGAAAGTCAACACGTGAATAGAAGAAGAGCACACCGGAACATCGGTGGCTAAAAGCTCCCCTCCAGCCCTCTTTCGAGCGGAGAAATAATTGGGAGAAAAACGCCGGGGTAGGACTCGAACCTGAGACCTGAGGCTCTGTACGTACTTGGTGCTGAACTAATTAATTAAGGCCTAGTATATAGCTAGCGTGCACACATGCATATATGAACGCGAATGAAGGTGTTGATCGACCGATGCCACGTAGTAGTACAAAAGTTGTTACTCATACGTAGGGGGTAACATCCAGCCTCCACTATATTTCTTCAACGTACGACCAAACACCAAGTATACGTCCCGTTGATTGCAGGTCGCCAGCCTATCTATTTCGGTCGAGGTGAGCACCGCAACCACAAGTAAGGTAACCGTCGTCCCCCGTAAGTTCAACGGCCAGTAAGGCGAGCTTCAGCCACCTCATTAATGGCTACGCGTTATGTACGGTTAGACACTGTGTGTTACCCAGGAGGAAATCAATCGATTGATTCACGATCGACTGGATGGTGACTGCGCGAATGAACCTGCTCCAAATCAAGTTCATCTCTTCTAAAGATCAACTAGCTGGAAGCCATTGTCACTTGCTCTATTTGAGGGATGTCGATGCAATCTGAACTTGCTGAATTCTTCACGACGCGGTTAAGATAGACGGAGGGTGTTAGACTTAGTTTTGTATATCTGTGTATTTGCATATGTATTTGTATCATTGTATACCTTATATAATGTGAGATAATCCACGTTACAGCGTCTGACTAGTTCCCCCAAAATAAATTGTTTCACTGAAGGAGATTGCCGCCATGACCAGATTCCACCATGAAGACCTCCATCTCCCCCGCTGACGGCACCGCCCGAACTGCTGGCGGTGCTCCTGCGTCGCCTTGCCACCCCACCCTGCCCAAATCCCCTCCACCGCCTGTAATGCAATAGGGTTTGGGGAACTGGCACAACGCATATGCGTGGCCTATCTCTCATATATATATATATATATATGTGTGTACAAAGATGTACAATACATGTACAGGTTACAGAAGCTACCGTGTAGGTTTACAACATCTAATACCCTCCCTCAATCTTAACTGTGGCCTGAAGTATTTAGCAAGTTAAGATTGCGTCGACAACCTTCAAACAAGGGAAGGGGCAATGGCTTGGTGAAGATATCGGCTATTTGATCTTTCGAAGAAACAAACTTGATTTGAAGAAGCTTCTGTGCAACGCGTTCCCTCACAAAATGATAGTCAACTTCGATGTGTTTTGTTCGGGCATGAAATACCGGATTTGATAAAAGGTATGTAGCACCGATGTTGTCACACCAAAGAACAGGAGGCTGATCTTGAGAAACCTTCAACTCTTGCAGTAGAGACTGTACCCAAATAAGCTCAGCAGTGGCATTAGCAACAGCCTTGTATTCAGCCTCGGTGCTACTACGAGATACTGTAGCCTGCTTGCGGGCACTCCAGGCGATCAAGTTAGGACCATGAAAGACTGCATATCCCCCCGTGGATCGCCGATCATCAGGATTACCAGCCCAGTCGGCATCCGAAAATGCAGACAAAATACCAGATGGTGCATGACGAAGGTGAAGGCCGTAGGCAGCAGTGGAGCGGACGTAGCGCAGAATGCGCTTAACAGCAGACCAATGAGGATCACGTGGTGCATGAAGATACTGACACACACGATTAACTGCAAAAGAAATATCAGGCCTGGTGATAGTGAGATACTGTAGACCGCCAACAACACTGCGATACTCAGACGCATCCTCGGAGGAGAGTGGAGACCCATCAAGAGCTGAGAATGAATCAGTCGCAGACATAGGCGTCATGGCAGGCTTACACTGAAGCATACCAGCACGACGTAACACCTCCATGGAGTACTTCTTTTGAGTGAGAGTCAGACCGTCAGCAGAATGAATAACTTCCAGGCCAAGAAAATAGTGCAACTTGCCTAAGTCCTTGATAGCAAAATCCGTACCCAAGGCAGCAATAAGCTTGTCAGAAGCAGTGGCAGAAGAGCTCACCAAAATAATGTCATCGACATAGATCAGAAGATACATGGTAACCTCAGGGCGCTGAAGGAGAAACAGTGAAGTGTCAGCCGTAGAGGGCACAAAACCATGTGCACGAAGGGCACCTCCCAGACGCGCATGCCATGCTCGAGGAGCCTGTTTTAGGCCATAGAGGGCCTTAACCAGGCGACACAAATGTTGTGGACGAGCAGGGTCAACAAATCCAGGTGGCTGTCGCATGTAAACTTCTTCATCCAACACTCCATGAAGAAAGGCATTTTGAACATCCAACTGACGGAGGGACCAACCACGGGTGACAGCCAACGATAGAAGGAGCCGAATAGTAGTTGGTTTGACAACAGGGCTGAAAGTGTCCTCATAATCAAGGCCATACCGCTGTTTGAAGCATTTAGCCACCAAGCGAGCCTTGTACCTCTCAATAGACCCATCTGCATGTTTCTTCACTTTGAAGACCCATTTAGAATCAATAATGTTGATGCTAGAACGAGGAGGTACTAGCTGCCAAGTACCATTCTGATGAAGTGCCTGAATCTCGAGGTCCATAGCAGCACGCCAGTGAGGAATGCTCATAGCAGCCTGATAGTTCCAGGGTTCAGCAGTCGGATCGGCCTCTGCATGTGCCATGCACGCAGCAAGCCAAGCCACGGTGCCATCAGTGTACTCCTTCGGGCGTACAGTGCCACTACGACTCCGAGTGTGCGGTCGTAGAGACACAGTAGTCGTTGGCGTAGGAGGCAACTCCACTTCGGGAGAATGATCAGAAGACGCAGGAGAGGCTAGTCCAGGCGATGGAGGACTCGGTGGCCCATCGGGCGATGGCGGTCCAGGTGGTGACGACGACCCTGCGGGTGAGGACGGTCCAGGAGATGGCGGTCCAGGAGATGGCGACCCAGGCGAGGGCGGCCGAGACGGGCCGCGCGGTGGTGTCGAAGCAGAGGCTGGGCCGAACGAGGCCAGCCCAGGCGCGGGGAAGGAGCCGGTCGAGGCCGGCTCATGGCGTGGGGAAGCGTGCCCCGCTGCATGGCCCATGCAGCGAGAGACGCTATGATCAACGTCTGCTACGTGATGAGCAGCAGGTGGAGCAGTTGCGTCCAGTAGCTGTAGGCGAGCTCCGCGTCCAGGACCTGCACTGTGGTTAGGCAACAAAATAGGGGAATACGCAACATCCTCAAATTGGTCAGGCGAAACAGGTGATGATTGTAACGATGGTTGTGCAGGTGTGGACAATGGAAGCTTGGAGAAAGGAAACAAATTCTCATCGAAAACGACATCACAGGAGATATAAACTCTATTAGAGGGAACATGCAGACACTTGTAGCCTTTATGAAGAGAACTACAGCCAAGGAACACACATTTTTTAGAACGAAACTCAAGCTTGTGATGATTATAGGGGCGAAGGTGTGGCCAACAGGCGCACCCAAACACCTTAAGGAATGTGTAATCAGGAGTTTCATGGAAGAGGAGCTCAAGGGGTGTTTTCATGTTAAGTACACGTGTAGGGAGCCTATTAATCAAGAAACATGCCGTAAAGAAAGCATCACTCCAAAACCGAAACGGGACAGATGCATGAGCAAGTAATGTGAGACCAGTTTCAACTATATGGCGGTGTTTACATTCAGCGGCACCGTTCTGCTGATGTGTATGTGGACATGACACACGATGAGAAATCCCAAGCTTTTCAAAGAAAGTGTTGAGGTTGCGATACTCGCCACCCCAATCAGACTGGACATGAATAATTTTATGCTTGAGAAGACGCTCAACATGTAATTGAAATTGCAGAAACACATTAAACACATCAGATTTACGCTTAAGAAGATAAAGCCACGTAAAGCGACTATAAGCATCGATGAAACTGACATAATAGTTATGACCACTCACAGAAGTTTGAGCAGGACCCCATACATCGGAAAACACAAGCTCTAAAGGAGTTTTAACCACACGACTCGATGAAACAAACGGAAGCTGATGACTCTTTCCTTGTTGACACGCATCACAAACTGCTAAAGATTTATTGCTAGACGTAGTAGGGAGGTCATGTCGTTGAAGAACATGACTAACAATCGGAGAAGCCGGATGCCCCAGACGCGAATGCCAATGAGACGACGAAGTGCGAACACCGCTGAAGACCTCGGAGACAGGAGGCGCGCCCAAAGCATACAGTCCCCATGAGTAGAGACCTCTAAGGAGCACGTCCCTCGTTGCTCGGTCCTTAACAAAAAAATGGAACGGATGAAATTCAACCAAGACATTATTGTCACGAGTAAGCTTAGAGACAGATAAAAGACTACGAGAGACCGATGGAACATGAAGAACATTACGGAGATGAAGTTGTCTAGATGAATTTGTATGGAGGGATGCCTGACCAACATTGGAGATGTGCATACTGAAAGAACAAACAATGCCCGGATGTCGCCTAGAGGGGGGGGGGGGGGGGGTGAATAGGCGATTAAAACTTTTTCTAATTAGGGGCTTGATAATTGCGGAATAAAACTATGTGTTTAAATTAACAAGCCAACAACCTAATATGCTAGGGTTACCTATGTGCACCAACAACTTATGCTAAGCAATTCAAGCAACAAGGAGATAGCAAGATATGAACTTCAAGCACGAAGGCTATCACAATATAAATTGCATAAGTAAAGCTCGGGTATAGAAATAACCGAGGCACGCGGAGACGAGGATGTATTCCCGAGTTCCTCCTTGTTAAGGGAGTACGTCTCGTTGGAGGGGTGTGAGCTCGCCACAAGAGGCCTACTCAAGATGCCACAAAGGCCTCACCCTATTCTCCGATGAACCTCACCCAAGGGATTGGTTCACCTTCCACTATCGGAATCCTTCAAGGCGGATTCCGGAGCCCTTTACAACTCTTCTTGGGGCACACACCCACAACTCAATTGGGGCTCCCAAACTCGTGCCGAAGCTCCACAAGCGAAGACTTCGCGGCACCTCCAACCGTCTAGGGTACACAATGCACCCAAGAGGCAACAAGCTCTTGGGAACACAATGCACCCAAGAGTAACAAGCTTCTCAACCTTCAACTTCACGTATCACCGTGGAGAGAGCAACCCGATGCAACAAATGCAAAAAGGCAAGAGCACACAAAGTGCTCAAATCCTTCACCCCAAAATCCAACCAAAGCAACTAATGCTATGGAGGGATTTAAGAGGAAGAACAAAGAGAAACACTAAGAACTCCAAAGTCTAGATCTACTAGGTTCCTCTCACTTAGAGAAGGAATGGATTGGTGGAATGGTAGATCTAGATCTCCTCTCTTGTTTCCCTAAAGATGGGCAAGAATCATTGGAGGGAAGTGGAGGAATCAAGCTCTCAAAGATGTGCAACAATGGAGGAGAGAGAGAGCAAAAGGTTCACCAAGATGCTTAGAACCGTTGGGGAAGAAGGGGCACTTAAATAGGTGCCCTGGGAAATCTGGCCGTTGGGCTCAGATTCCCGCAGGAGCGGAAGTACCGGCCCAAGGGGCGGTACTACCGCCCTATGTAAAAACAGCCCCAACGGCTCTCTTCAGAGAAGAAAACCCGCAGGACCGGTAGTACCGGCCCAAAGGGCGGTACTTCCGGCCCAACCAAAACTAGCCTGCCAACGGTTAGAAGAGAAAGCCCGCGAGGTCGGTAGTACCGGAAAAAGGACTGGTACTTCCGGTTTAGCGGTAGTACCGGTACCACTTCCGGTGCTACTTCCGTTAAGAGTCCAGTACCCAACTTTCGCAAGCGGCACTGGGCTCCGGAAGAAACTCCGGAAGTTCCGGGCGGTAGTACCGCTGGGAGCACCGGTACTTCCGGTTTGGCGGAAGTTCCGGTACTACTTCCGGTGGTACTTCCGTTTTGGAGTCCAGTACCCAATTTTCGTAAGGGTACTGGGCTCCGGAAGTTCCTCCGGAAGTTCCGAGCGGTAGTACCGCCCGCGTGGCCGGTACTTCCGGTGCCTGAAAAACAGCAGAACCCTGAAACTGAATAACTTTTGCGTGGAAGCTCCGAATCGAGTGAATCCAATTTTGTTGGAAAGAGGACGACAAGAGCTTACACTATAAAAATGCTCGCATTACGTGTTCCCTTTGATTATGGACTCTAATTGAACTTATTATATCTTCCCAAGTTGTTTAATATTTAGAGATAATTTAGCTGAAAACTCTCCAATTATGGACATAAAATTTAAAAATGTTTCGTCCACTAAATGTTTGAAGAAAATAAAAATCTACTTCCTCTAATTATGCATTGAACTTTCCGAAATCCCTTACAACGCACTTCGTCAGACTATGGAGTTAGACTAAATATTTTGATATTTATGACAAATTTCTAGATCGGAAATTCACTTCTACACCCGAGCTCACATGCACCTGTTTTTTTCGAGCAATTTTAAAAAATAGTAAAACATTATGAAAAAATCTGAAACAAATTGGTGACACACACATATGAGTTTCCCACACTCGTGCAAAATGTCGGAATGAAATGACAATTTCTGTGCTCTGTACAAAAAAGACAAAATCGGTGCACCCGGGTGCAGAGACGCCGCCCTCTTCCTAGATCGGCTTTTCTTCCATCTATTCTCCAGAACTGCTTTTTAAGTCTTTCTCCATCGCGTGCCAATTCCTGTAGGATCTCTTTTGCTTTTCTCTACATAACGTTCTTTTAATCAAATTTGACAAACTCTGCTAACCACGTAATATTAGCACCTTTGTTTTGTCCAATAATTATGTGAGTGCCTACGTCTGTTAGGCCTTTTAGGACATGATATTCACCTTATTTTATTTATGAAAGATTGTCAGTTAATTTCATTTATCACAATACTATCCAGACGGTTGTCAAATGCAAATCCATCATCTTATTAATTATTTTTCAAGTCAATGCTCCTTTATTTATGAAAGGTTCTTGACTTGATAGTGTGTACTTGCCATATGTATGTAGGTTGTGTCTGTACATCATTTAATTTGTATTACAAAACTAATCTAATATGGCACTTCACAAATTGTTGCTTTCCTTTCAGTTGCATAAATTATTTGTTTCCTACTGAAGCTTATATTCTCTTATTCCAGCCAAAAAAATTGATGGCAGTACCTTTATTTCGACAAATTGCTTCCTAAAATGGAGGAACTAATATTGAACACACATAATTGTCATGTTTCTCTAGCACATCATAAGACGGCCACCTGATTTCAATTCCATAGTAATATGCACCGAGTATATCTTTTCTTTAGGATTTCAAATCTTATGGCGTATAAGTACATTGACTTGCATTGCCGCTATCCTTCGTGCCTGCATTTTCACTAGATACTAATTTTAATAATATATCACATCCTTTCAGAAGGAGGTTATCGAGATTCCAAGATTCGAACCACTGTTCTGTTTGAGGAGAGGTTGAAGAAGTTAGGTCTCCCCAGCCCAACGTACAAAGGTCGCATGTTTGATGAATCAAAACTGGTGGCCTCAATCACATTTTATCCGACAACTCGATTCCTTCGTTGTACCATCTTCCTGCAAGGTCAGGCTATGGACAGTTTTCATGTTGCAAACAGTGATGCGGCGATGCAGGGAAAACAAAGCACACAAGATCAAAATAGTCATTTCAAATACTTTGGGACCTTTTCCAATTTATTTGAAATCCACTGCATATAAAAGAAAAAAATTGATTAGGTACATTTCCAAATCAAACGAGACCAAATTCCACAAATTTGCAAAACAAAAAACAAAATAGTCACTGCATATAAAAAAACATTTGATTAGATGAATATTACCAGAAAATGCAAATTTGTTCTATTTATGGCTTGCTTCTAGATTTAAATGAATATGGATATAAATGGCTATAGAAAAAAAATTGATTCCAAACATTTCCAAATCAACTGCAACCAAAATCCACAAAATTGTAAAAAAAAAAAAAGCAAAATAGTCACTGCATTCAATTTTTTTTTCCGAATAGATGAATATTTCAACAAAATGCAAATTCATTTACTCTAATTGTACCTTGCTTCCAAATTGAATTAAATAAATATAAATAACTTCCCAAATTTCCAATTTTGAGATTCAAACAACTTAACAATGTAAACTTTTCTTGAAATTAAACATATTAGAAACCAAAAACCTTCAAAATATGCACATTTCCATAATTTAATTATTTACACCACGGTACTCACAAATATGACAAAAAAAACATACCTACAACAAAAAAAAAATTCCAGAGAGATAATTTCGCAAAAAACAAAAAGGAGGTACTGTTTATGCAATGTTCCAATTTCTCAAACAAATGAGAATGAATCCTTTTTTTTTCCAATTCTCGAAATGCTTCACATCTCACTTCATAATGGTGTCATTTATCTAAAAACTACAAGTACGGTTCCACTTTACAATAACAAAATAAAAAACATATTTGCAAGATGCAATTTATCCAACATTTGAGCAAATATTATGATATTCCGTAAAATAAAACCAAAATGCTCACAAAAAAAAACTGCAGTACACTCATAACAAATACCAAATTTATTTCATCATTTCACTTTGGCTAACATTTAGACACCACACGAACAAACTTTCGCCAAATGTAGAATCAAATTCAAATGGATTGATCTGATTTCAATTAAATATTGACGTCCAAATACGAACATGTTTAAGCACTTCAAACGTTCAAACATTCGAATATTATAAACAATATATCAAAAATGCACACAAAAAAAAATTGCTACCTATTCATAAGAAAACAAACAAATGTTTCACCACTCCAATTTAGCCAACATTTTGATTAGCAAATATATATAGATATAGATATATCGCACACAAAAAAACACCAAAGGGCGTGGCGTGACGCCACGCCAAAATTCAACTAGTATATGGAAAAGAAGGAGAGGTGCAGGAAATCACGTTAAGTATGGGCGAGATCCGCAAGTTCAGATGCAATTAATATTTATAATACGAAACAGAGTAGACTTTACAATTAACAACTTCACAACTTGTGATTAGCATGTGATGGCTGACGGCAGCGGCGAAGCCAGCCTCAAATATCTGTGGGGTCATTGCTAATTCTGCAATTTTTCTCTTCACAATGAACAGTAAATGAACACACAGCTCCGTCGCTGGTGACGGGTCCAGCTAAGACCTAAGGTTATCTTTGGTGATCTGTTTAGGTGAGCACTTGAATGCATATGGGAATATTTTGGAATATATATATCTTCCAACTGCAAGTTGGCATATAACAAACAGCCCTTGAATTAATCGGTGTAAACATCGTGACATGAGCGCCTCTAATTGATGTGTAAATTTGATTTAGTACACAGCAGATCAACTAATGTAGTTTATACTCCCTCCGTTCCATAATGTAAGCCTTTTTAGCATTTCTCTTTCCATCCGTATCTAGACATGTTTTAGTGTAAGATTCATTTGAACCTTACACTAAAACATGTCTAGATACGGATGGAAAGAGAAATGCTAAAAAGGCTTACATTATGGAACGGAGGTAGTACAAGTATAGAACAAGTGGAACTGTCAAAAAAAATGTCTACACCAAGTGGTGAAGAGCAGAGGAGCACACCTGCACTCGCGCTGCCGGAGAAACTCGCGCTGGCGACCTCGCACGAGACCATACGCATGCTGGGACCTGAGATCCTCGTCGGCACAACTGGCGGAGGCACAGGTACGGCGAGGTCGCATACTGGCATTCCCGGCCCCTTGCCTGCCGCTTCGTCGTCGATGGCAGAGAAGAACCTCGCATGAACAGTCGGGTTGGCCGAGAAGCGTGATGGCCCTGAGCTCCTCCGTGGAGCGCTACGGCGAGGGACACGGACGGCACGGCATGGTCGCATTGCCGCCGCCCGCGGTTGCAGCTCCGTCGTCGCCGGCGAAAGTCAGATTGGGGGAAGAGCGAAGTACGAAGGTGGGCCGGGACGAATGGGAAATCAGCTCCATTACTGTGTAAAGTAAGGTTTTGTCCTAGCGCGGGGTAGTTCCTTTGTTTTTTTGTTTATTGCTACGCTGCTGCTGTTTGCCTGTTTCCCTTACATGCATCAGTACGCTACACGCCCACGACAGTTCTTTTTTTTTAATAATCGCTACACTGCTGTTGTTTTCTTCTGTTGTGGTTTCTATAGTTCTTCTTTAGCCTTTCTTTTCTTTTATCTTTCTTTTCTTTTATCTTTCTTTTCTGTTATTTTTTTATATACAAAAAATGGTTCACATAGTTCGCACTGGATTTTAAATTTAAAGAAAATTCAAAAAGTACGGCCATATATTCAAAAAGAATAT
>QRDG01002526.1:0-23917 GCA_012064385.1 Puccinellia tenuiflora
ATTGAGTAAATTCCGGGTTGCACATGCTATGTAAAAGTTCTTTTGACTGATGATACGTCATGTAGGCATAAAAGAGAAACGAAAGTCTCACTCTGTAACCAAAATATATTATATTGGTCATATGATGATGAGGTTTATCATGTGATGATAAAGTAATTTCAAAGTAGGTGACATTGACGTTTTGCAAAGAACATAAAGAATAGTACAGAACACGGACATAACCTCTTCCATGAGCAAACATGATCAACACTGAGACTCCATGGGTGTTGGATCAAGAAAATGTAAACTAGATTATTGACTCTAGTGCAAGTAGGAGACTATTGGGAATATGCCCTAAAGGCAATAATAAAATGGTTTATTAGCATATTCATGTTTATGATAATAGTTTATTATCCATGATGTAATTGTATTAATTGGAAACATAATACATGTGTGGAATATAAACAACAAAGTGTCCCTAGTAAACCTCTACCGGACTAGTTCGTTAGTCAAGAGATGGTTAAGGTTTCCTAACCATGGACTTGTTATAGTCACTTGATAACAGAGTCATATCATTAGGAGTATGATGTGATGGACAAGACCCAATAATAAAGAGTTGCAATTGATCGTGTTTCACAGTTTCATTGCCAACGCTTTTAGTATATGCCAAGTATAGTTTCCTTAGACCATGAGATTATATCACACCCGCTTACCGGAGGAATACTTTGTGGACATCAAACGTCGCTTCGTAACTGGGTGATCATAAAGGTGGCTTTCAGGTATCTCCGATGTAGGTTGTCGGGTGATATGTATCTAGAATGGGATTTGTCCCTCCATGTGATGGAGTAGAATATCTATGGGCCCACTCGGTAATATAGCATCTGGAAAGTTTGCAAACATGTGATTAGGAGTGATCACGGAGATCCTATATTATGGACGAGTAAAGAGAATTTGCCAGATAATGAGATGAACTAGATATGGTGATATCGACGATCAAATCTCGGGCAAATTAAATATCATGAGACAAAGGGAATCGTATACGAGATTAATTGAATCTCCGGTATCGTGGTTCAACCGATAAACATCTTCGTTGAATGTGTAGGAACCAATATGGACATCCCGGTCCCGCTACTGGTTATTGATCGGATCATGTCTGCACGTTGTCGAACCCGTAGGGTCACACACTTAACGCTCTGATGTAGCTAGGGTTTGCGATGAGATAATTGATGGAATGAACGAATGGTGATTCGGAGTCTCGGATGAAGATCCTAGACGCCACGAGGAGATCTGGAAGAGTCCGGAGAATAAGATTCATATAAGGAAAGTGGTTTCCGGAGGTGTTGGAAAAGTTCCGGAATTTTCTAGAAGGGTTCAGGAATTTTCTGGAAGGTTATAGAAGGGTCTAGAAGTGGGGACCACCTGGGTGTGGACCCACATGGGCCAAAGTGGTGGTGCAGCAGCCCTACTGGGCTGGCCGCACCATGGCAGACTGGCAGCCCACTTGGCCCAGCCGGCAACATATGGAAAAGGGCAAGTGGAGGCCTAGTCCATCTAGGAATCGGCTTGCTTGGGGCCCAAGGCATCCAAGGGCCCTAGATGGGGCACCCCACCCCTTGCCCTAGCCGCCACCTATATAAGGTGGGGTGCGGCCAAGGGAGAGGCACTCCAAGCCCTGGCCACCGGCCTCCCCTATGCCCTAGTCGCACCCACCTTCATCTCCTCCTCTCTCCCTTGCGTACGGTTTGGCGAAGCCCTGCCCGCGGGAGAACTCCACCATCAACACCACCACACCGTGTCGTGCTACTGAGATCCATCTAGCCACTCCCTCCTTGCTTGCGGGATCAAGAAGGCGGAGTCTACATCGAGCCGTACGTGTGGATACCGCGGAGGTGCTGCTCGTGCGGCGCTTCATCGGATTGGATCGCGTGGATAATACATCTCCTCGCGACTAGACGAGTCTAGTTGTGGGGATCGACTAGCCAACCCCTGCACCGACAAAACGTTTGCTCGATCTTCGAGGGTAAGAGATTGGATCTCCACTTCGCTACTTACATCTAATAGATCTAGATCATGGGGTTTCTCCACTTATTTCGTAGGAAATTTTTTGTTTTCTATGCAACGACCCCTACAGTTATGTCAATCTTTATGCTTTCATGCCTCCAAAGTACTATACATGAAAGGTTTTCTTAGATAATGCAACTTGTTTACTCATTGTTTGCTTGTTGTCAGTTATAGACAATTGTTTTCGATCACCTTATTCATATCATCTGCTTTACATTACTATTTGATCAAGATTATGTGGTAGCATGTATCATAAAAATTATCTTATTATCACTTACCTACTCGAGGGCGAGTAGGAGTTAAGCGTGGGGATGCTGATACGTGTCAAACTTATCTATAATTTTTTATTGATCCATGCTAGTTATATGCCATTTTTACATATTTTTACTAACTTATTATATCATTTTTAGGTTGTTTCTCGGACTAACTGATACGTCGCAAACGTATCTACTTTTCCAAACACTTTGCTATCGTTTCGCCTCTGATTTCAATGAATTGTTTGGAACTAACCCGAACTGACGATGTTTTCAGCAGAATTGCATTTGGTGTCTTTCTTTTGTGCAGGATTCAGAAGTTCGCGGAAAATTTCAAAAAAATCAGAAAAGTATTTTTGAGGGAAAAGAGCCACGGAGCCAGAAGACCGCGAGGGAGGGCCACCCCAGGAGCAGGGGCGGGTCCCACCCACGGGTGGGGTCCCGGCCGCGGCAGGGGGCCGCCCCTGCCCCTGGGACCTCACCTCTCGGCCTCCCTTCGCTTATAAGCCCCCTTTTGACCTAAGAACGCGAGACCCCCAATCACTTTTTCCAGAAACCTTATGGAGCTCCGCCGCCATTGTGAAACCTAAATTCGGGGTCCAGGATCGCTGCTCCGGCACCCTGCCGGAGTGGAGATCACCTCCATCATCACCGCCAACGCCTCTCCATCAACCATCCATGACATCTCCATCCATGTGTGAGTAGTTCCCTACTGTAGGCAAGGGGATGGAAGGAATTGAATAAGCACTAGTAGGAAAAGGACTATAGCTGCCAACCATTCACTGGCGAACAAATAAAACTGGTTCGCCAGTAGTAAACGCGGACCCGGGCGTACTAAGCGGGGCCATCTACCGCTGGCGAACACACGTACTTGTTCGCCAGCGGTAAGTTACATACCACTGGCGAACAGGAAACGTTGTTCGCCAGCAGTAGATGGTCCCGCTGGGGTCTCCCGGTCCCGCGTTTACCACTGGCGAAGGACGCACGTGGTTCGCCAGTGGTAAGACATGTACCACTGGCGAACCTGCCTCTTGTTCGCCAGTGATTTCCTAATATTTGTACCAACCTGACCAGCCCCCTTTCTCCTCTCCATTATTGCACTTTCTTCTCCTCTTCACTTCCTATTGTTGCTACTCCATTAAATGCCACTAGTTCCAACCAATAAAAACTACTTTAGTTGATAGATCTAGCCTCACCTCCCTCTCTCCAACCTATCCACCAAAAGATTTCCCTCCACAACTCTGGATCTAGCCCTATCTCTCTCTCTCCAACACATCGTTCTAGCTACAAGCATCACACATCAATTTCTCGATGAACTTAACTCGATCTCGTACGTGTGGTCATCTAATTATGGTGGATTGACTTTTATATAATAAATTAAATTAATAATTTTTTGTGAAATTTGACCGAAATTTGCCGGAATGGACTGAAATTTGTCGGAATGGACCGAAATTAATGATTTTTTGTGAAATTAAAATGAGTTGCCAATATTTTGTCGGGATGCTGATTAATTTCCGCCTCGGCACACTCCCTCTTAGGTCCTATTTCTAGGAAGGTCATGCCGAATTTTTTCGTGAAAAACGATATATATATGGTTCTAATAATTGTATTATTTGTTCTACACCGTGCAAGCGACAATATTCACTTTGAGCGAAACATGTCGTGAATAGATACTTGAGGCACGCGACGGAAGACATGTTACGGAATAATCGCAAAATGATACAATGTCCGTGTCGAAAATGCAGACTAGAGGGCGCCCTCGACCCCTTTAGCGGACAGTTGCTGGAGCACCTGCTCAGGCGTGGTTTCATGGAGGGGCACACTCAGTGGATAAGTGATGATGAAGATGATGATGAAATCAAGAGGCGGCGGTAGGAAATGATCAGGAATGGCAGCAGGTCAATGATGACAACGAGGTGCAAGAAGATGATCAAGAGCCTGCTCATCCGACACATGATATATATGCTGGAGAAGACAGTGATGAGCAACACGTAACGGAGGAACACGAGGACACGCGGGCACCGCTAACTTCAGTCGTGCGGGACCCTCATCTCAAAGAACTGCTTCTCAAGAAGACGACTAACCCCAGATCTGCTGCAAGAGAGCAATCTAAACTGGCGCAACTAGAGATAGACTCGAATACTCCGTTGTATCTAGATTGTGAACCGGATGACTCCCGCTTGAAAGTAGCGCTCGATGTTCTGCAGATGAAGGCAAGATACAAATGGAGCGACGTAAGCCTCGACGCAAGTCTGCAATACTGGCAGAGCAAGCTTCCGAAGGAGAACACGTGTCCTAAAAGTTGTGACGAGGCCAAGAAAATCATGTGCCCCTTTGATTTACCGCACGAAAAATACCACGTGTGCATCAACGACTGCTACATCTTTCGGGAAGGGGACGTGGACAAGACCACATGTCCGGTGTGCAAGGCTGCTCGGTACAAGAAAGGGAGGAATAAAGCTCCTCGAAAAGTTGTGTGGTACTTTCCGCTCATCCCCCGTCTGCGGCGCTATTTCGCGGACCGCAAGGAAGCAAAGCTCATGCGTTGGCACGCGGAGAGAAGGGAGAAAGTTCTGAGAGATCCAGAGCGGAATGAAAAGGTAAATCTGACACACCCTTTGGATGTATGCCAGTGGAAAGCATTGGATGATGAATATCCAACTTTCGGGGCAGAGCCACGGAACATTAGGTTGGGTGCGAGCACCGATGGGCTCAATCCGTTTGGCAACCAGAGCAGCACATATAGCACCTGGCCCATGTTCAGATGGATATACAACCTCCCGCCCTGGCTGTGCATGAAGAGGAAGTACATACACATGAGCATGCTCATTCAAGGGCCGAAACAACCGGGCACCGACATCAATCTGTATCTGAAGCTACTGAAAGATGAGCTACACACGTTATGGAGGAAGGTGGGGTCAACACATGGGACGCCCTCTCAGAAGAATATTTTCCTATGAGAGCCGCCTTGCTCTGTACGGTGCACGACTATCCCGGCTACGAATACGTCTTAGGCTAGGTGTGCCACAGACATAACGGATGTGTGAGGTGCTGATAACCCCCAAGAGCAGGGGATCACTGTAGCACCTCTCAATGTGGAAGTAAGGTATCGATCCGCAGGAGCAAGAAGGAAAAGTTATCTATTTCCTACAACTAAAGTGTCACAAGTTTTAGTTGATTATGCACTAAACAAGTTTATAGAACAAGGTGGTTGATTTAATGGATGGAAGTTTGATGTAACAAAACAGGAGTGTGAAAGTGTCCCAATCCTCTTCAATGCAAGAGGACAAGACAGAGGTGTAAACGGTTCTTGGAAATAAGGCCTAGGGATCATACTTTCACTAGTGGACACTCTCAACAATAATAATATAATTGAATACATAGATATTTCCTCTTCACTATGCTACCCCGAACTATCTTCTAGTTGGATAACGAACACCAATCCATTGTGTAGGGCTACAAAAAGCACACCTTAAAGTCGCATTCCACATCTAGGGAACCCCACACTGTCAATTGAGCCCCCTAAATAGTACTAGACAAACACCACAATTCATAGAGAAATCCAACACAAATAATAACTCATGATAAGTATTCATGTAATCTTTAGCCTAAGAGCCACACACGGTGCACACACTGTCAACTTCACACCATGGGACAAAGGTGACTCCAGAAATCACATCAATAAAACCACTTGAGTAGCATAATTCATAAGATGATAAAGAGTAACATCTATGTATTCAACTAGATTACAAAGCTCATGATCACATAAAGATCACACCATGGGAGAGAGAAATAAACCACATAGCTACTGGCATGAGCCCTCAGCCCCGATGAGGGACTACTCGCTCCTCATCATGGAGACGGTGGATATGTCGTTGCGGGAGATGGAGATGATCTTGCTATAGATGTTGATGATGAACACGCCGGAGGGGGGTGGAGCCCTCCGGAGGTGGATTCCGGCGGTGTTTCCCCCCTCCGATCTTCTCCGACGACAGCCTTCTGCTTCTCTGTTTCTGGTTTTGTGTTTCTCCGCCGCCTCCTTCTGGAAAACATCGGGGGACTATTTTTATAGTCATTTTTAGGTCCCGAGGAAGCTTCGGGAATAAGGATCGACGCAAACGGGGCCACGAGGCCCAAAAGAGGTGGGCCCATGCGGCCTGGTACTGTAGCCGCGTGGGGCACCCCCTTTTGCCCCTCCGGCCTCCATTCACTTGCTTTTTTCGCTCCTAGGTCTTCCTCCTTCCAAAATAATGATCCCCATAAATTTATAGCTCATTATGACGTCGTTAAGGACCTGAAACAAATAGGGAAAGAAATAGGGGTTTTCTGCCTACGCAGTATTAATTCCATCAATAGGGGAAATCATTATTAATTACCAAAAATCATTAAATAACAGTAATATACCCCTTATATGATGCAAATATGAATGGAATACAAGTATTATAGTGCAAAGTTCATGTATGCATTTTACATGCATCAGGTGCATGGATGACCCGACGTTTCACCAGCTCCAGAAAGATCACGGGTCTTCAAAAACCGTCTACATCGGCCATCGAAGGTGGCTACACATTAAAGACTCGTGGAGAAGGCATGTAGACCTTTTCAACGGCGAATAAGAGCTCCGGGGACCTCCACATAAGAGGTGCGGTGAAGAAATATATGATTTGCTGAATGAATGGGAAGAGTTCCCTCGGCTGGGAAAGAAGCAAAAGGCGCCAAAACCACTCCTGGATGTATGGAAGACGAGGTCCGTGTTTTGGGACTTGCCGTACTGGGCCATCCTCGATACGCCTCATTGCCTAGATCTAATGCATATCACGAAGAATGTGTTCGAGAGTCTGTTTGGCACTCTGCTCAACATGCCGGAGAGGACGAAAGATGGGCCGAAAGCAAGAAGCGACCTGATACATATGGGTATCCGGGAAGAGCTTCACGGAGGACGCCCGGCTATTGATCATGACCAATATATAGGAAGAGGAGACGGATGGTCCCAAGGGCAAAAGGGTTAAGAGGAATGCCTATTACTGCCCCCCCTCCTGCTTCACTCTAAGTCCAAACGAGATCGAACAATTGATCAAGTGCCTGCTAGGAGTCAAAGTGCCTTTGGGTTACTCGGGGCTAATAAGCAGATTCTTAGACCCGCAGAAACAAAAGTTCAGCGGGATGAAGTCTCATGACTGTAACATGATGATGACGCAGATACTTCCGATTGCGATTTGAGGGATAATGGACAAGCACGTCCGTGAAACCTTTTTTGGCCTCTATAACTTCTTCGACGTGATCTCCCAAAAGTCAGTCACCGGGAAGCAACTCTCAAGGCTGCAGGAAGAGATCGTGGTGATCAGGGGCGGAGCTAGAGTACTGAAGTTAGGGGTGCACGGTGGTATCGCAGCTGCCAAATAACTTGTTTTACGGGTGGCACACATGGTTAAAATAAGTAAATTTTCAAAGAAATAGAATTTTACCCGGTGTCCTGTCCACCCGGATGCCTCCACTTGGATCCGCCCCTGGTCGTAATACTATGCGAGCTTGAGATGCACTTCCCACCCGCATTCTTGACATCTGTGTGCATCTGTTGGTCCATATCGTAGATGATATCATCCATCTCGGGCCGTTCTTCCAGCACAACATGATGCCGTTCGAAAGGATGAACGGGGTCATCAAAGGATTCGTTCGTAACAGGGCCCATCTGGATGGAAGCATCGTTTAGGGCTTTCTTACCGAAGAGTGCACCTCTTTCTGCACGAATTTTCTGGACGGGGAGGACCCTGTTGATTTGCCCGGAAACAAGCACATTGGCAAGCTCGATGGAGCAGGTCACAAAAATGGCCGGAGGGAGTTGCATGTGTACCACGCTTCTCGACGCACCGATTTTAACAGGGCAAACTTAGTGGCTCTCCAACACATTCAAATTGTCGATATTTGGGTGGAAAAGCACAAGAGCCTAATTGAGAAGAAGTACACTGACCAGGGCAAGCGGAGGACAGAAGGAGAAATAATTAGAGAGCACAACTCCTCTTTCTTGCGTTGGTTCAAAGATGAGCTTGACGCTCCGCACCCAACAGCCAGTGCGGAAGCTAAACTCTTATATGCCTTCTCACGTGGCCCCGCCCCCAACCTCGCGACGTTTCAAGCATATGATATCAACGAGTTCACTTTCTACACAGAGCAAAAGGACAAAACTTCGGATTATCAAAACTCAGGGGTAACGATGGAATCCTACACCGGTGACAAAAAGTTAAGATACTACGGAAGGATCGAGGAGATCTAGGAGCTTAACTACTCTGGAGAGAAGGTGCCGATGTTCCGCGTCAGATGGGCTAGGATGTCGACCGTCCAAAAAGAAGACAAATACTTCACCACTATGGTTATACCCGAAGCCGGCAATTCATCAAGCGTGAACATCACCGCGCAAAATGAGCCATGGGTACTGGCTAAGCATGTCTCCCAATGCTTCTTCATAACCGATCCGTCACGGCCTAGCCATGTCGTCGTCAGGAGAGGCAAAAGAAACATCGTCGGAATGGACGATGTCGCCAACGAGGACGAGTTCGACATGTTCGGTGTCCCAAATATCGACGATGATCAAGATCATGATGATAAGGCAACGTACACCACAAGAAGAAGCAGAACCACGCTACCTAAGTAAGGTCTTCCATTCAAAAGAAGAAGTCATGATGTGGGGCTAAATTATGCAACAACGACCAAAAAAGGCAAGAAGAATGCCAAACGCTGAGAAAGACGCGCTGTGTCCATGCGACTATGTATCTCTCTTTTGTATCGGACTTGTATTGATGATCAAGTGATGTGATATTGCATGCGACTCATATCTCTATTTTGTATCGGACTTTTTGTATCGATGATCATCATCTAATCGACGTGATATTATCCAGTTACACTTTTTGATTGAGTCACTATTTTTAAAATCATGAATTAGAAAACAAAAAAAAGAAAGAGATAAGAAAAAAAGAAAACAAATAAAAACAATAAAGGGAAAAAATAATTTGGAAACCAAAATAATAAACAGAACGCAAAATAATACTAAAAATAATTTAATCTCTTACCACTGGCGAACAAGTATCCCTGTTCGCCAGCGGTAATCAGTTACCACTGGCGAACAAGCATCCCTGTTCGCCAGCGGTAATAACTTACCACTGGCGAACAAGTATCCCTGTTCGCCAGCGGTAATTGTGGTTGTACCACTTACCTGTGGGCCCCGCATGCCTCTGTCCAAATCTCAAACCGCTCCCCCGCGCGCGCTCTCCTCTCGCGGCCGTGCCCACGCCGTCATGCCGCTGCCGCCCTTCTGCCCCCCGCCGTCGAGCTCCTCTCCGAGCCTGCCCCCACGTCTCCACCGCCCCTCTGCCACCACGTTGTGCCGTGGCCACCCCTCTGCCCCCCGCCGCCCCGCCCCTCTGTTCCGTCGAGCTCCTCCCCTTGGCCGTGGCTCTCCCCCGCTGGTCGCCGTCCACGCCACCATAGCCCGCGCTCCCGCCGCCCGAGGTATGGCCTCCCCTCCCCTCTCCTCCCCTCTCCTCCCTCCCCTTCGCTCCTCCACTGCCTCCCGCCGCCTCCACCTCCGACCCGCACCGCGCAACAGCACGCATGCACGCCGTGTCCTCCTCCCGCACCAACGTCGTGTCCTCCTCTCTCCTCCCCTCTAGTCCTCCTCCAGTCCTCCTCCCGCACCAACGCCGGCGCCGCCCACTGCAGCTCCCTTCTCTCCTCCGGCCATCCTCTCCTGCTTGCCGGCCATGTGTTTGTTGAAATTCCTACAAAGTAAAAATTAGCATAGTTAGTTAGTTTTAGCAAAATTTAGTTAGTTTTATGTTAGTTAGTTAGTTTTAAAAAAATTTAGTAAGTTTTAGGTTAGTTAGTTTTAGGAGATCGTGGTGACGTGAATGTGGTGGTGGTGATGTGAATGTGTTGGTGGTGGTGATGTGAATGTGTATTTAGGTTACACATGACCATAAGCATGTCAGGGATTTTTCTCAAGATTTATAGAAGCACATTTATTCACAAGTTTTTGAGTTGAATTATTTTGAATTAGCGCTTATTATTTTGAATTGTTTGCCATATGCAGGAAGTTAGAAGGACCTCGACGCTGCCGTTGTTCAATTTTCAGGTGAGATGATGAGAGTGTCTATGTGGTGATGTGGTGGTGGTGAATGTACATGTGGTTATGTGGTGGTGGTTGTGGATATGTGGTTATGTGGTGGTGGTGGATATTTTTTTCGTGAAATGTGGATGTGGTGATCGAGGCCATCGAGCCCTTTTTGAAAAGTTTGTAGGTACCCCATGAGGCCCTTTAGATTGCCGGAATGTTGATTAACTTCCATTCTGGAAAATTCGGGTACTCCATATGCCCTATTTTTAGCAAAGGTCATGCCGAAATTTTCCGTGAATTTTGGCATGACTTTTGCTATACAATAGGACATTTACCCAAATTTGCCGATACGGAAGTTAATCGACATTTCGACAAATTTGGACTCATGAGGTACCTTAGTATTTAATTAAGTGGTTTTTTCTTATATTTTTTGTACTAACTTTGACTTAATAATTTCCTCGACAGTGCGAAGATCGATGGCTCACAACGACCAGGCCGGGGGTTCTCGGACAGGAGGCGACAATGCATACCTATCGATGCATGCACAGTACAAGCATGCCAATGACGATCGAGCATGCGGCCGATGATGAAATGGAGGCCCCATCCGCTAGTGAAGCCGAGCGTGGTGATGCTGGGACCACTACTAGTGGCGCCGAGGAGGGCGGCCCTTCTGGTAGTGAAGCCAGAAAAGACCGTAAACGCAAGAAGAGGGAACCAAACAAGCTCGGCACCACCCAACATGCATTCACAGAGGTGGACCCTAAAAGCGGTCTTCCTACGAAGCCGGAAAAATATGTCAAAGGGTACGGCATCCAGCTTGGATGCATCGCTCGGGAATGGGGGAGAATCAATGACGATAACCTAAAGGTGAAGGACAACGAAGGTTTGGCCGCCTACCTCATTGGTAAGGTGCACACACGATACAAGTTCCTGGCACCCTACAATAACAAGGATATCAAAACAAATATTGTTAACACACAAGCCCTCGGCAAGTTGGGCAAAGCCTTGGCAACTTGGAGATCAGATGTTAGGAAGATGATTGAGGAAGAAGGTGCCGGTTTCGATGAGATCCACAAAATGTGGCCCAGCATTTCCGAAGAGGATTTTAAAGAATTCTCGGCCATAGAAGCCACTGCTGCAAAGCAGAAGCAGAGGCAGTGGGGGAAAGACATGCAGAAGAAGAACGTTGCTCCCCACAATCTCGGAAGCCGGGGTTACGCCAGAAAGGAGCCAATTTGGCAAAAGGAGGACGCACGAAGGGAAGGGCCGAACCCCTACGACAAGATCAAAGACCCGCTCGCCCGGAATTTTGTCAGGGCCCGATTCAGGGATGATCCCAAATCGCCCGGGGAGCTTGTCTTGAACGCCAAGGTGAAGGCACTTGAGAACCAAATTCTCAAGGAACAAGAAAAGGATGAACATGATCAATCCGAAGACTCCTCGGACCCGAAGGCCCCATATCAGACACCTTTCCTTAGGGCTCTAAACGAGACAAAGAAGGTGTCATCGGATAAAGTGCCGCATCGTGGCCGTGTGGTCGGCGCCGGAATGGGTCATAAACATTCCTATTACTTCCCCGACTCCAAGGAGAAGCGAAAGGAGCGGAAGATGGCCGATCAATCGAAAATGGATGTGTCCATCGATGCAGCGGTGGAAAAAAGGCTCAACGCCATCCTGCCCAACATCTGTATGTCCATCACGGCTTGGTTTGAGGGGGGCAAACAAGGGCCTCCCCCCGTGATCAGCTTAGCAGGCTCCAGCAACTCGAGGGGTGTGGCGCCTGTTGTGCAGAGCCCGGCCAGCTACAACGCAGATGGTTGGGAGGAATCGCTGGCCGTCACCGCGCCTCAAAGATCAAGCCCTCCCGTCTTTATTACCCCGCCGACGACCCGCGGTCCGTCGCCGTTAGACAAGCTCAACGCCATCACGGTAATTAAGCATCGTAAAACCCACGACGAGATACATATTACTTCATTCTTTGGCGCCCTCTCTAACGCCTTACCTGTGTTTTCGCAGGCCGACGAGACGAGATGCACATTTGCTCCTTGATGTGAACGGTGAGCTGAAGGACGTGGCAAAGGGTAAGATTGTGATGCCTCTCAACCGCATTTTCCACGGCAGGCCTATGGCCGATGACGTGTTTAGGGTTGAATTGATTCGGCCTTTACCGGGTTGCGCTGGTTTATATCCTCCTTTCCAACCGGACGAAGCCGATAGCGAGCTAAACCTCGAACAATGCCAGGTTTGGCCCTTGATATGGCCAAAAGCACTGATTCGTATGGACCCTTCTGTCACCACCCCGCCAATGCAGCAAACACAGGACGAAGAGGTAGCCAATGATGGCGATGACGACCCCAATGACTTCCTCACTGATGATCCTTACTATGATGGAGCTCATGATGACAGATATGCTGGCGAGGGTCCAGTTGACCATGATCTTGGGGGGCAAAAAGCTGATCTCCCAGATAAATATCAGTGCATGAAGCGTCTCTTCTGTTCTCAAGATACGCCAGAAGCTGCCCCCGAGCAAGTTGGTTTGAGCTAGGACATAGTCCAGGAGGCCATCAAAGATGCGATGGCGTCGAAGGAGCCTAAGAAGACGGGACGAAAAAGATATAAGAGTAAACCTACCACTGTTGACTCCAACAGCCAGCCGATGCCGGGTACTAAGTCGAAGCCGCCGCACCGGGTAATGGACAGGTTACCCATCGTCGACTGGCATTCGGTCCATCATATGGGTAAAGCAATGATGTCGCCGAGGTTGGTAAATCTCCTCACCGTGGACATGAGGAGACTCCATGAGGGTGTTCTTTATCATGAGGAGAGGCTTCTCAAAGAGGAAAATCCAACATACCCACTTTTCCACGCAAAGGTGCTAGAGATAGATGGCTTGGGCTTTATCACTAGAGACTCCGGGGACGTGATCCTTCTAAGATTTAATGACATCTTCAACATGTATCACATGTACGCGCTCCATCCATCGATCATCCGCCTAGTTGCCCTTAGTATGGCGCACCAGATCTTAAAGGAGAATACCCCGGGCATAGCGATACTTGACCCCTACTACATGAAAGAAATGTTCCTGAGCACCCCTAAGGGTAGGGCAAAGGTGTCGTGGTACATCGGAGACTTCTTCGGTACGCATCATGAGAAGAACATCTTTCTCGTGCCTTACTTTCCCGAGTAAGTCATTCACTAACCGTCATAACATGCTTTCGTAGATTTCCATTGTTAAGCTATTTTGCAATTTTGACGATGATGGTCTGTTTTGAACTGTTTTGCGCAGTACCCAATACGGCACCCTCATCATCATGTACCCGAAAGACTCGTATGCCGTCTATCTCGACTCCAGGAGTGATGTCAATAGGGATAAAGACTACACCCACATCAAGGCTGTTCTGAATGAAGCTCTTAATGCCTACGCCCGAAACGAAGGCGTCATGAAAAGAGAAAAAAAGGTGCGAGGCAAGTTTGTATTCAACCAGAGAGTTATGTTCCCCTGCGTCAAGCAGTCGCCAGGCAGTAAGATGGAGGCATGGTACCTCATCAATCACATGCAGGAGTTTGTAAAGGATCAACAACGACTGCAATTTCCTTCTGCTCTGGACAGATGGTGCAACGGCTTGGCAGATGCCAGTGATTCTCGTATCAGACTAGAGTTCGGTCGCATCCAGCAGGTGATCGCGGGAATCATCTACAACGATGTCTTGTCTCGCGCTGGGGTGTACTTCAACGGCTTTGCACCACCACCGAACGACGAGATCGAACGTCGTTTAATAGCGCAGGGTGATCACCGGCCATTCACTATAGATGGTGTTCTCCCGTTCCCACCGAAGCCGCGCAAGAAGAAGTGATCGACGGTATGTGTTGTCTACTTAGTACGGTAGATGAACTTGTGTTCGTAAATTATATCCGTAAATTAACTTGTGCTTCTAAAGTCGTTGAACCTGCATGTGTGATCGATGCTATTTAACTTGAGTTGTTTTGTTTTGTTTCGTCTTTCTCTCTCTGAATGTCGATGATTAAAATGAAGTGACACCGTGTGATCCCGGGGATGGCGCTAGTGAGCCTTGTGATATGCACGAATACACATCTTCTGCATCCTACTTGGCTCACTCGCACCATCCCTGGAACTTCTGTGTGTCCAACCTATATATGAGGCATGCATGTTTTCGATATTGGTGCAGTTATTTAACTATTATTTGATTCGTGTATAAAATCTTTCTCTTATTTTCTTTTCCTAAGACTTTTATCTTTGCCTCGTGTACAGAGAGATGAAGATGTCCGAAGCAAGCGGGATGAGAGGGCTACAACTACAAGAGCTATAAGAGTAAAGCAGAGGCGGAGCGGAAGAGAGGAAGAACATGCATATATACTCTTCTTCTTCATCGCCATTGCAGTTCTCTTGTCTGTGATTATAGTTTAGATTACTACTTGCTTTTGAAAACTTGCGACCTATAAACTATCGACTTCCGGAGATGTGTGTGTATTAATGCATATGTATGCAAAATATTGGGTCTCACTTGTATATTTCGGCTTGTAATTCATGCATGATGAACCAATAATTTGGTCACTTGTCTATTTGTATATCTATTTAAATTCTGTCAATTATACTGTTTCTATCAATATATATGTATTTACCTGCCCGTATATATTGCTGTAAAATATTTCTGCTTTTATTTTAAAAGCAGAAATACATATTACTGGCGAACAGGAACCTGGTTCGCCAGTGGTAATCCTTGGGTATACCGCTGGCAAACACAACATCTGTTCGCCAGTGGTAAGTGGGCCTTCGCTGGCGAACCAGGAAGCTGTTCACCAGTGGTAACTAACTTATCGCTGGCGAACATGATGTTCGCCAGCGGTAAGCTGTTACCACTGGTGATATGAGCGCTGACGAACCGCTTGTTCGCCAGCGGTAGCCAAAACAGGTTCGCCAGTGATAGGCTTTTTCCTACTAGTGAAGATTGCTCATGTAATTCGATGCCAAATTGTTAGGGCTTATGCCTAGTATCCTCTATTTGTGTTAATCATCGTTGGTACAATTAGCTATGCTTAATGCTTGTCACTTTGGGCCCGGGTGCCATGATTTCAGATCTGAACACTTTGTGTTTTCATGAATATAATTGATGTTTTGGGTCCTATCTACTAATTGTATGCACTTGTTGTCAACCGGAACCGGAGACCCCGAGTGACAGAAACGGGGACATCGATGGGAATGGTTGGTAACTCGAGGGTTACATGTATTCATTGTGTGTTAATGATTTGCTCCGGTGTTCTATTAAAAGGAACACCTTAATTGCCATTTGTCCTTAATTAGCCCAGCTGAAAGCAGATGGCAGGACAAAAGATGCCGTGCAAGTTCTTATTGTAAGCACGTACGGCTAAATTAGGAATACATGCCTATGATTGTTTAATACTTGGATGCTATATTTATTTATTTTGCCGTGCCTAGTTATGTTTATTTCATGGCTATATTATTCATGCAGCGCCCGTCTATCTGTCCCTATGCCTACGGTGTTTTAAATCCTGCTGTTTACAATTAATATTTCTGCTGTCACCATTGCTGCCTTTATTTTATTACTGCTGTTACTGATCTACTGCTACCGTCAAATTACTGTTACTACTGATAAATTGCTTCAGAAATCCTTTTCAGGTGTGGTTGAATTGACAACTCAACTGCTAAGACTTATAAATATTCTTTGGCTCCCCTTGTGTCGAATCAATAAATTAGGGTTATACTACCCGCGAAGACTGTTGCGATCCCCTACACTTGTGGGTCATCAAGACTATTTTCTGGCGCCGTTGCCGGGGAGCATAGCTCTATTTATAAGTTCACCTGGGAGTTTTTCTGTCTGCTATAATTTATTCTTCATTATGAAGGGTAAGCGTGATCCCAAGTTTCCCATACTGCCGTCCACAACAAGGAAAGGTACTGCTTTGAACTCTAAAGCTACTCTCGATTCACCTACTATTTTAAATCAACTTGTTACACCACCTGCAAACATTGGTCCTACTGTTGATGCATCACTTTCTAAGTCTGCTACTATTTCTGATGAATTTGATGATGCTTCTATTATGCTTGATGATTCTGGTTCTTTAGGTCCTTTTCTGGATACTCTTATTTCTAATCATGAGAAAGTTACAAATCTTGATGAAAGACTTATTACACCTGCTAGCTCTCCTTTTCTGGTATCCTGATGATTCTTATATTGATGTTAATGATGAATTTATTAGACAATATATGAATTGTGAAGCCTCAAGAGATCCTGATGCTTTAAAGAAATTGCTTGAAAAACATGCTGTTAAAAATCATTTCACACCTGATCCTGAATTTGCTACTTCTCCTATATGCATTAAAGATGATGATTTTGATTTCTCTGTTGATCTCTCACTTATATAAAATGTTGAATCTGATCCTTTTTGTTGAAATGAGAATGATGATACTATAGAACACATGAATAAATTAGCTTCACTTAGCTTACTATTTTCTGATGACAAGAAGATACAGCATTACTATTTAGTAAAGTTGTTTCCTTTTTCATTAAAAGGTGATGCTAAAGCGTGGTATAATGCTTTACCTTATGGTTCCATTAAAAGTCCTCATGAATTGCTTGATGTTTTCTTTGCAAAATATTTTCCCGCTCACATGCAGCATGAGGCTTTGCAGAGAATTTTCAATTTCAGACAACTGGAGGGTGAGCATCTCCCTAAAGCTTGGGGGAGATTTGGCGCATTACTCAGGGCTCGGCCAGGGCACGATATACCGAAGAATGAACTTCTCGATATATTCTATAATGGACTAACTGATGAATCTAGGACCTACCTAGATAGCTGTGCTGGTTGTGTTTTCAGGAAAAGGACTGTAGCTGAAGCTGAGGAATTAATGGATAATATAGCCCAAAATCATGACGAATGGAGTGATCCCGAGCCTCCTCCCTTACCAACCCGAAGAAAAGGGGAGTGCTTTTCTTAAACCCAGAAGATATGCAAGAAGCGAAGAAATCTATCAAGGAGAAAGGTATTAGAGCTGAAGATGTGAAGAATTTATCTCCAATTGAAACTTTATGTGAGCCTACCACTCACCCACCTATGGTAGAGGTACATTCTCTTTATGATTTTACTGTCAATGATATTCCCTATAGCAAGCCTCCTAGTCAGTGTTTGGATGAATTTGATAACTTTATTGTTAAACAAACTCATTTTAATATGCAAATTCAAGAACAATTAAATGATAACACTCTGGTTATTAAAAATTTGTATTCTATATTGGAGAAACCTGCTAATGATGTTAAAGGTCTTGTTAAGCATTTTCACATGGTTCAAACTCAACTTGACCAAATAACTAAAGTACAAAAAGATTTGCTTGCTGGTATTCCTTTACAAAGTAATAAACAAGCTTGTGGTGTTTCAACTAGATGTGGTATTACTACTCAAGACCCTTTTTTATCCTGAAGGGAATCCTAAAATAATTGAACAAGAATCTCAATTGGCTGAAAATAATATTACTAGCTCCCCTAAAAAGAAAAATAAAAAGAAGAAACATAAAGAATTAGGAGAAACTAGTAATATGGAACTTGATAAAGAACCAGTAGTTAATAATCCTAATGGTGTTTCTATTTCTGATGCTGAAACTGAAAGTGGTAATGAGCATGAGAGTGATATCAATAAACCTGAAGAACAGGAGGAAGAGACTGCACCTCCTGTTGCTAAAAAGCATGGTAGGGAAAGAGAGCCATGGGTGCAAAAGCCTATGCCTTTTCCATCAAAATCCCATAAAACCAAAGAGGAGGAGCACTATAATAAATTTTGTGAATGGATGAAGCCTCTCTTTTTGCAAATCCCTTTGACTGATGCTATTAAATTACCTCCTTATTCAAAATATATGAAAGATATTTTTTCAAATAAGAGAAAAATTCCTAATGAAGAGATTTCTACTATGCTTGCTAATTACTCTTTCAATGGCAAGATTCCTAAAAAGCTTGGTGATCCAGGTATACCCACTATTCCTTGCTCCATTAAAAATAATTATGTTAGAACTGCTTTATGTGATCTTGGTGCAGGAGTTAGTGTTATGCCTTTTTCTCTTTATAAGAGACTTTTATTAGTCAAGCTTATTCCTACTGATATTTCCCTACAAATGGCTGATAAATCTACTGCTGTGCCTATTGGTATCTGTGAGGATGTTCCCATTAAAGTTGCTAATTGTTTAATCTTAACTGATTTTGTGGTGTTGGAAATGCCTGAAGATGATAATATGTCTATTATCCTTGGAAGACCTTTTCTTAATACTGCAGGGGCTGTTATTGATTGCAATAAAGGAAAAGTTACTTTTAATGTTGATGATAAAGAGCACACGGTATATTTCCAAAGAAGATTAATACTAAGATTGGTTTTAATTCCACTGAAAATATTGACGCCATCAAGGTTGGAGCTATTGATTGTCCTATTCTTATGCATCATAGAAAATATGAAACTCTTATGATTGGGACAATTGCTACACAATATGAGGTAACATAATTGTCATTTGGAAATTGAATTCTTTATCTCAAATAAATTTGGTGTGGTAGCAAGACTTGATCAACCTTGCTAACAAATCAATTTTAGCAACATAAAGACTTTAATAACCATTAGTTTTTCCTCTGATAATTAACTTTTACTTTTCTGCAATTTTTATTCCTTGCTTAGTTTATCTCTTTTGAATATCAATATCCTGTTTTATTAGCTTATTTTAATCTCATTTAAGTTCTTCGGGAAAAGTTTTTGAAAAATTCCAGAAAAATTCCACAATTTTTATTTTTTTCAAAAGAGCCACAGAAGTGGCTGGGGCTGACCTGGGGGACCCCCCAGGGGCAGAGGCGGGTCCCACCCGCGGGTGAGGACCTGGCCGCGGCCAAGGGCCGCCTCTGCCCTGTGAAGGGCCCCACCAGGTGAGCTGCCTCCCACTCTCTCTCTCTCTCTCTCTCTCGAAAAATCACTCCACCATTGTTCAAACCCGAGTTCTTGCTCTTGAGTGCTGGGATTTTCGATCTCTTTATTCAGCCCATCAATCTTGCTGAAATTTGGTGCAAATCTTCTTCGGTATGTGACTCCTTCACCCGTCCAATTAGAATCTTGAATGGTTTTGTGTAAGTTGAGTATTTTGCTACTGTATATGACCTTTGATATGAACTTGCATGCTTGATTTGTAATTTGTTAAATGGTCTTGATGCATGTATTAGTTGGTATTAAGTGATGAGAGTAGTTTAATGCACTTCCTATATTTTACTTTCAAGTTTTATGAGGTTTGTTGAAAAAAATTCAGAAAAAGAAGATTATGCCTAAGTTCAATTTAGGTGGGATTTTTTAAGAAGAAGGAGCCCTCTTCTCATCGAGAAACGAGAGGTTCAAGTTCTAATACACCAATGAGGCCCTCATACAATGAAGATTTGGAGCCACTCGGTGTTATTGTGCTTGCCCGAGAGTCGGACGTGCGTTCATCGGCATACCCATGTTATGAATTTCTACAAGCTGCAGGTATACGCGATGAATTCACTAGTCTTGTTACTAATGCATGTTTGACTAATATTGTATTAGTGGAGAGGCCCCAATATCTTAAGCTCACTAACATCTTTGTGCAAAGCTTTAATTTTATTGATGATCAATATCACCCAAGTGTGGAGTTCATGTTATATGAACAACCTTGGAGAATGTCTTTGTCTGAGTTTTGCAGTGCTTTGGGTGTGAGGAACACGGGGCTCACAGGGAAGATGAACACGCAGCCCCAATACCTCAAGGAGCTCTATGCCGGCATCTGTCAGGATGATTGGAGGGACTCTACCCGTGCAAAATTTGGGAGCATTCAGTTTCCAGCTGTGAGGTATTTGGGCTATGTCATTGCTCGTTGTATCCTTCCCTGGGATAACACGAGCAACATGTCTAGTCCTGATCTTGCTATTCTTGCCGCCGCAATTAATCATGATGAAACTTATAACATTGGCACTCTTATTGCTCGTCGTCTTAGCATTAATAAAGTTAGAGGAACTATTTATGGAGGTATTATTGCCTCAATCATGCTTTCTACTGCCATGCTTCCTCCTAGAGAGGATGATTTAGAGTTGGACTTTATCAGGCTTGATCTTGCTACAATGAAATCTCATCACTTTGTCACTTATGATTCCACTTTGGAGAACCTGCAGTATAGATTATTATTTGGTTTTGATTTGGATAACCCTCGCTTTGTGAGATTACCTGCTCCTGTTTGTTTTAACGTTGTTGATAGGGACGGATACTCATTTCCTGAGGAGGTGCTGGATGAGTACCTCGCATCACTCGTTCCTGAGGAGGAGCCACAGGACTTGCAGTGGCAGCCACAGCCGGGCGCCAACTGGGGCGTGCCGCCACCGTGGTAGATGAGTCCCACTTAGGCTAAAAGCTTGGGGGAGTACGTATCTCTCACCGACATCTCTTTATTTCGTTCAATCAATTATTATGTCGGTCTGTTCCTTATTCCTTTGTATATCCATAATTTTGTTTTTGTTTGTTTCCCTTTTGTTCTTTTTGTTTTGCTTAATTGCTTTCGTTGCTCTTTTTGTTTACTCTTGAAACCCAAACAGATTTTATCTTTGTTTGCTTTTCTTTCTTATAATAAAAAAGACCAAAAAAATATTTTCTTTTGTTTCTTATTCGGTCGTTCTCTCTCTCATTTTAAGTTGCTTCCTTCCAAAACTGAAAACAACAAAAAGATTCTGTTTTAGCTTTTGCTTTTTTTCCCTTTTCACTATTTGAAAAACACAAAAATATTTTCTCTTATTCTTTATTTTGTATAGTTGATTTAGAGTTCAACCCGTGTTGGTGACGACACTTGCACACTTTTATTATCTCTATATCTTTTCGGATGTGCAAGTGTCTATGCAATAATGACGAGGAAAGTTGGTATGAATTCTATTTGCTTTCATTTTTGTACAGATGTTTATCCTCTTGCTCATGTTTTAGTTTGCTATGATAGAATTTGCGTCGATGATATTTCTTAGCCCTTATGGATTCTTATGCTTAGCCTCAGCTTGTTAAGAGTTAATAATTTGTCATGTAGGCATGAGCATGTTTTGCATTGTTTATAACATGGTATGGTGAAGTGAGATCCTCCTCCAAAAGATTTAATTGGATTGACTTGGCACATGTTTACACATGTCAAAAGACCAAAAATACAGTCTGTTATGCCTTGACGGTTTATTGTGCTTAGAATTGTAGTATCACTCATATGCTCTATTCATTGATTAATTTTGTCGCAAAGCATGATTATGACAGTAGTGCTCTTGATCGGTCGCTCCCCAGTCTTCTGCTAGCCTTCACCTGTACTGAGTGGGAACTCTGCTCGTGCATCCAACTCCCTGAGCCAAAAAGTATTCCATGAGAGTCCACTATATCTTCCTACATGTGGTATTTCCTCGCCACTCCAAGTAAATTTGTCATGTGCTACCTTTAAAATCATTCAAAATAATCCTTTTTGTGTCTCTATTTTTAGCTCATGAGGAAGCAGTAGAGAGCTAGATATAACTTGTGACAAGCAAGGTCATTTCCCCCCCCCCCTTTCACCCGGTGTTGATGGATTACGTCCTCACCTGAATCAACCCGAGAGCAGCTTAAACAAAATATAAATATAACTCACCCTTCTCCTCCGCGCAATGAAAATCTGAGAAATCAGCTCTAAACATTGGACATTGGTGAAACCAAGGAGAAAGAGGAGCATACTCGCTCTTCTAAAAACCAGCTGCTCTCACAAGTCTAAAAGCCTTGAAAAAGCTCTAGCACATGACTAATCCCTGCTTCCCTCTGTGAAGGGCCTTTCTTTTATATTTATGTTGAGTCGTCACCTTTCTTTGAGCACCATCTTATAGAGCATTGCTGTCATTCTGAGTATAATGTGCTTTGTCCCAAAGTTTTAATGATTGGAGCATGTTTGAGATGCTCTCTCAGTTCTGAAAACTTTATATCTAGTCTCCGATTAATATATCTCAGGAGGTGCTCGGCATTTATGTTTTGCCCTACAAAAGGGGCAAGCGAGAGATCACTATACCATGCCTAGTTATAGGCATTGCATTGGTGCTATTTGTTTGCATGTTTAAATTATTATTTGTTAGCATATTGTGAGTTTTGCATGAGTCTCCATGATTGCTCAAGTCCTATTGTTTTTGCAGCCTCTTTCATATGCTTATTAAAATACTGATCATGGTTTAAACTTCTNCTTTTCCAAACACTTTACTATTGTTTTGCCTCTAATTTTCAATGAATTGTTTGGAACTAACCCGAACTGACGTTGTTTTCAGCAGAATTACATTTGGTGTCTTTCTTTTGTGCAGGATTCAGAAGTTTGCGGAAAATTCCAGAAAAATCAGAAAAAGTATTTTTGAGGGAAAAGAGCCACGGAGCCAGAAGACCGCGAGGGGGCCACCCCAGGAGCAGGGGCGGGTCACACCCGCGGGTGGGGTCCAGGCCGCGGCAGGGGGCCGCCCCTGCCCCTGGGACCTCGCCTCTCGGCCTCCCTTCGCTTATAAGCCCCCTTTTGACCTAAAAACGCGAACCCCCGATCATTTTTTCCAGAAACCTTACGGAGCTCCGCCGCCATGGCGAAACCTAAATTCGGGGTCCAGGGTCGCTGTTCCGGCACCCTGCCGGAGTGGAGATCGCCGCCATCGTCACCGCCAACACCTCTCCATCAACCATCCATGACATCTCCATCCATGTGTGAGTAGTTCCCTGCTGTAGGCAAGGGGATGGAAGGGATTGAATAAGATTGCTCATGTAATTCGATGCCAAATTGTTAGGGCTTGATGCCTAGTATCCTCTATTTGTGTTAATCATTGTTGGTACAATTAGTTATGCTTAATGCTTATCACTTTGGACCTGGGTGCCATGATTTCAGATCTGAACACTTTATGTTTTCATGAATATAATTGATGTTTTGGGTCCTATCTACTAATTGTATGCACTTGTTGTTAACCGGAACCGGAGACCCCGAGTGACAGAAACGGGGACATCGATGGGAATGGTTGGTAACTCGAGGGTTACATGTATTCATTGTGTGTTAATGCTTTGCTCCGGTGTTCTATTAAAAGGAACACCTTAATTGCCATTTGTTCCTTAATTGACCCGGCTGAAACCGGATGGCAGGACAAAAGATGCCGTGCAAGTTCTTATTGCAAGCACGTACGGCTAAATTAGGAATACATGCCTATGATTGTTTAATACTTGGATGCTATATTTATTTATTTTGCTTCGTGTCTAGTTATATTTATTTCATGAGCTATCTTATTCATGCAGCGCCCGTCTATCTGTCCCTATGCCTACGGTGTTTTAAATCCTGCTGTTTACAATTAATATTTCTGCTGTCACCATTGCTGCCTTTATTTTATTACTGTTGTTACTGATCTACTGCTGTCGTCAAATTACTGTTACTACTGATAAATTGCTTCGAGAGAAATCCTTTTCAGGTGTGGTTGAATTGACAACTCAACTGCTAAGGCTTATAAATATTCTT
>QRDG01002526.1:34174-142141 GCA_012064385.1 Puccinellia tenuiflora
TGCACTTTCAAGGGGGGCTCCCCTGCCCCCTGTTGCTCGCCTCTTCGCCTCCTTCTGGCTCTATGACTTATTTCCCGAAATATTATGCTCTAAATTTTCCTGTAATTTTTGGGGCTTCCGAAGTTAGGTGTCTTGACAGGTACTTTTCCAGCTGATTCCAGGCTCCGGCGGATGCATCTCCAATAATTGCCAAACATGCAAAATGGGATAAAATAACATAAATATTGCATCATGATATGAAATATATCAATGAATAAAGATAAATTATGATGTAAAATAGTGATGCAAAATGGACGTATCAGTGTCCCCTTGGGCCTCCTTTTTTATTGGACTTGGTGCTGGTGGAAAGGATCCTCTTTCCCTATTGTGGGATGTCTTGAGAGAGACAAATTCGTGACAAAATGGGTGGCCTCCCCAAAATTAGGGCCCCTCTTTATGTAGACTTGGATATTGCATCTTGGCTATCTGATGCATGCCCATTTGATCTGAGGGCCCTTGGTCACCTCTAGAACCTTTCTAGGATTTCCTTTTGTCACCATGATCGAGTCCATAGGGTTGAAACGTGGTCGAATCCATCAAATATGGTAGGATATAGAGTCAATCATGTTCTCCATTTTTGGAACCCCGTGGGACATTATCGGACCTTCGGTAATTTGGGTTCATAGGTTGCATATGAACATTGATCGGGTTGTTCAAAACATAAAAATCACCAGCGTGAAATTATGCACACCTTTCATGTTTTCACTTTTTTTAGTTATCTTTGGACACGTAACATCCCAAGATTTTTATTTTTTTTGAAAATTCTGAAAAATCAAAAACTTTTTGAAAATTGTATTTTATTAGGTTTGAATTTTCAAACCCAGCATGACATTCATGTTTTCTTTTCATTTGTGCATTGGTGTTTTTGGTTTTATAAAATTCTCAAAAGAAAATAATTTATTTGGCCTATTTATCAAATTTGGGAAACATATTAAACAATACCAATTTTATACCAGTGGTAATTTGGTAATTTTTTTGTGTTTGATTGTTCCCAAATGGTATATTTTGATAAATATTATGTTTACAAAATTTTACAATTTTGTTTGAATCCATTTGGATGTGCTTTGCAAAAGTTATAAAAGTTTCTGTTTTTAGAAAAAGGAAAAGAGTAAAAAAAAAGTAGAAAGGGGCCACCCGAGCCAGCCAACCGAGCCAGCCCAGCCGTGGCCCAACTTCTCCTCACCCGCGCGCGCGCCCCTCAGCAGCCCAGCCCGCCTCTCTGTCTCCTCTCGCTGACAGGTGGGACCCACTGGTCAGCACCGACAGCCGCGACGCGGTCGTCGCCCTCGCGCCCAAATCACGCGCCGTCCATGGCAACTCCCGGCCGGCGATCCCCGTCTTCAATTCGCGCTTTTATGACCACGATCGACGCGGCCGTCCCCTCCTACAAATACCCCTCGTCGCCCTCTCTCTTTCCCCTCTCCTCCCCTCTCGAATCTCGCCTCCAGGCCGCCGGAATCGACCGCCGGAGTCCGCACTGCCGCCGGCAAACTTCCCCTTTTCTGGTGAACTACGGTGACCCTGAGCCCTCCCGTCACCTCCTCTCTTTTCCTGGCATCCTTGCGCCGCCTTTTGACATCTTTCGGCATTTTTTGTGCCCTAGATCAAGCCATGCATCATCGGCCGAAGCAAGCCGCCATGGGAACCAACTCCGGCGAGGGATTGGAGGAGCACCGGAGCACCGCGACGTCGAAAACCTCGCCACCGAGCTCGCCTCGATCTCCTCCATCTGTTGGTAAGATCCGTTCGTCCCCGCTCCCTCTAGATACGCCAAAACACGGCATGTCATGCACGTTGCCGTCATTTTTCCGTCACCGGAGCAACGCCGGCCGCCGCATCCCAAACCCTAGATCCTGAGCCGTTGAATCTCCTCCGTACGGCCAGGATTAGATATTTTTACCGAATCGGTACGGGCGAATCAGAGGAAGCGGCATCAGCGCCACATCATCGCCCAGTCAGCGCCAAGTCAGGTACCAAGTCAGCACCCGTCAGCGGAAGCAGCCAACCAGATGGCGCCACGTGGCCCGATATTCTGTGTTTATTTACCGAATTAGTTTTATTTGGTAGTTTTCAAGAAAAGTCCCTACAACTTCAAACCTTCATATCTTTTTATCTACTTGGCCAAATTCAAATATTTTTATATATTTCAAATCCTTAGAACCAGTAGAATCTTTCTGCTGTATTAGTTTTCTGTTTTGTCAAATTTATATTTATTAAATTTTCAAATATGAAGTTTGAGTAATTTTGACCTAACTTTAGTTTAAAAATAGCTTTTTGAGTGAATCCAATTGGTATAGCTTAGTTTTTAAAGCCCTCTGTCCAGAGAGACCAATCCATATTTTTCTAGCTAATTTTTTTTACAGTAGTATGTAATTTGTGTTTATTCTCTTTTTGGGATTTGTTTTGTGTTGTGATTATATTAAAAATTGTTTTAAATGCATTTTGACTTCATGCATGTTTCTAAAAACCAGAAAACAATAGTTAGTATTTAATTGTGGTTTTAGATGCATTTCATGCATAGAATATTTTGTTGTATTGTTATTATTGTATTTATGTGTTTATGTGTGGCTTGTTTATTTTAATTTGATTATTCGGAGAGTCCGGAGAACGTTTGCAATTGTTGCACCTGCAACTCCTGCCAAGGCAAGTGATGCTCACTGCATAAATTTCCTAAGTATTTTGATATGCATTGTAGTTTACCTTTTCTAATAGAATTGCATGTCAGGTTTTATTACTATGCTATGCTAGACCTATTTAGTATTGCTCCAAATATTCATAAGTGTCTAGTACCTATATGATAACTTAGTAGAATAGGTAAATGCTATGTTATGTGTTTTGTATCAAAAGTTAATAAAAATTCTACTAAGTTAATAAACTACCTGGGTGGGTGGTTGGAATAAAGCAATTCCCCATATATGGGAGGATGAATTGTAGAAGAGGGTGATTCCCTACTTTGGGAGGAAGGATCATACGTGGTCCCCTGACTTGGGAGGATGAATCACACTTGCGGAAAGCCACCCAGGAACAAAGAGATTGAAGTTGCTCCAAGTGAAGATTACTTTTCGTGCAGCCACATGTCATATGGGCTCTGGCTTGACTAAGTAAGTTGCGTGGAACCGGCCCGGATTGACAAGCAGATGTAGTGGATGTAGGTGGGAACGGGTCAAGACGGCATGGGTCGGGGAAATGCTTCTTAAAGGTCTCGTCTCAATCTTCTCCTTTCCTTTTCACTTCAAGAAGGGTCAAGGTCAGAATGGGCTGATTGAGTCAAGTGGTGAAAGTGCACAACCTCTCGAGAGTGTCAAACTAAGTACTTAGCCGTGTCCCCGGTTATGGACAATTTTGAGTATCGGAGCAAGGACGTCAACAAGAGATCTCATCATTCCAATTTCTTAAGTAAAAATTTGATGAACATGTGTGTGAAGTTATTCTTGGATTTGTTCCATGGAATGATCTCATAACTTTTGAAAAGAGAAGTGTTGGAAAAGATAGGATAAAATTGGCTTTACGCAAAAATAGCCTTGAACTACACCAGCCATATATGCATATAGTTAATAGAAGTTTTTGCCTTATGAGTCCACAAGTATCACTTGCCAGATCCATACAAATGGTTCTGACCAATTTTTGGCTGCAACGCTTTTACTGTTCCAGGTTGTCCTGACGAAGACTAAGGAACGGGTTTCGAGTCTGCAACCAACATGTTTTCGCCTGTGGCTACATGAAGATTGGGACTCCATGCAATAATTTTAGACTTCCGCTGTTATTTCTGTTTATGCTAGCTTCGAGCTATGCAAATTTGTAATGGATTATTTTTAAGTCTGGATCATTTGTGTAATAAATTGATACAATGTTATGGTATTCATCGTAAACTGTGTATGCAAACGATTCGATCCAGGGATTTGCACTATACATAGGGATCTTGCCTAATTTTTTGTTACCTTCGGACAGTCCCGTGGCGCGTGAAATTATGCACACCTTTCATGTTTTTACTTTTTCATTTTTTCGTTACCTTTGGACAGTCCCGTGGAGATCTCTAATAATCGTCCTGGAGGGACATGTTTATTAAACTCTGAAGTTCACCGCAACGAGGGGCTCCTTCGTAAGTTATGCAATATCCATGTAATGCTCGTGAGCTAAGATTGTACAACTCGCTAATACATATGTTTTAATGCTAGTGGTGATAATTTAGGAACCATATTACAAGATCTGTCAACTTACCATTTTGTTAAGCATATCTCTCTTTGTAATAGTGGCCTAGTGGATGACACATCGGTACAACTATATTATCATGCTCGACATTGCGAGAAAAAGAGAAAAATGGCACAAAGTTAGCTCGAGGACTGTTTAAATATGGCTAAGTGGAAAAAATAATTCATGCAATTTCCATGTTTGAACATCGTTGTTGACATGAGGGGGGAGGGGGTAGAAACAGATGGCATAGAAGAGATGATTGGTGAACATGCATCATATTGGACATTCCCCGCGCTTGTGTAATTTTTTCCCACTTAGCCATGTTTAGATAGTTTTCGACCTAACTTCCCATTTTGTTAAACATATATGTCTTTGTAATAGTGCCCTAGTGGATGGTACATTGATACTACTAAATCATCATGCTCAACATTGCGAGGAAGAGAGAGAAAAATGGTTACAAAGTTAGGTTGCGGACAGTCTAAATATGGCTAAGTGGAAAAAATAATTCATGCAATATCCATGTTCACCAATCCGCTCTGAACATGGTTACTCACCCGCGCTTGAGTGGACTTTTTTTTTTCCCCACTTAGCCATGTTTAGACCTAACTTCGTATCCAAATTTTTTCCTGTTTTTCTCGCAATGTCGAGCATGATAATATAGCTGTACCACCCACTAGGCCACCATTACAAAGAGAGATATGCTTAACAAAATGGGAGGTTGACAGATCTCGTTGCATGGCTCCTAAATTATCACCACTAGCACTAAAGAAGACGTATTACTGAGCTGTAGTACAATCTTAGCTCACGGGTATAGAATGGTAACGTTGGGGTGGGGGGACCAGAGCCAGCCACCGTACTACTAGTGTGTCGGTGCCAGCCGAAACCAACTCATTACGACCCGTCGACATCCGATCCGATTCAGCTCCAGCTCCGCCAGTCCTTTTTACCCGTTTTACTACTCACGTTGCGTACAGCTCCCATCTCTGGCCCAGGCAGCAGGATTTGAAAAAAAAAAAAAAGCGAAGGAAGGCGTCGGGAAACCAGGTATAGGCTTTGACGTGACGGCCGCGCGCTTGTGCGCCGTCATTTTGGAGGGGAGGGTGGCGGGGTTGGTGCCGGGCCTGTCTGCTGGGTGTCGCTGGCTAGCGCCTTGCGGTGCGGTGGTGGCCACCGGCTAGCTACACGACGAGGCGGTGGCGTGGCGTGGGGGTGAGTGGTCCTGTCGGCTGGGGTGGGGCGATTTGATTTCCAGCCGTCCAGGTGGCGCGTACGGACCTCCCTCCCGTCGATCGAGGCTCCCTGATTGGCGCATTGTGTTTATTCGGTACCTTCGTTTCGATAGATAATCTGCGACGGTCCTCGCCTTTGACATATCCACTACGGTCCTCGCCTTTGACAATTGCAGATCCGGTCCCTCCCCCGCGGCCGGTTGGTTGGATCGGTCCTCGCTTTTTCTTCTTCTGTTTCTGTATGCAGTGTCGCGTCATCTCGTCTCCCTGCTGGCCTATTTTATTTTTCTTCAAAGATGTTTTCGTTTGTATTTTTTTTTGCCAAGAGTTTAAAGTCAACCAATAAATCTTACTAAACAATTAAAATCAACCAAATCTTATAGGATCGATCATTGGAATAAAATAAAATTACACGTAGGTCCCGGTGTGTCGTGAGCGAAGAACCTTCCTTTGGACTTTTGAACCATTTGGGAGCCAAGAAAAACTTTGTTGATGTAACAGTTGGAAGTCGTCGGTCGGAAACAGCAACATCGTCGGAGGTAATTGCACCTCCATCCAGACCCGTTGGATGCAAACTCGGTGTGTTTGGTGGGCTGGGTCGCATTTATAATTTTGCCAACGGGGTCATTAAAGCAGCACTGGGCCTGGCCCTAGACGAACGCTTGAATTGGTCGTTTCTTCAGGGCCAGACTCTACCGTACGAGGAAAACAAACACACGTTCCTTCTCAGAGCTCCCACCAACGGGCCTTTTGCTTCTCCTCACCTTCCATAATCTCCTTCACCGAATACTCTCTAATAACCATGCTTCGGTTCGAGATTAAACGTACACGAAAAAAGATGTGGATCGACGACGAGTTTCCCTTGTAACTCTTCAATTGTGTATTGTTGTTCGGAGCATTTTTGGACGGATTTTCTCAAATTCGTCACACTCGGTCCGTTTCTGTGGTCATAACGAAGTAGGTCTTCTACTTTATGTACGCACGTGTTCAGAATGCGCTTGATGTATGCGCGTTCTTCAACCTCTATCTCGTCTTTGCTCAGCTGTTGCCGCTCACCGCCGTGAACACTATGTCGTCACGGAAGCATGTGCTTTGTTTTTGCTAGGTGTGCGTGTTTTTCAACCTCTTCGCCATCTCCGTACAGTAGCCTCTGGTTGCAGCCGTGGACTCCATCGTCAGTGTAGCAACCACTAGAATGTGCTTGGTGTACGTGTGTTCTTAACCTCCGCCACGAACTCCGTCATCGCGTTGTCACCCTTCTCGTCACCAGCTTCCGAGGTGGTGTGAGTTAAGTTCACCATGCATATAAAAGATGAGAGTACAAGAAACACACACATACAACCAAATGCCGGTGCTTGTAACCTAGCCTGCATAGAAAAATGTGAGCAACCAAAAGTACTACACAATGGCACAAACTTATATCACCTCGGATTGGCTCCATAGGGCCATGTTCAACAGAGCCAAAAAAAAAGTGTGCGACTAACCAAGCAAGCCCAAGTTAAACAACATTGTGAGGGGCATCATATGAGCTAGTGACGAGGGAAAGCATTCTTCGAGTGGCCACTCCTTGGTTAATTAGAAGATGGTGTGCCACCCCAAGGAGTTAGACGGCCTTGGCATTATTGATTTGGAGAGTTTTCGCTGCACCCTTCGTTGTGTTTGCCATGGTTACAATAATCCGACCCCGAGCGCCCATAAGTTGGATCGAAGCTACAACACGACGACAAAGGGCACCAACGATGATCATGTTTGGAAGTGGGAACTCCACCCCCTTTTTTTTTGGCATGTCAAATGGTGCGAGCATGGGACTCTCAAGGATTGGGCATATCTCTTAAAAATAACAAAGATAAAGAGCAAAAAATGTCGGCAAAGTGCTTGAGGATGAAATTGGATATGTCCCATTGCGTGGCTTAGCACCCCGGCAGCTAATCCAGTTCATCGATCTATGGCACACCATCTCTACTATGTAGCCCATTGCAGACCAATCTGATTCTATCACCTGTGTTTGGACCAATGACGGTTCTTACACCGCAACCTTGGCTTACAAGGCTCAGTTACTTGGATCCCAACCAAAATTCAATACGAGCAACATATGGAAGGCGCATGCGGAATCTAAATGCAGCATCTTCTTGTGACCGGCTCTCTTAAGCGAGCCCGAGACAGAAATTCATATTTGCAAGGACTGCCCTTACACCAAGGCCATATATATGGAATCTTGTGTAGTCTTGGAACGACACCGAGAACAAAAATTTCCCAAGAGTTTCGCCTCCTTCTCCGATTGGTGGGATGATATTTTGGTTGGGACGTCTATGGAGGTGCATAGACAAACCAGTGGGTGCATGCTCTGTGTTATCTGGAACGTGTGGAAGGAAAGGAACCGTCGAATCTTCACCGGTCAAAAGCAAACATACGTCGAGGTCGCTTTATTGGCCTAGGAGGACATTGTGCAACGTGGCAGAGCTTTCGCGGCAGAGCTTTCACCCTGTTCAACACCGAGACCCCCTGAACCGGATTAGAGTGTTTCTTTTTGTTTCCCTTGTGTTGAGCGGTTTTCGACAGGTTTGCTCCTCTAGAATTCAAAACATTCCATCTCTGTACCGTAGTTGTTTTCTCTCCATCTATGTGAAAAGGCAGAGGTCATGCAAGTTTCTCTAAGAAAATGTACCCCTCCCTCAAACCATTGACCAGGCTAGCTTCTCCTCTTTAAGTTTTTGGACTCTCTTAACCTCCTAAACAATTATTTCTCGAAGCATCACAATAATTAGTAATTACCCCTTGGCTAGTTTATTTGACACAAATGGATTCCATCTTCTTTTGGAAACATGTGAGTAAATTAATGTATATATGTAGGTTATGGCCAGGAAAGTGCTAATGGAGCCCAAGCTTCATCTAGCTCGTTAATTTTTTTAATTCAGAATCGGCATTTTTGAGTTTCAAAAAATTCGAAACAAAAATCCTACATATAGATGATGTCGAGAATTATGTGTGTGCAAATATTCAATCCAATTTTTTTATTGTTCTAGGATATACAAAAAAAGACAAATCTAAAAAAATCAAAATTTTGAAACTGTGTATTGTTCACCACCCAGATCCACCCATTTATCATTTTTACCCAGCCTAATATACAACGAATTTCAAACTGAAATCCCACACACTTATAGATCATATCACTATAACATTTAGGATTATTTCTGATTTTTTTGAAATAACGAGCTACATGGAGTTTGGGCTCCAAAGTGCATGACTCGGTTGTGGCCAGAATTTACGGTTGTATGCATATATTTTTACAATATTGTTGTGCTGCGATGATGTGGATCGTGGTTTCAAAAATGGAACCGGCGGACGAGCCCTGTTTTTCTTTAAAAAAAATTACAACATGGCCAATTGAAATACTTTGCAAAACGAAAAAATGGCGACATCCGATGCGCTTAGAGAGACAAGGATACTAAGACAGAAGAAGCTAATATGCTTTAGGTGGAAGTGGACTTTTCCTATTTGCTCCAACCACCCACCGTCACCGCCCAACTGTCCCGTTGTCCCGGCCGCTAGAAAAAAGATCAATGGTGGACGAAGGAGTGCGCCATTTCGAGATCTAGGCCGCCCACGCGATTACAGGGGTCAAACGATTTGGTTACGTACTAGTGAAGTAAACTACTCCAGATTAGTTCGAAACCGTCATATATTACTCTGGCCGGTTCCGATGCAAGCGCTAGCTAGCTAGGTAGCTGCACCTGGACTACGTCTTCTTTCTCAGCTGGGCGGTGATCGAGCGCGTACGACAGCAGGGATGACGCGTCCATGCACGTATGCCGTAACTCCTCCGTCGATGACTTACTACTCCAAAGGAGTTGACCGCAGAGCTAGCACAGATGGCATGCATCTTGGCGTTTCCCAGGCGAAAAAGAAGAGCGAGCTGACCACGCCGGCGTTGAGGGAAACACGTACCTAGTACATGAAAACTAGCTCGAGGAAGAGGAACTCCCTGCCGACAGAACTAAAAATATACTACTAGCACGAGCTGGTCACCGGCCAGTTAACCGACCACCGACATGAGCTTCATTTCAGGTCCTCCGAGTCTATCCACCGCCTCCCGAAGCTGGGGAAGCACGACTCCTCCTCCTTCCCCCGGAGCGCTGCTGGCAGCCACCGGCATGCAGCACGTACGTACAACGGTGGCTCTCATGCACGCGGCCACACACACACACACACTGCCCGGGCGGACTGGACGGCGGTCACCACCGCCGTATCGATCACCCACCCAGCACGCGCGGGATCGCCACGACGGGGACACGGGTGCTGAGCGATCACATGGTGGCCGGGTATCTTATCGTTTCTAGTACGATCCTGCTGGATACTGACGCAGCCCCAGCTAAGCCCGGACCAGCACCCAGCGCCTTGTCGGCTTCCGGTGCGCCCCTAGCACTAGCTAGCTGCCGTGCACTATTCCAGCACCTACGTACGGCCGGCTCGTGAGTAATCAAATCGATCCATAGTACTACTATAGTACTCCTACTCCGTCCGAACGATCGATCGATCACGGGTTGGGAATGCCGCCTGCAGCTCAGGGTGTACGCCGTCATTTCGAACGAGCGAGCGGCAGCAGAGCTGTCCTACCCCTAGCTAGTGGGAGCGACGGTTTAGGACGGGGCCATGCACATGAGCAGTGGGATGGTGCACCAACTCCTATTGCTTTTGGGGGCGGGGGTCTCCCATGATTATTTGTTCTATCTGGACCGGATCAGACAACGCGCTTCTTCTTATTCTAGGGACAAAAAGGCCCTGCTTGGAACATACTCTCTTAGTTAACTCCTTTTTGTTCTATATCGGTCCTGTTGCTTTGGGTGCTCATCTTGGACCGGATTAGCAAAGGTTTTGGTGTCAGTAAAATTTGTTAAATATGCCTTGATGATGCCATGTGCAAAAAAAAAAACTGAACGGTGACCTCACACCATAGCGTCTACGAAGCCCACCACGGCTTAATTTGTGGAAATTGTTGGTCTTTCAGAATTTACAAGAATAAAGAGTTTGTGTGACGAAAAACGTTTTTCAAAAGAGTGGATAGCTCCGAGCCGACAGCTTTGAACGTTCCCATCGGAGGTATGAATGCGGACTTGAAATTAAGGTGTGTTGAAATTGTTGGACGGAAAACCAACCTTCTCTCCATCAAAAGCTCAAAGCTGTTGAAAGTTTTGCCTGCATGTTGATACTACTTCCTCCGTCCCAAAAAGGATGTCATAGATTTGTCCAAATTTGAATGTATCTAGACATGATTTAGTGTATAGATACATTCAAATTTGGACAAATCTGTGACATCCTTTTTGGGACGGAGGGAGCTAGTTCTACCGTAGTACAGTATTTCCATGTGTGCTGGAATCTGCAGCGAAAGCCTCCAAATTGAACGCTGAAAGATACACCCAGATTCCCTGACGAGGAGGGTGAATGGTGGTTAAAGAGCGAAGGAATAGTACGGCTCACCCAGATTCCTTTTCAAGAATAATAAATTGTGTCAGAAAAAGATGGCGATTCGACAAGATTCCCTTTCAGGGAGGAAATAAATGGCATGAGAAAAGAGGGCGGCAACGGAAAGATACACCCAGACGCTCTTATCAACGAGGGAAAAATGGGGCCTCTCTTTTTTTTTTTTTTTGGTTGCTTACCACGTATATCACGTGGTAAAATGGGGCCTCTCAATCAAGAAAGAAATGACAAGACACAATTAAAGGTGCGATAAGATGCGTGCAAGGGACGGGATCATTCGCTCCCTGCCTCCACGCAGGATCCGAGTCACGGCACCGTCCCAATCGGTTTCCGCGGAGGATCCGAGTCATGAGTCATGCGTTCAACGCCGAATCCCCAGCGATCTCGCGCCCATGCCATTAATTCCTTCCCCGCTAACCTCTCGCTAAACAAATAAGTATAATTTTCCAAGCGATTTCCAGCTCACGTACTTATTTTTTTTCTTCTTCCTCTTGCCGTTTCGCGAGGCTTCCTCCGGGCTCGCTCGCTCGCTCTATAAGATACGGGTGCCGCGCCACACCTGCTTCCTCCATTCTCGGATACACACACATTCCCGGCCTTCCTTCCTCAGCCACACGTTCCCGCACTGCACACCACAGATCAAGAACAACAACAGCTCCGTCTCCGTCTCCTCTCTCCTTCATCTAGCTAGCCGGTTGATTCGTCCGATCTCTGATCAGCGGCGAGGAATTCTGTTGGTTTTCGTTTTGTTCGTTTCGTCGTTCACGAGACAGGAGAACGTACAGCGCGTCGGTCTTCTTCCATCCCTTTCCTTGCGTCCCGACCAACTCCGACCTTCCATGGCCATCGCCTCCCGCATCACCACGCGCGCGCTCTCCACCTTCGCCGCAGCCAAGCTCCCGGAGGCGGCCGTCGCGGCCGCCGGCGCCCAGGCGGTCACCTTGCCGTCGTCGTCCTCCGCGCAGCAGCAGCAGCAGCAGCAGGTGCTCGAGTTCGAGGACACCGAGAGGCTCTTCACCGGGGAGCCGGCCACGGCTCTGGTGCGCACGCTCGCGGCCCTGCAGTTGATGTCCGCCGGCCCGCTGGTGGACGTAGGCCTCGCGGCGCTCCGTTCTCCGGCGGTGGCCGCCAGCCCGCTGGTCCAGGCCGCGGCCAGGGCCACGGCCTACAAGCACTTCTGCGCCGGGGAGACCGCCGAGGAGGCGGCGGCACGGGTGCAGCGCCTCTGGCGCGGTGGCATGGGCGGGATCCTCGACTACGGCATCGAGGACGCTGAGGACGGCGCCGCCTGCGACCGCAACGTCGCCGGCTTCCTCGCCGCGGTCGACATCGCCGCCGCGCTGCCGCCGGGATCGGTGCGTGCGTTCACCCAACTTGACTTTGTGTTTTTTTTTTCTTGTCTCCGCCGTGGCGTGCGTACGTGCGTACGTGTCGGTGTTTCGGAGCGAGTGACACGTCGGACGGAATCGGAATCCTCGTGGTCTGCACTAGTGGACACGCGGATTCCGTGGGAATCTTCTGGTACGGAGTAGTAAAACGAATCGAACGGCTGTCACTGCTCGTGGGCCCGGAAAACATGCTAGTACCATGTTCCGACAAGCTAGCGCTCGACTTGGCTTCTCCACCGCTCGTTTAAGCTTCACGTCAAAACCCTACTAATTAATCACCACCATATTTTTTTCTTCCGAATTTAGACATTTCCAAGCAGCTAATTAAACTGAAACACACACGAAAATTGTTACTCCTACTTTGTCTCTGGGTTAGTAGGATTATTAGTGCTATAGTTAGGCCGGGGGACTAATTATACTTTGTTTTATGCGTGCAGGCGAGCGTGTGTATTAAGATCACGGCGCTATGCCCGATCGAGTTACTGGAGAAGACGAGCGACCTGCTGCGGTGGCAGCACAAGCACCCGTCGCTGCACCTACCGTGGAAGGTGCACTCGTTCCCGATCCTCTCCGACTCCAGCCCGCTGTACCTGACGCAGTCGGAGCCGGCGGCGCTGACGGCGGAGGAGGAGCGGGAGCTGCAGCTGGCGCACGAGCGGCTGCTGGCCGTCGGCGCGCGGTGCGCCGAGTACGACATCCCGCTGCTGGTGGACGCCGAGTACGCCTCGGTGCAGCCGGCCATCGACTACTTCACCTTCGTGGGCGCGCTCGCGTGCAACGTCGACGGCCGGTCCATCGTGCACGGCACCGTCCAGGCGTACCTCCGGGACGCGCGCGACCGGCTGGAGGCCATGGTGCGCGCCGCCGAGGAGGAGCGCGTCCACCTCGGCGTCAAGATCGTCCGCGGCGCCTACCTCACCAGGGAGGCCAAGCTGGCGGAGTCGCTCGGCGTGCCGTCGCCGATCCACGGCAGCATCCAGGACACCCACGACTGCTACAACGGCTGCGCCGCCTTCCTCCTGGAGCGCGTCCGCCGCGGCACCGCCTCCCTGATGCTCGCCACCCACAACGTGGAGTCCGGCCAGCTCGCGGCGGCGAGGGCGCAGGAGCTGGGCATCGGCAAGGGGGACCGGAACCTGCAGTTCGCGCAGCTCATGGGCATGGCGGACGGGCTCTCCCTGAGCCTCCGCAACGCCGGGTTCCAGGTGAGCAAGTACCTGCCCTACGGCCCCGTCGAGCACATCATCCCCTACCTCATCAGGCGTGCCGAGGAGAACAGAGGACTGCTCTCTGCCTCAGCCTTCGACAGGCAGCTGCTCCGGTAAGGATACGAATGCATTGATCTCTTGTTCTGACCTGCAAAAATTTCTGCACAACTTCGGTTGATTCAAGCATGTGTTCCTGACTGGTTCGCTGTTGGATCGTGCAGGAAGGAGATTGTGAGGAGGTTCAAGAACGCGGTGATGGGACGGGAGTGAGCTGGCCGGCCGGAGGTTCGCCGGAGAGAAGGGATCGAGTAGTAGCTGTAAATACATCCTTAAGATGTCCATTGATGTATCGCCACCTTTATGAAATAAACGAAATAATGTTTGTTGCACCGTGCATGCCGTTTTTTTTTTCTTCTGAAAAGAACATGGTGTTGCCGACTCTGTTTATTTCTGGAAGGACTCCTTGTTGCACCAAACGCTAAGGACCAGACGTTATCATGCTACAAGAATACACATTGGACCACCAAATATCAATAATCATTTTATTTTGAAAATAATAGATAATTTGCAAGATAATCCACTGTACGATAAAACGTCAGTTAAAAGAATAAGTGTCAAGAGAAAGAAAAATCAAACAAACAACCTTAACCAAAACTTGTAAAAAAATAAAGAAACAACGAAAATAATTCAATACATCCTTGAGAAGGAAGAAACAGGAGCACAAAACTAATCTCCTAATGGATGTATGAATTTTGTGATGAATATAATGTTTGTAAGAGGCTTTGGCACGGTTCACATCACAAAGTGTGTGATTTCACATGAATTTTGAAGAAATCCATGATGCACTTCTTTAGTTCCAATTCCAAACGGTACCGGAGGGATTTCTCCAATGTCCTATCCAACATTCAAATTCTTAAGTTTTTTTCCTTGTTTCAAACGGCCCCCGGGATGTTTTGCGCAGCTGCGCGCATTTTCTTGTTGATCTTTATAGTGGGCTGCATTGCTCCCTTCTTTTCTCGCCTCCTGCCACTGGGCTGCATAACCCCTACCACCTCTCTCCTGGGCTGGATAGTCTCCAATCTCTCCCTCTCTCCTGCCGGGCCGCAATGGCTTCTCGGCCTATCTCTGTCCTGCAGTCCAAACTCCTCTCTCCTCCTGCTGTCCTGCGCCGCGTAGCCGCTCCGGCGACGAGCAGGACGCCGCGGGAAGTACGGAGACGGGGACGGCCTCCACTTTCCTCGCGCCCGTCCTCCTCCAGTCCTCCCAGGTTTCCGTGGCCGCCGCCGTCGATCCTTCAAGGTACTGCGTTTGTGTGATGACTGATGTGTGAAATGTGATTTTGCTTGGTTCCGCCGCAGCCACGGTACTCCCATTGGGATTTGGGAGGTCAGTAATCCAGCCGACGGAGCGCTGGCCTGGATCCCGTTAACGAGTGAGGGGAGACGGCGACGGAGGTTGTTGGTAGTCAATCACGGGGAGAGCATATGCCAGTAGTGTTGAGGCTGTGGTGACGGCGAGGAAAATGCAGAAGAAGGGGAGGGAACAGGGAAGCATAGATCGTCTAAGGGTTGCTCTCCTTGATGTTCCATAGGTGATTGCTTCTACTCCATGCCGTATGCCTTATTATATCATAATAAAAAGGCTATCCACACTATGTTCTACTTCGTTTATGATTATGGTTCTTCAGTTAAGTCTTATGAGATTTCGGTCAGAATACAGAATGGGGGTGATTGCCGTTGTGCGCCTGTATAAATCTGAACCTCATATGAACCTGCAACAATCGGTAGTTTGTCACATTGTTGGTTCCAGTCAGAACTCAAACCATGCATTCAGAGTTTCAGACACGTTCTTGTTTCTAGCCTTGGAATGAATGAAATTACATGAGGAATGTTCGTGACCTGCCAAGATCCCAGCCTTATTATGATCCTGAGATAATGTTATCAAAATCATTAGCTCACTGCAGTAGGACGTCTTGCCAGCGCATCTTAGATTGAGGGTAACCTGCATCAACTGCTGTCCTACACTAGAGCCTTGTTCTCAGAATTGCAATGACACATACTTTTGATGGCGTACTCTTGGAAATAAAGTAATAAAAAAGCCATATGCATCATTTTGATGCAGAGGCTGGGGTTTACCCCTTTTCTAAAAAAAAATGTAGATGCATTTCTTTTGACATTTTCGGAAGTGAAGCGTGAAGCAGATACATGATGGGACGTGTTTTTCATGTTACCTTTCTCCTGCATTTTGTGTGTGTGCACACAAATGTAAAAAAAAAAATATTACATATCTTTTAATGGCATCTTTCTTTTGCATTGTGTGTGTGTGCACACACATTTCAACAAAAAATAAATCATGCGAAAATAATATACCGCTTCTTTCTTTTTGCTGGTGACTTGGAGTCATAACCAAGTGTTATACTATTGATTTCAGATTCAATTAGATGGAATGAATGATAATGAACCTAGCTTTCGTTTTCAGTTCTCTAAATCTGTCAGATTGTGTCATCCAGACTTCTTTATTTATTCATTTTGTCGATGCTCAGTATTATAGGTAAATACAGACAAGTCTGACCGCCAACCTGAACTGAAATATGAATGCTCTCGAGGATGCTGGTTAGAAAGAATGTGTATGCTGCTAACTGATTGCAGAACTTAATTACTTAATTTTTTTTCTTGTTTGCCTGTCCCAGTGAAGAAACCTTGCCATCTATGTGCAGGCAGAGAGTCCAGGGAAGCTCAATGAATCTGTATCAGCTAGCATCGAGGGGAAAAGGATAACATCCTAGAAAAGATTACCATTGACTGCTCAGGTTTTGATTCTCACTGTTCAAAAATTCTATCAGAAGTTCCACGTATCTAAGTTTGGGAATTACATCTTTAAGATTTAAGTTAATCATATGCATCTCTTGATAATCATGACTGCAGAAACATTGGGGAGATTTTTCCTTGCATTTTAAGTTTTTAACCCTAAGGTAGATGTTCATGCTACCAAGGAGTGTGGTAAGCCGTGTGCCATCTGTTTTTGTTGGAGTAAATGTAGTTGTACAGTCTACCGCCATGGTAATTAACTGTCTATTCAAATGATCCAAGCTGAAAAATACAATTCACTAAATTTTTTTTACCATGCGTACTCTTAAAATTACACAGGTTCCAAGCTGAAAAATATCTCGTTGCAAGGCTTCAGCATGTGATGCCTTCAAATCAGGTGACTCATGTTCGCAGGCATCAGGTAGTGGCTTAATCCTTACCCTGATAATATACCTAGTTGTAATATTCACTGGCATTCGGAACTATAAAAATGAAAAAAAAAACCCATACTGGTGTATGGATCTTTTAACAGAATCATGATTTACTGCTTCTTAAACCTGTGCACTGGCCATAGGATTCTAGCCAATAGAAAGCTTTGTTCCACCCTGATGTGCAAACACGACATGTACAAATTCCATCTGCTCTAAAGTTCCTTGGATATAGCTTGTATTTTCTAGGAAAAAATTAATGCAACTATTTGAACGCTATTCCTAAGGTCATAGTATGACATATTCTAAGTTGTTCGTTTTGTACGAAAAAAATGAACCCTGGTGTTACTAAGATTATATTAACCCATGACAGTCTAACATTGTGCCTTTTAACGTATTTTTGCAACACATTTGTGCCGATAATAGATGTTTACGCAGATGCCGATTCGCCATTTTGGAATCAACGGCCAATTATTAACAGCAAGCCTGCTCTTCCAAAATAAGTACCATCAGTAAGCGACACATCCCACTATACAACAACACTGAGCATCAGTAAGAATACATGCTATACAACAAGTCAGTAGCAAGTACGCATACATAATTTTGCATCGCGAGGAGGGTCATGCACAGGGTTAGGTTACCCTTGTCTGCTAATTGGACTGGCTGTGTCAACTATGTACCCGAGCTTAAAATGTTTTATTTGACTCACCAATTTCCTAATATCTAGTCAATTATAGTGGTGTGCCAGTGTTGGGTAACCGGGCGTTTTGCCTTGTCAATTTAAGTTTTGCTTCACACCCATCTGAAATTGTTAGGATACTGAAACACTCATGAGAGCAATCTCCAGCTCATTAATCTAAATAACAATTATATTGTTATATTTGTTGGGGGACATTGGCTGGAACAATGCTGGCATGCTGTATAAGCTAACAGAATTTTTTTACTAAAAAAATTAACAGAATTCAACCAGGCAAATATTTATATTTCAAGTGTGGGCATTATCACAAACAATTTCTTCTTCAGGAACACACAATTATTCAAAGTTCTATTTTAATACCTTTTTTTTGTTGAGAAATTGTAAAGCTTTCATTCAACATAATGAAAATATAGGAAAGGTATTTACAGGCCTAAAGAAAGGCCGAGAACAACGAAAGACACAACACTGAGGCCTAGCATTAAAGTATATTTTAATATTGAGTTACTGACTGCTTTAAACCATTTTATATGGAAGATTTGTCCACCATTCGTGATGGTAGATTGATCCATCATATCCTGCTCACCAACTTTGACACAATTGATGAAAGGTCTCTATTTCCAAAATTGCTCACTAGATTTCTGATTACAAATGCCCTTTGCTGTATTTCGATGCCAACCTAAATATCAATGCATGCTGAGCAGCAGTTTTCATGGCGTAAATTACCGGACTGCAAGTCATGTTTGTTGGTTGGTTTTGTTCCATATCACAGACCTCATTAAGCTTAATGCAAACCTATAGTTAAAACCCTCTTAATGGTGAATGTCATTTGTTGCAGTCCCATACTGTATCCCTTTCTTTAATTCTTTATATCCCCATGATCTGACGTGCCCTCCCGGTTTCATTATCACTGTGTCTAGACTTATTTCAGTGCTAGATACATCCGTTTCAGCGACAACTAATATGGGACGGAGGGAGTACATTTGTTATACCTTTGCAGATACTTGTATTCTTCAGCAAACTAACTCGACAGAGCAAGTTCTCCTTGTTGGTTATGAGTTAATAACCCAAAATAACTTAGCTTTTTTATTTATTCCTAATTGTGTTACTTTGTTGATTCATTGTTTATTCTTATGCCACATATTTCCCATCACATTTTCATTTTCTACTCAGTCTTCCAGTGCTGCTGTGTTGTATCAAGTTTAAGAGCCTATTTATGTCCACAGCCCACTGGATGAAGTGAAGTATGGAGGTTAAGCAACCCTATGTTTTCTTTGTATGTATCCTGTTTGGCTTTTCAGTTTGGAAGTTGCATCGATCTATGCTGAGGAGGAGGTTCCTGAAAGTGACCCAAAAAACCTATCTTCTCAACCGTCCAGTTAAAGGAAGCGAGCAAATTTATTTCACATATAAATATAAGTGTTGAAAATCCAGTTATATTAAGTTGTTAAGAATCGAGTGTTGGCCAAGATTCTTTTAATGCTTGTTGTATTTTCATTTTCTGTTGGTCTTTCAAACTCTTTTTGCACATATTTAAATTTGTTTTAAATATAATTTTACCAGACCTCTGCCCTACTGTTTAAAACATCTTAAGAGTCACTCTGTGTGGAGCAACCAAGAAAGCACATTATAGATGCCTGAATCTTAATTTAAGTATTTAACAGTATGGTACGAACCATGGTAAGCTAAGTTACTCAGATGATTGGTATTATATTAATCTGTATCATGTGCTGCCCTACTTAAGATATATAAACCCCTGTGACAGGAATTGACATGTTAATGTTTGAATTAGTTGTCCTTCTGTAGTTATAGACAAGGATGGGCTACACTTTCTGTTGCATATTTTTCATCTGTTGCATTGTCAGTACATGATTTTTTAATACAGTATCAGTTTCTCTTTCACCTAATATAAGCTGTTGTCATTTTGTATAAAACAAAATATCAGCAGTTACTGGACTAGACTATTCTACCATAATATATATACATTTTTGTTGGGTCTATGGTTGCTTGGGGACATTCATCTGAGGGTGTTCAAAAGTAACAATCTTAATTTAAATTCGTGATATTTCACTTTTGTGACATCAAGAAATTACTCTGCGCCATCCTTTCATGAATCATATGCTTATTAATTTGCAACATCTTATCTAAATAGGGTGATTGATCATATCTCTTGTCGTTGCATTTATTCACCATTGCGAGCCAACCATTATGGCTATAAGGGTACATTTGGTTTTGAGCCAAAGCAGGCCTTACCAAAAAGTTGGCAAGCCCATGACCTACAGCTGCTGTTTGGTTGGCCACAAATTTTTTTTTTTGGCTTGCCCAGTCTGGACAGTGCAGTACAGTGCATTTTTTAGCCAATTCCTGGGCGATCCAAGGGCGGCACATCGTTCGCCAAAAAATTGGTCGTGCCAGGAACTTGGTAGGGCGCCTCAGGGCGTAAAGCAAACATACACTAAATATTTTTGTCGTTTATGTCCTATTTTACACCTATTTATTTATATTTTGTCTGAGTTAGATGTTATCTCCCAAAGGAAATACATGTAATGCTACAGTCAATGGTGAGCATTATTCACAGTCTAGATGTAGCCTCTTGCTGCACAACTGGATCATCAACATGATACACATTCCAGATACATATCATACTTTGGTCATCTTGGAAAGTATCTCAAAGGTTCTTTAATACGTCACATTTTCTTGGGAGAGCCTTCTTCCGGAAGATAAAAGAGCATCTCCTTTTATCTGCTTTATCATTGATCAGATGCCTTACGGCAGACATGTGGTCGTGTATCAGCTCATTAGCCAATTTCTAGGTGAAATATTCCTGCTTTATCGGAATAGTAGATATCATCATAATAATTTCAATTATTTGTCAATTTAGTGTTAGGCAAGTGGCACAATGAATTTAGTATTATAAACAAATTTTGCATGTTTGATGTGGACATGATATTCTGAGAAGAGCATAATTCGGGAGCTTTGCTGGCACGGATGGAAAGCCTGTTAGCAAGGAAGGTTTTGAGAGAAAGATCTTTGATTCCCATGTAGACTGATGATTTTTTCGTGCTGGTTCTTGGTTCTTTCTTCTTTCTTGCACATGTCAAATAGCAAATCCCTAAAATTGATCAGCGACAACATTCCTGTTTTTGGCATGAATTTAGTAAGATTTAACGAAGGTTCTGCCTGTTTGCCCTTGATAAACTTTTCTAGGGTATATTCAAGCTCAATCAGCATGTGATAAAACTAGTGTTTCTGCAGTGTGTGTATCTAATATTGTCAGCTTGGGGTAAATAGGTTAAATCTTTGTCGATTGTCTGGGCTGAACTTCCTGCGCCCAGATACCAGCTAAAGTGACAAGGTGAGAGTTTGTTTTAGACATCAGTTGATAAGTAGTTCATCTAGTTTTACGCTTCCGCCGTTTCAGTTAACAATTTATTTTTTGCTGATGGATTGCATGTCATCAACTATAGCTTGGGTTCTTATATTTCGTTTTGGATTTTGGCATATCTTTGCTTGTGCATTTCCGAAAATAACTTCAGTGGATGCAAAACTTTGAGGGCATGCAAAGATTTTCGATTCCCTTGTAGGCTAATGACTTGTCATGTTGGCATGAATTTGGTGACAAATGAAGGTTCTACCTGTTTTCCCTTGATAAAGTTTTCTAGGATATATTCAAGTTTAATCACGACGTGATAAAGCTAGTTTTATGCAGAGCGTGCATCTAATACTGTGAGGTTGAGGTAAAAAGGTTAAGGATTTGCCTACAGCTTGGACTGAACCTCGTGACGCAGATACCAGCTAAGCTGACAAGGTGAGTAGTTCTTTTAGACATCAATTGATAAGTATTGCATCTAATCTTACACTCACGCCGTTTGAGCTCACAGTTTATTTTCCGCTGATGGACTGGTAATTCTGTCACTGACTTGAGCTAGGATTTTTAGACTTCGGTTTGGACTTTACTTGTGCATTTCGGAAAACAAATTCAGTGGATGCAAATATTTAGCATAAGCATAGAATCTACAGTTGACCTAAAATATCAACCCGACAACACCGAGCAATGTTATCATTATTTATGCCCTGCCCCATAGCTGTTGCTTCAGATGGATGACACTGCTTGAGAGCACACTTCCATCACTACCAAAGAACTGATTCGTGATGTCTTGTGTAATAATACTTTAAAAGATCAACTACAATGACTTGACTTTTATTAGGGAGCAGGATAATGGCTGACACAAAATGGACGGTTCATCCTTTTTATTTCCACGTTACGCTAATCCCACAAATCGAAGCTGTTTCTCCCTTTCACCCCGTTGTACGTGTAAGAAACTGCTTGCACTAGCGGTAGCTGTTATTGGAGAGAGTAGGAGAGTGGTAAGGAATTGAAAATATTTACGTACAACCATTTTACAATCAATTTAATTTCCTAATTTCCACCTTTCGATTCCTCAGGTACTGGAGAGGTGATAAACAATTCTCACAGCTCAACTTTCAGCAGCCCTGAAACTGGCTGGCTGCTAGCCTGTAATCAATCAAAGAGCTTGCAGGAGGAGGAGGAGCTTGCTAGGGGGAAATCACGTAGCTGCATGCATCTTTCTGTCCATTCTTTCCAGAGGTACTTTTTCTCCAGATCAAAAGCAGACCAAAAACTACCGTTCTTTCCTGGTGACCGCCCTTTGCTGCTTTCCCTCCCCCCTACAACAGGCTCAACTCATGGCCGCTGCACGTACGGATAATGCTAGGCTACGGCGACTAGCTGCGGCTCGGGCTTAACAGCCCTACGCCGTCTTTTTCCTCACCAGAAACACTATCTTAGATGGTGCAAAGGCTGGCTGGCCATGGCACGGCATGGTGCATGTGTATGTGCGAGTTTGTGTGCTTGTGACCCCATGCATCGACCTTGTAGTTGGCACCGAATCCCACTCTCCAAGGCAGGCGGCAGCTTCACCATGACACATCCGTCTCTTTCTTCTTTGCTCCGCCATCATCATCAGCTCCTCCTACCCCCCCACTTGTCTTTCTTCCTTTCTGGCCCTCAAAAGTTGCGTATCCGTAGCTCTTTCCAAGGGATTGAAGGGAGCGTGTGCTTAGACAATGTGCCTCTGCTACCACTGCTACTAGTCTAGTACTTAGGCGTAGTATAATAAACTTGTCACTCCCCATTTCGTTCATTTCCTATTCGGTTGCGAAATGAAATCTGAACCTGCCTGAATTGAGATCTCGTAGGAGGCCTTTGCTGCTGCCGCGGCGGCTTCCGATTCCCTGCCTACTGATGACTGATCGATTCGTGGCGCTTTAACGGTATTGGAGGTGTGAAACCAAGCTGGGACATGACTGTTTAGATGTTCTCTTTTTTCTAAGAAATCAAGATTGTTAATAGTATTTAGGTGTTGAAGGTGGCGCGAATAAAGCGCATTCTTGTCTTTGGCACTCATAGATCACATTTCTATCCTTCCCTTTTTTTTGTTCTTCGTATTGTATTGCGGCCGGTTTGGCCGGCTAAGGAATGGTTCCCCGCGCAAATGGTACAGCACCGACACATTTTAGGGAAAGGATTATCCGCATCGTTTCTTGTTTTTGTTTTGGTGAAAAGAAGATGCAGCATTTCTGAGAGCTTCCTTGATTCGCAGAAATTTCAGAGCAAACTGTTTGATCTTTTTCTTTTCGAAACCAGGCAAAAGCTTTGCCTTATATATTGATAAAGTAGGAGCAAACAGAAAGGGCAAGGCCTAAAAAAAAAAGTTACAACTCGAAACAAACCACGCCGGCCCTGAGGCTGCACCCCACACGGGCTGGCGACCAAGTTACCCAAGCAACCAAGGCCACACCTAAACCCCTCAACGCTACGCATCGGAGGTGAAAATCCAGAGCTGCCGCTTCGACATCCACGCCGGCTCCAAGGCCGCGTCCCGCACGGGTCGACGACTAAGACACCCTAGCGACCAAAGCCGACACCAAACAACCTTGACGCAACACGGCGGAGGTGACCTCGACGCAACACAGCGGAGGCGAAGCATGCGGAGCCGCCGCTCTGACTTCCACGCCAGCCCCAAGGCCGCGCCCCACACGAGCCGACGACCAAGACGCCCAAACAACCAAAGTCGACACTCCGCCACCTCGACGCAGCACGGCGGAGGCGAAGCCCGGAGCTGCCGCTCCGTCATCCACGTCAGCCCCAGAGCAGCGCACCACCTAGCCGAATACGAAAAACTCGCCGCCGCCACCACCAGCTCTCCACGGATCCCTCTGGCCGGTGGAACATCCAAGGCGAGGCCCCAAGAGGCACGCGACGCAAGGAGCGCAACCCTCGCCCGACCCCGCGTGGTATCTGGGTTTCCCCCGAAGAACCCGGCATGGAGAAGCGACAATACCATCTCGACGACACGCCTTCAAAAAGGATGCGGCGCCGGGGGCGTCACCGTCGTCGACCCCGATCGACAACAGTTTTCGCCCGACGATGAGTCGCAAACCGCCCGTCGAGGACCGGAACTGTTCGATCTTGGGCTGTGGCAGGGACTGAAACTTATCCAGTGAATCAATCAGTATCTGTAATCTACGGTATCCTATGCCTACAAGTATAAATACTGTGGCATTCTTATACTCCTACTAGTGCCGTAGTTTTTGAAATGCTTTGCATCCAAGAAGACCCAAACGAAATCTGAACTGCGGCAAACCGTGTGTCCACTCGGCAGTGTTGACAGCAAGCAAGCAAGCGGCGCGGTCCCTGGTGTGGTGCGGTGTGGTCGCAGGCAGCACAGAAATACAGAGAATTGTCAGTTTACGGTTGGTTGGAAGCACGCTGCCGGCCTGGACGACGCCCCGTGCCGTGTGTCACGGGCACACCCGTCCGTCGCCGGCGACACGCCGGCAGTGGTGGCCTGCGCTGTGCTGCCACACCTTGATTGATGTTAACCCGACCTCCTTCATTCCCGTCGTCGCAGCTGCTGCGGTGCAGTACTACATGCACTATGTCTCTATCTCTCCAGGGAATAAAATTGAATACCAGCATGCATCTGTATCTATCTGCCTCCCCGTTGTGGAGCTCGTCGCAGGTGAAACCCACGCGCCCATCCAAACCCACATAATCCAACGCTGCTCCTGCTGTTGCTGCTGTTCCTGACTCTGCCTGCCCTGATACATCACAGGCTTCAGTCCAGTCCAGTCCCAGTTGTCCAGGACTCATTCCAGGATCTTCCACGCCTCCAACTCCGCGGCCATTTCCAGCAGAGCTCAATGTGCAATCATTCATCCAAATGGCTGTCTATTCGGCAGACCGGAGCGAGGAGCAGTGGGTGACTGTGCGCGCGCGTGTGGGATCACATCAATGATCAATCACACGACGGGACAAAAACCGGGGAGGCCGGCCGAGAAGCAACCCGCCATGATCGATCGACGACGACGACAACGACGACGACGAGTGGTGTGGTGATGCAAGCCATGTGATGTGTCCGTGTGTGTGCGCTCGGCCGACGACAGCGGCTCGACACAACAGTGGTAGGCACACCACACCACACCACGGACGGCGGACGGCTGCGAGCCAGCACGGCCGGGGATTTGTTTACGCGCCATGCGCCGCCCACTCGCGCCGACCGGGCTTTGTTTAAGCGGGAGAGGGAGTTTCCTTCGAGTTTTTGTTAGAAAAACGAAGGGAAATCGAAACCAGATCTAGCAGCACATGCTACGTGACTAGAGGCGATGGTACAATCTATCGAGCCATGCTGGTGAGTGAGATCCAGGCCGTCCATCTGTTGGCGGGATGGTCGGAGCGGAGTGGGGGCGAGGCGGGGCCCATGTGCCAGCCGGTGGCGCTGTACCGCCCGACACGGTCATCGACAAGACCGATGCCTGCAGGGTTGCGGGACCCACACTGGGCCCGGCGGTCAAACAGGTTCACTCGCTCGCTGCATGGAAAAAGAGAGAGAGAGAGAGAGGCGGGCCTGAGCTGCCGCTGGGCAAGCCAATGGGAGCGGTGACTGAGCCGAGGGACAATCCTGGGATGAAATATGCAACTAGTTTTGATTTTTTTTGTTGTTGTTACCTCATGGCCCTACATGTTCAGCCTACATGCTATCTTGGTTCAGTCATGCAAAAGGCTGCAACGTAAGGCTTGGTTTGGTAGGTAGGCCCGCTTGCTTTTGTTAAACTTGGAATGCGAATTGCATATTTGTGATAAATTTCACGTAACCAGATGATAAATATGTTTTTGCAAGCTTACGTGAGGGGAGCAAGTTAGAAGCCATTTGAATAACTTACCATATAGGACATGCAAACTTACACTAGAAAAATAAATACTTAATCGCCTCATCATGGTAACAAAATTCGTATTGTAGATAACCATACCAATTTCGCTTTGCTAAGTTATGCTATCCTTGGTAGGATTACACCTTTGCGAATGTACCACGAGAGCGGTGCTTTCATTTTCGTTTCTTTTTTGTAATTATCGAATAACACTTATGAACAGATAAGTGCTCTGTATATATAATCAACATAGAATTTACCACTCCATATAGATTCCATTAATTGAACCATTGGAAAACTGCTCAAGAAGAGTGTTCCATACCTCAAGCCTTGGTCCGAATAAATCTCAGCTGAACGTCACATTTGGTGAAGATGTCTCCAAAACCATGGCGATGTGTCGCTCTTGTGTCGGACAATATTGTACAAAGTCAGATATTGTTCCACGAGAATGATATTTCCTAGCCACCTATCTTTTCAAAATCTGATTTTTGAACCATTCCTGATATTAAATAATCCAATGCGGAAGAAATACTTCTTCATCGCCATTATACTATCCCAAAAGCGTGAATCCTTGGATTTTCAATACACTCGCAATAACGCATTTGAGCATATATACTTTCTTGTCAAAGTGTTTGTCAAACTTGGTAAGAAGCTTACGTATGCATTTACTAGGGAGGGATGGATTCTTGACCGCTAGATCGTGAATACCAAGACCCCCCATGATTTTTTGGACGACAAACCACGTCCCATCTAACCAATACGTATTTTTCTCATTGTTTCGCTACAAAAGAATCATGATCGAAAAAATCCAATCTATGCAGGATTGTTTTACCAGCTAGAACAATGATATCATATACAATACTATATTGCTTAGATCTTTTCCGTCATCTAAGTATTTTCCCGAGGAGCTCCCCCACATGTTTCTCATTTGGCATTTAATAGTTTCCAATAATGGATTAGAATAACCAATATCTAACTGCAAATTGAGCCCGCTCACAACCAAATAGTTCAACATATTGAACGTCCACGTCTTGGGTTTCCGCTTAGCAAAAGAATTCACTCTTTTGAAAATTAATTTTAAACCCCGATAACTCCTCGAATGCCAACAATATTAATTTTAGTTTCTTTTCCCCTTCAAGTTCATCATCTAAAAAAGAATTGTGCCATCTATATATTGAAGGATAGATAGTCTGCCATCCACGAGGTGTGGAACAACTTTAATCTACCAGTTTCNCAAAAAATTGGTCGTGCCAGGAACTTGGTAGGGCGCCTCAGGCGTAAAGCAACATACACTAAATATTTTTGTTGTTTATGTCCTATTTTACACCTATTTATTTATATTTTGTCTGAGTTAGATGTTATATCTCCCAAAGGAAATACATGTAATGCTACAGTCAATGGTGAGCATTATTCACAGTCTAGATGTAGCCTCTTGCTGCACAACTGGATCATCAACATGATACACATTCCAGATAATATCATACTTTGGTCATCTTGGAAAGTATCTCAAAGGTTCTTTAATACGTCACATTTTCTTGGGAGAGCCTTCTTCCGGAAGATAAAAGAGCATCTCCTTTTATCTGCTTTATCATTGATCAGATGCCTTACGGCAGACATGTGGTCGTGTATCAGCTCATTAGCCAATTTCTAGGTGAAATATTCCTGCTTTATCGGAATAGTAGATATCATCATAATAATTTCAATTATTTGTCAATTTAGTGTTAGGCAAGTGGCACAATGAATTTAGTATTATAAACAAAATTTTGCATGTTTGATGTGGACATGATATTCTGAGAAGAGCATAATTCGGGAGCTTTGCTGGCAGTGGCACGGATGGAAGCCTGTTAGCAAGGAAGGTTTGAGAGAAAGATCTTTGATTCCCATGTAGACTGATGATTTTTTCATGCTGGTCTTGGTTCTTTCTTCTTTCTTGCACATGTCAAATAGCAAATCCCTAAAATTGATCAGCGACAACATTCCTGTTTTTGGCATGAATTTAGTAAGATTTAACGAAGGTTCTGCCTGTTTGCCCTTGATAAACTTTTCTAGGGTATATTCAAGCTCAATCAGCATGTGATAAAACTAGTGTTTCTGCAGTGTGTGTATCTAATATGTCAGCTTGGGGTAAATAGGTTAAATCTTTGTCGATTGTCTGGGCTGAACTTCCTGCGCCCAGATACCAGCTAAAGTGACAAGGTGAGAGTTTGTTTTAGACATCAGTTGATAAGTAGTTCATCTAGTTTTACGCTTCCGCCGTTTCAGTTAACAATTTATTTTTTGCTGATGGATTGCATGTCATCAACTATAGCTTGGGTTCTTATATTTCGTTTTGGATTTTGGCATATCTTTGCTTGTGCATTTCCGAAAATAACTTCATGGATGCAAAACTTTGAGGGCATGCAAAGATTTTCGATTCCCTTGTAGGCTAATGACTTGTCATGTTGGCATGAATTTGGTGACAAATGAAGGTTCTACCTGTTTTCCCTTGATAAAGTTTTCTAGGATATATTCAAGTTTAATCACGACGTGATAAAGCTAGTTTTATGCAGAGCGTGCATCTAATACTGTGAGGTTGAGGTAAAAAGGTTAAGGATTTGCCTACAGCTTGGACTGAACCTCGTGACGCAGATACCAGCTAAGCTGACAAGGTGAGTAGTTCTTTTAGACATCAATTGATAAGTATTGCATCTAATCTTACACTCACGCCGTTTGAGCTCACAGTTTATTTTCCGCTGATGGACTGGTAATTCTGTCACTGACTTGAGCTAGGATTTTAGACTTCGGTTTGGACTTTACTTGTGCATTTCGGAAAACAAATTCAGTGGATGCAAATATTTAGCATAAGCATAGAATCTACAGTTGACCTAAAATATCAACCCGACAACACCGAGCAATGTTATCATTATTTATGCCCTGCCCCATAGCTGTTGCTTCAGATGGATGACACTGCTTGAGAGCACACTTCCATCACTACCAAAGAACTGATTCGTGATGTCTTGTGTAATAATACTTTAAAAGATCAACTACAATGACTTGACTTTATTAGGGAGCAGGATAATGGCTGACACAAAATGGACGGTTCATCCTTTTTATTTCCACGTTACGCTAATCCCACAAATCGAAGCTGTTTCTCCCTTTCACCCCGTTGTACGTGTAAGAAACTGCTTGCACTAGCGGTAGCTGTTATTGGAGAGAGTAGGAGAGTGGTAAGGAATTGAAAATATGTACGTACAACCATTTTACAATGAATTTAAGTTCCTAATTTCCACCTTTCGATTCCTCAGGTACTGGAGAGGTGATAAACAATTCTCACAGCTCAACTTTCAGCAGCCCTGAACTGGCTGGCTGCTAGCCTGTAATCAATCAAAGAGCTTGCAGGAGGAGGAGCTTGCTAGGGGGAAATCACGTAGCTGCATGCATCTTTCTGTCCATTCTTTCCAGAGGTACTTTTCTCCAGATCAAAGCAGACCAAAAACTACCGTTCTTTCCTGGTGACCCCCTTTGCTGCTTTCCCTCCCCCCTACAACAGGCTCAACTCATGGCCGTTGCACGTACGTACGGATAATGCTAGGCTACGGCGACTAGCTGCGGCTCGGGCTTAACAGCCCTACGCCGTCTTTTTCCTCACCAGAAACACTATCTAGATGGTGCAAAGGCTGGCTGGCCATGGCACGGCATGGTGCATGTGTATGTGCGAGTTTGTGTGCTTGTGACCCCATGCATCGACCTTGTAGTTGGCACCGAATCCCACTCTCCAAGGCAGGCGGCAGCTTCACCATGACACATCCGTCTCTTTCTTCTTTGCTCCGCCATCATCATCAGCTCCTCCTACCTCCCACTTGTCTTTCTTCCTTTATGCTCTCAAAGTTGCGTATCCGTAGCTCTTTCCAAGGGATTGAAGGGAGCGTGTGCTTAGACAATGTGCCTCTGCTACCACTGCTACTAGTCTAGTACTTAGGCGTAGTATAATAAACTTGTCACTCCCATTTCGTTCATTTCCTATTCGGTTGCGAAATGAAATCTGAACCTGCCTGAATTGAGATCTCGTAGGAGGCCTTTGCTGCTGCCGCGGCGGCTTCCGATTCCCTGCCTACTGATGACTGATCGATTCGTGGCGCTTTAACGGTATTGGAGGTGTGAAACCAAGCTGGGACATGATTGTTTAGATGTTCTCTTTTTCTAAGAAATCAAGATTGTTAATAGTATTTAGGTGTTGAAGGTGGCGCGAATAAAGCGCATTCTTGTCTTTGGCACTCATAGATCACATTTCTATCCTTCCCTTTTTTTTGTTCTTCGTATTGTATTGCGGCCGGTTTGGCCGGCTAAGGAATGGTTCCCCGCGCAAATGGTACAGCACCGACACATTTTAGGGAAAGGATTATCCGCATCGTTTCTTGTTTTTGTTTTGGTGAAAAGAAGATGCAGCATTTCTGAGAGCTTCCTTGATTCGCAGAAATTTCAGAGCAAACTGTTTGATCTTTTTCTTTTCGAAACCAGGCAAAAGCTTTGCCTTATATATTGATAAAGTAGGAGCAAACAGAAAGGGCAAGGCCTAAAAAAAAAGTTACAACTCGAAACAAACCACGCCGGCCCTGAGGCTGCACCCCACACGGGCTGGCGACCAAGTTACCCAAGCAACCAAGGCCACACCTAAACCCCTCAACGCTACGCATCGGAGGTGAAAATCCAGAGCTGCCGCTTTCGACATCCACGCCGGCTCCAAGGCCGCGTCCCGCACGGGTCGATGATTAAGACACCCTAGCGACCAAAGCCGACACCAAACAACCTTGACGCAACACGGCGGAGGTGACCTCGACGCAACACAGCGGAGGCGAAGCATGCGGAGCCGCCGCTCTGACTTCCACGCCAGCCCCAAGGCCGCGCCCCACACGAGCCGACGACCAAGACGCCCAAACAACCAAAGTCGACACTCCGCCACCTCGACGCAGCACGGCGGAGGCGAAGCCCGGAGCTGCCGCTCCGTCATCCACGTCATCCCCAGAGCAGCGCACCACCTAGCCGAATACGAAAAACTCGCCGCCGCCGCCACCACCAGCTCTCCACGGATCCCTCTGGCCGGTGGAACATCCAAGGCGAGGTTCCAAGAGGCACGCGATGCAAGGAGCGCAACCCTCGCCCGACCCCGCGTGGTATCTGGGTTTCCCCCGAAGAACCCGGCATGGAGAAGCGACAATACCATCTCGACGACACGCCTTCAAAAAGGATGCGGCGCCGGGGGCGTCACCGTCGTCGACCCCGATCGACAACAGTTTTCGCCCGACGATGAGTCGCAAACCGCCCGTCGAGGACCGGAACTGTTCGATCTTGGGCTGTGGCAGGGACTGAAACTTATCAGTGAATCAATCAGTATCTGTATCTACGGTATCCTATGCCTACAAGTATAAATACTGTGGCATTCTTATACTCCTACTAGTGCCGTAGTTTTTGAAATGCTTTGCATCCAAGAAAGACCCAAACGAAATCTGAACTGCGGCAAACCGTGTGTCCACTCGGCAGTGTTGACAGCAAGCAAGCGGCGCGGTCCCTGGTGTGGTGCGGTGTGGTCGCAGGCAGCACAGAAATACAGAGAATTGTCAGTTTACGGTTGGTTGGAAGCACGCTGCCGGCCTGGACGACGCCCCGTGCCGTGTGTCACGGGCACACCCGTCCGTCGCCGGCGACACGCCGGCAGTGGTGGCCTGCGCTGTGCTGCCACACCTTGATTGATGTTAACCCGACCTCCTTCATTCCCGTCGTCGCAGCTGCTGCGGTGCAGTACTACATGCACTATGTCTCTATCTGCCTCCCCGTTGTGGAGCTCGTCGCAGGTGAAACCCACGCGCCCATCCAAACCCACATAATCCAACGCTGCTCCTGCTGTTGCTGCTGTTCCTGACTCTGCCTGCCCTGATACATCACAGGCTTCAGTCCAGTCCAGTCCCAGTTGTCCAGGACTCATTCCAGGATCTTCCACGCCTCCAACTCCGCGGCCATTTCCAGCAATCATTCATCGACATGGCTGTCTATTCGGCAGACCGGAGTGAGGAGCAGTGGGTGACTGTGCGCGCGCGTGTGGGATCACATCAATGATCAATCACACGACGGGACAAAAACCGGGGAGGCCGGCCGAGAAGCAACCCGCCATGATCGATCGACGACGACGAGTGGTGTGGTGATGCAAGCCATGTGATGTGTCCGTGTGTGTGCGCTCGGCCGACGACAGCGGCTCGACACAACAGTGGTAGGCACACCACACCACACCACGGACGGCGGACGGCTGCGAGCCAGCACGGCCGGGGATTTGTTTACGCGCCATGCGCCGCCCACTCGCGCCGACCGGGCTTTGTTTAAGCGGGAGAGGGAGTTTCCTTCGAGTTTTTGTTAGAAAACGAAAGGGAAATCGAAACCAGATCTAGCAGCACATGCTACGTGACTAGAGGCGATGGTAGTACAATACCGAGCCATGGTGGTGGTGAGATCCAGGCCGTCCATCTGTTGGCGGGATGGTCGGAGCGGAGTGGGGGCGAGGCGGGGCCCACGTGCCAGCCGGTGGCGCTGTACCGCCCGACACGGTGATCGACAAGACCGATGCCTGCAGGGTTGCGGGACCCACACTGGGCCCGGCGGTCAAACAGGTTCACTCGCTCGCTGAGCTGAGCTGCCGCTGGGCAAGCCATGGGAGCGGTGACTGAGCCGAGGGACAATCCTGAGATGAAATATGCAACTAGTTTTGATTTTTTTTTTGGTTGTTACCTCATGGCCCTACATGTTCATCAGCCTACATGCTATCTTGGTTCAGTCATGCAAAGGCTGCAACGTAAGGCTTGGTTTGGTAGGTAGGTCCTCTCGCTTTTGTTAAACTTGGAATGCGAATTGCATATTTGTGATAAATTCCACGTAACCAGTTAATAAATATGTTTTTGCAAGCTTACGTGAGGGGAGCAAGTTAGAAGCCATTTGAATAACTTACCATATAGGACATGCAAACTTACACTAGAAAAATAAATACTTAATCTCCTCATCATGGTAACAAAATTCGTATTGTAGAAAAACCATACCAATTTCGCTTTGCTAAGTTATGCTATCCTTGGTAGGATTACACCTTTGCGAATGTACCACGAGAGCGGTACTTCCATTTTCGTTTCTTTTTTGTAATTATCGAATAACACTTATGAACAGATAAGTGCTCTGTATATATAATCGACGAAGAATTTACCATTCCATATAGATTCCATTAATTGAACCATTGAAAACCCGCTCAAGAAGAGTGTTCCATACCTCAAGCCTTGGTCCGAATAAATCTCAGCTGAACGTCACATTTGGTGAAGATGTCGCCAAAACCATGGCGATGTGTCGCTCTTGTGTCGGATAATATTGTACAAAGTCAGATATTGTTCCACGAGAATGATATTTCCTAGCCACCTATCTTTTCAAAATCTGATTTTTGAACCATTCCTGATATTAAATAATCCAATGCGGAAGAAATACTTCTTCATCGCCATTATACTATCCCAAAAGCGTGAATCCTTGGATTTTCAATACACTCGCAATAACGCATTTGAGCATATATACTTTCTTGTCAAAGTGTTTGTCAAACTTGGTAAGAAGCTTACGTATGCATTTACTAGGGAGGGATGGATTCTTGACCGCTAGATCGTGAATACCAAGACCCCCCATGATTTTTTGGACGACAAACCACGTCCCATCTAACCAATACGTATTTTTCTCATTGTTTCGCTACAAAAGAATCATGATCGAAAAAATCCAATCTATGCAGGATTGTTTTACCAGCTAGAACAATGATATCATATACAATATTATATTGCTTAGATCTTTTCCGTCATCTAAGTATTTTCCCGAGGAGCTCCCCCACATGTTTCTCATTTGGCATTTAATAGTTTCCAATAATGGATTAGAATAACCAATATCTAACTGCAAATTGAGCCCGCTCACAACCAAATAGTTCAACATATTGAACGTCCACGTCTTGGGTTTCCGCTTAGCAAAAGAATTCACTCTTTTGAAAATTAATTTTAAACCCCGATAACTCCTCGAATGCCAACAATATTAATTTTAGTTTCTTTTCCCCTTCAAGTTCATCATCTAAAAAAGAATTGTGCCATCTATATATTGAAGGATAGATAGTCTGCCATCCACGAGGTGTGGAACAACTTTAATCTACCAGTTTCGAACATATCCGCCAGTACGTTACAAAGTATGGGCGATAATGGCTCCCCTTTCCCTGATCCTTTTCTTGTTTGGAAGTAATAACCAACATCATCATAATAAACTTTAGTGGTCAAACTACCTCGAGTGATAAAATTATGGACATAACAGCGCCACACCTCTAAAAACTTCCATTCTCAAATTTGTTGAAGAAAAAACCATTTGACCTTGTCATACGCCTTTTCAAAGTAGATTTTAGATATCACCCATTCAAATTTCTAGTGTAGCACATGGACCATCTCATGAAAGATAAACACCCCATCAAGTATGTTTCTTCCTTGCATGAAGGTCGTCTGCACCGGTCGATCCACATGGTCTACCACTAAATTCAGCCTAATAATTGTGGTCTTTGTGAAAAAATTGAAGTTAACATTAAGAAAACCAAACTGTATTGTTGGATCTATTCTGCATCATTAATATTAAGCAACGAAATAATCTCATCAACACTAAGATAAATCTAAATTATTCTAGAAGTATTGACTTAATGACATCCCATAAGTTTTGTTAAAAGTCTATGGGGAAACCAACTGGACCTGAGGACTTGTCGTGCTCCATTGGAAAGACCGCTTTTCTTACTTACTCCTTAGTGAATGGTGCAGAAATATATGAGTTCTCCTCATCAGTTATCTGGGTGATATCATATGTTCGGGTCTCATCAGGAGAAAAGTTTCCCTCCTCCGATGCTAATACGTGTCAAACGTATCGATAATTTTGTATTGTTCCATGCTTGTTTTATACCAATGTCACATGTTTCTATTATATCATTTTTTGGTATTTTATTGGACTAGCCTATTGACAAGATGCCCAGTGTCAGTTTCTGTTTTTCTGCTATTTTGTATTTTGGAAAATCCTCTTCGGGAAAACTTCTTGGAATTGGACGAAAAAATTACGGGAATTATTTTTACTCCAAGACGAAGACGGAGTCCGGAGGGCGACCCGAGGGGCCACCCACAGGCTAGGGGCGGCCAACAGTCGCGGCCAAGGCCCCACCTGCAGGTGGGACCCGCCCCTACGCCTGGGCCTCCCCTCGTTCCCCTCTGACGCCTATAAAATCACATTAAACCTAAAACCATCAAGGCGGCCATTATTTTCCATGAAACCTGTCCTGAAGCCGATCTCAAACCCTAATTTGGGAGGGTTCTGTAGCTGCGCCGGAGGGGAGACCGATCCCGGAGGGCTCTTCATCGCCATGCCTTCTTCCGGTGAAGCTCTGGCAAAATCTCGCGTTCTCCAACGGTAGCGGAGGAGACGAAATTCACTATCCTAGGGATCCTTTGATTCATAGGATTCTCAAAGGATTTGTGTAGGATTGAAATCCTATGGAATTTTCCTTTTGGAGCCATTTGATTCATAGGATCACATCCTATAGAAAATATTCAATATGAATCTTGTAGTGTAATTCCTATAGGAACGTAACATGAGGTCTAACCTCATGGAAAAATTCCTTCACCACAATCAAAAAGAGTGGCTCTTCCCATAGGATTCAAGTGGACATGCCATCTCATCTATACCTCTTATAAAGCAAAATCCCACTAAGTTCATTTATGATTTTTCTATCTCAAGATGCAAGCTATTTACATCATCCACTCTTTTAGCCTATTAATTTCCCATGTCACCTCCACTAATATTTATTAATCTCTGTCTACAAAATCCACATCATAAATCTTGTTCGTTATTATATTGTACATGCTAACAATTTTTGATACCCATATATTTCGTGTTGAATAAATTTAGTACCTTGACTATGACAAAGTATATTTTACATATTTGTATAGAGAAATTTATATATCATATTTATCATGCCCTTTTATTTAAAATATATAAGTTTTTAAATAGATGTCCGCTGCAATGCGCGGGGTATCTTCTAGTTCCTACAATTTTGCATGGCTCGTCACACGACAAATAACCCCCGTGGGCCTTCTTTAAGTTGTCCATTACGTGTGTACTGACATGCGGGTCCCCCGATTGCCACCTCGACAAATACGAGGCGCAACCGATATATGGTTACTGTAAAATGGTCATTCTGAAGTACGGTAACCAAAGTGCGCCAGTCGACAAGTAACTAACGATACATTTTACTCTTCTTCTAATGAACCAGAAACTATTCTTCTTAGTCACTAGATAGAGCAATATTTTACCTCTGGTTGGAGGACAACTGCAAAAACATATTGGCAGCAAGGACCAAGGCACGGATCGATGAAAAGAATGGCGACGAGGTACTCCGAATCAACTAGACGAGGCAGCGATCCAGGGACGACGTTGACTCTGGATGGAGAAAACGGAGCTAGTTTTGCTTAGCGAAGAAGATTTCTGGAGAACTATCAGGAGTGGATGTTTTATTCCACTTGTATACACCTCGTGGACGAATTTGGCACTCCAGTTCGTAGTTCCGGCGCCGATGGCAAGAGATGCCTGCTCGGTAAAGCGTGGGCGCTTTCCGCCATGATTGCAACCTTTGCATCTCCAGCAGCACCCACATCGATCGATCACCCGGCACAGCACCATGGATAACAAGCAGGATTCGGTTTGCTAATGCATGGCGCGCCCCCATCACTATATGCTCTTCTCTTCTCTTCTCTTCAGGGAGCAACAGTGACCGGATGCTAATCCTTGTTTGCCCAAGTTCTAACAGCATTTTTCTTTCGTGCTGTTGCTGTTGCCTTTTGTTAAGCTGGCCCTGCATGATAGGGTGACACATGGCACGCATGTTGTCCAGTCGATGTTGAAGACAAGACAGCGGAGCAAAGGAGGCACAGTGACTGGATGGTGTTGAATTTCTTCAACCGCCGGCGTTTGATCAGTATACGTTGCGTATTGATATTATCTTCAGCCGCTGTCGATCGTCGGCGAGTGAGTGATCCGGGTTCTCCGGCGACGTCGAAGAACATAATTGACGAAGAACGGCAGGGTGTGTTTGGCTTTGGGACGAAGTGAAATGGAATGAAACGGTTCCACATATAGGGCCAATTTCTATGTTTGGTTGGATAGGTGGAATGGAAACAAGTGGTTTTTCCGAAGGGCATATAGCCTCTTAGATCCGAAATACACAGTTTCCACAGAATCGGTGGAATGTGTTGGAAAGGACACTCTAAGCATCGTACTAATTCTCTACAACTGCTAGATTAGTGCCGATTAGCATTAGGGAGTAATTAAAATCATATTTTTAAGTTTAAAATTTTAAAAAATCCATGATGTAGATAATGTTGTTTTCTACCAACATATAAAATCTCCAATAGAAATATGTTTTATTTTGGTATGTGTAAAAAGATAGAATCTAAATATGAAATTAGTAATAGTGTCAAATATGAACTCTCCAAAAACTGTCAGATTTTTTTTTAGCTCCTAATATGAATTATTTTGAGTTGAAATCTTTCATGTTGGTGTAATGCACTATTGCCTATGTCCTTGATTTTTTTCTGAATTTTTTGAAACTTAGATCAGAATATAATTTTTAAATTTTCTAAAATAAAGGGCATGTAACCATGACATTCAATTCCATTCCATTCCACCTCCAACCAAACATTTTGATAGAAGCATTACATTCCACCGCACTGCCTCTAACCCAAATACATGAACGAAATATAACCATGACATTCCATTCCACTAGAATGGTTCCAATACACCCTAGTCGTTAAGCTGTCTTGTTTTCATTTGTCTATAACATGTTTACCTGGTCTGTGGTCCAGTAAGAACATGGCAGTTGTAGTTGTAGTAGATGTTCCGGACAGGAGCACAAAGCAACTACAGTAACTGGATGGGTAGTGATCTTCATCGGCATTGATTAGATCAATTCCGGCCGCCGTTATGGTTGGCAGTTGTAACGCTGTTACATGATCCAGTGTCTCCATCAAGGGCCAGAATGCCGATCAACGTACGGACTCTACCATGATGTTCGTCCAGCATCGATCTTCGACATGGTTAGCCTTTTTGGTTAAGCTATGAGCTAGCTACGAGTAGCTGTCTTAAAAACAGCCAAGCACTTGTCTCCAGGCCATTGAGCTCGGGTAAGTTGCTGCTAACCGAGGGCAAGAATCCCACCGATCAAGGAACAAGGCTTCGGTAGATGACTAGCATTGTCGTCGCATGTAATCTTAGGCAAAATATGGATGACACACAAAGTTTGGGAATCATTCTCTACAATTACGGCAAGATTTGGCAAGAAATTGACCATGTGACGTTTGGGCCATAGGGCTAATAGATTTTACATGGTAAGCCAAGCAATGGAACAATTTGAGGGGTAACACGTAGGGTAGAAATGCACAGCGGCACAGACCTTGCAACCTGCCAAGCCAATTGTTCTCGTGATCAACAATTTGAGCATATCGAGCAACCAGCTAGCCAGCGGCAAGTACAAGGGGACACGATTAACATAGGAGTACTTCCAATTTAGGACACTAAGCGACTTGATCCGATCAGACGATTCAGATCATTACAACAGCAAAATACTTGTAGTAGCAGTAGGATCATTAGTCCTAACTAAGACGGGCTTGTTTTGACAGACGCGAGACGGCCGACGGCGATCAGCTAGCACCGCCACGCCGAGACCGACACGAGCTCGGCGCGCTGCCAGTAGAGGCAGAGCGAGCCGGGGGCGCGCTTCTCCACCCGGAACCCCCGGACGGGCACCTTGTGCAGCAACGACTCGGCCTGCGACTCGGCGAACGTGCTGGCCTGCACCGGCGTGAACCCGGCCGACGCGAACACGGCCCGCCACGGCAGCTGCGGCGCCTTCTCAATGGACGCGCGGTGGCGCCCGACCACGCATTGCTCCACGGCCGGCTGGACCAGGAACCGCTCGATCTTGCTCGCCGTGTCCGGGTCCGTGCCCACGGCGTCCAGGGACTCGAGCTGGAACACGGTGGACTGGAACGCCTGGAACAGGTGCGCCGCGAAGGGGAGCTCCGTGCGGTCGCAGCCGCGGTCGACGGCGACGACGACCTTGGCGCCGAGCCGCTTCACGAGGCGGAGCACGGCGGGCATTGCGGCCGCGTGGGCCGCGCCGACGGGGAGGTGGACGGCGAGGGCGTCCCCACCGGCGATGGCCACGAGCGCCGCGGGGTCGAGGGTGTCGATGTTGAATACGCTGAACTGGAAGAAGACGCCGAGCTCGGCGGCGAAGCTGGAGAGGTTCTCGTGGATGAGCTGCAGCTCGAGCGGGTGGTGCGACGCCGGCGAGACCAATGCGGTGACCTTGAGCGCCGTCGCCGGGCGGCGCTGCGCGAGCTCCTGCATCAGCGACGCCCACTGCTCGCCCATTCCGATGTCGAAGTCGAGCACGTGGATGCAGCCGGCGCCGCGGAGCTCGTCCAGCACCGCCTGGACGCAGGTGAGGTGCGCGAACTGGAGCACCGGGGATAACTCGGAGAAGGCCTTGTACGCGCCGAGCTTGAGGACCACGTCGTAGGGCGTGGACGCCGGCGGCGCGGGGGTCTCTCCGGTGGGGGAGAGCGCAAGGCGCAAAGCCTCCTTGAAGTAGAAGGCAGAGCGGAGGAGTGGCGTCCCGGCCGCGGGGGCGGCGGGGAGCCGATAATTGAGCCGCGCCAATATCTCGCGTGCGCCGAAGGCATCGCCGGCCTCGGCAAGCTTTGCAGCCTCGGCGAGCTGGTCCACCACAGCGGCCGCCTCGTCGTTCGCTGCCCCCGCCTTGGGCTTGAAAGCGGGCAGGAACCCGCCCGCCGGAGCGAGGCCACCCTGGAAAGGAGCCAGCTTTGGCGCCGGGGCGCCGGCCATGGGGTGGTGCCGCTTCGGCGGCGGCGGCACCGATTCGAAGGACGGGTGCGCGCCAAAGAAGGCCGCGTGTGGCTGCTGCTGGTGCATCAGGAAGCTAGGCGCGTGGCCGAAAGGCGCCGTCTTGGCGTCCTCCATGGCCGGCGCGAACGACGACGACAGGTTGGGCCCGAACGCCGAGGCGGGAGGCGACATCATGGACGAGGCGTGGTCGAGCTCCAGCGCGGGCGGGTCCATGACGCTAGCCACGTCCTCCCCGCCGCCAATGATCCAGCGGAGGAACGTGCTGTCGGGGCCGGACTGCGGCGCGGCGTCCCAGCCGTCGCCGGCGCCGAGTCCCATGTCGAGCGGCGCCAGCTGGTGCGCCCACTCGTCCTTAACCCCCGCCTCGTCCCCGGCGGGCGGCCATGCCTGCGGCGGCGGGGAGACGTTCTTGGCGTTGCCGCCGCCCCCGGCGGCGAGGGTCGCCACTTCGGACGACAGCGTGGAGGCTGGCGGGCTCGGGCTGGGGCTGTGGCGGCGGTCGAGCACCGAGGTAGGCTCCCAGAAGCCCTTGGCGATCCCCTGAGGTGGCTGTGGCAGCAGCAGCAGACTCCCTGAACCTGCGTGACCCTCTCCAGGAAAGAAGGGCATTCCTCTCATCTAGTCCGGCAGCAACACCTCATACCACCAATCCCCGCCAAGAATTCGATGCTCCCTCCCTAGTCTTCTTCCTCCTCCAAACTGGGCTCTGGTGTGGAGTCTACGGGGCCATTAGTAGTCCACCTTCTCTCTCCCTCTCTACTGCTGTCGCTCTCCTCTTTGCGTATGTGAGGTTGTGGGGAGAGAAAGAGAGAGTGGTATTTTTATTCTCTTGGCAGGGCAGCGTCTTGATCTCGAAATGAAATGATAGCGTGCAACATGAAAAAGTTCGATAAAGTGGCCTTCCCTCCCGCTGAGTACTTGCCTTCCTCCTCTCTCGCTCTCCTACTTCACCTAGCCACACTTTCTCTCTCTCTATACAGTGCCTTTCTTCAGCTAGCAGTACTGTAGCTCACGGTTGGGTGGCAACAGAAAGAAAAAAAATTCCTGATGATGCAGGTTAAAAAGAGGGATGTATAAAACTGTTCGCAGGAGCAGTACAGTTGCTGCATGTGCACCACCACTTTCCATGTCCTGCCACAAATCCATCTTCTACTGCTAATCTTCAAAAAAAATTCTTCTTGTGGAAAAGTCTTTTAGCAGTTCGTGTGCACTTTTCGATCCGGAACTGCATGTTCCACCGTTAATTTGAGCGTGCTGGGGATGTGAATTTAATGCTCTGCGAAGAACAGAAGATCGATCTCTGTCAGAAAAGGACCCCCCTGAAGAAGCTCGGGCAGTCAGTGCATTCAATGCTCATTCCTTTGGTCACAACCCCACACCAAATCCGTGCTCCACCTCGAACTGGCCGGTGTCATTTCGACTTCACTCATGCCGGCTGGAGTATATATGTTCAGGTCCCAAAGATCAACACCCGGAAAGAAGATGATGAAAGAGTGGTAAAAGTTGAAAAGCTGAAGCAGCTGCTTTGCTCCGAAATGCATCATCATTTCACTCACCGCCGTCATCAGCTTTTGACCCTGACGACTATACTATTACTGTACGTGTTAAAAAACACTGAAATCGATCGCTGCAATATATGACTGTCTCCGGCCGTAGATTACTTTCCTCTCTCGCTGGATTACTTTGCTTGAGAGCATGCTAAAGCTTCCTTGCTTTTATCCGCAAAAGCTACGGTCTTTAGAGTCGACCGATCGAGCTAGCTGTGCTTAAATCTGTAATCTTCAAGTCTCGTTACTCTTAAAGACTCCGGCCCGGAAATGCAAGTCTTCTGCAGATCCTCTACTTGCCAAGAAATAGGTGGTGATTCTGTACAGAGCATATTATCGGACAGGAGGATCTGCAAATCGAAGATAAAACAAGGGTTTTCCCAGATCGAAACGTGGTTAAATGTTCCGAGACAAGAAAGTAGTTGTTGCCGATCAGTGATCACCGTTCACCATCGGCATCCTAATGATCTCTAGCCTTCTCTTTTTTCGTTAGAAAATACTGTAGATATGTAATAGCATGTCAGTGTCACCGGCAGATAGAAACTAAACATATGAGAGTTTCCATCGCTGATTGGCCTGTCTGGATTGTAAAATTTTAAAGATTGGTGCCTACATGCATGCACATCCATAGTAGAAAACACAAGAAAATTGGCACCTAAATGGCATCCGGTTCTTGTTCATTTTCTTCTTCGGATGGGACGTCCACTTAGTTAATATTTTGAGGAGCTTCTAAGCCAGGACTAAAGCGCACTACGTCCGGATACATACGCTCTGCCCATGCCCAGGTCAAAATCACATTATTGTATATTGTATAGCTGAGAACTACAGTTAGTTTAGAATCTGATAGAGACAAAGCCGTGTGGACTCTTAACGTGAAAGTCTCTTACTTACATGGAGCTTAATTACGTTCGATTCTGTTTCTTGCAGGTCGTCGAGCCCGGCGGCGGAGGGGAGCTTGGTGGCGGCGCGCCGTTCGTCGTCTCCGCAGGCGGTGGTCGTCGGCTGGAAGGTGCGGCTTGGCTGGTGTGGGCCTCTTCCGCGCCCTAGGTCCATGCCACCGCCGTGCTTCGGGGACTTCCTACCGACGGCGTTCTTGGTGGAAGCGGCGAATCCGGCCGAGGTGCCACTGGAGGTTGCGGAGGTGGGGGATGGCGAGATTCAAATTATGCGGCCCGTCGGGCCAGCCTTGGGCCTGGAGCGCAGAAGGTCTTGGGCGCACTTGGGCCGGCGCATCAGGTTCCTCGCGCTGAATATCGCTCGATGCCCTCGACTGATCGATCGTGATACGTCCGCTACGTCTTCGTCTTCACCGCGATCGTCTCCTCCGCCGGCTGTTCCTCTCCGCCGCTCCTTCAAGGAGGTGCTTGCCTCGCCGGGCGCTATGATGGGGCAGCCACCGACTCGTCCTCCTGGGAGGGCTTCGACTGCCGCTAGGTTGCCTGCCGCGGGGCTGCAGCACGGTGTCGCGTCGAGCGCCGCTGGGGGTTCTTCGTCCTCGGCGGCGGCTGGGCTGGTGGCTGCTGCCGTTGCTCCTGTGGCGCCGGTACCGCGCGACTCGTACGCGCCGCCCACCTTTGCTCCCCGGCAGTAGGGGGGTGGTTCCGAGGCATGGCGTGGTGGCCCCTCCTCGGCAGGCGGCTCCTCAGCCGCGCCCGCCAGCGGTTCACCAGCAGGCGGCTGGCCTTGTCGCGGGGTCTTCGTCGGGTCCGGCGGCGGCTCCGGGTCAGAAGCGCAAGAAGCACGCACGAACCGCCACGGCGGTGCGGCCGCCGCAGCCGCAGTCGGAGGTTGTGGCGGTGCAGCCGGTGGCCGTTCCGATGCCGGCAGCGGAGGTCGTGGCGGTGCCTCTGGCGCAAAAGAAGGTGAAGGTCTACTGTTGGAAGTGTAAGGCTAAGACGCACTTGATGAATGATTGCACAGTGGAGCATTATTGTTTTGTTTGCGACAATTCGAAGCATCCGTTGTCAAAGTGCCCAATCTTGAAGATGCCTAGGCCTTCTACTTTCGTGGCGGGTTTCGGAATGGATGAGTTGATGTTTGCTCAGTTCCCGGATAGTCTGTATAAGACTCAGCTGTCTCCTACTAATATTCCTACTCCGTGTGTTATAGTTCAGGGTGCTCCGGTGTTAGCTGAAGCTGTGGAGAGGCAAGTGGCCCGTATTTGTCCTACTCAGTCTTTGAAGTGGGAAGCGGTTGCAAATGGGGCTGGTTCCTTCTTGCTTGGCTTTCCGTCTATGGAGGACATGATGCGGGTGGACGGTCTTGAGCTTGGTGTTCCGGGACATGCGTCAAAACTTGTTCCTAGTCAGTGGAAGCCGGAGGAGATACCGCATAAGTTGGAGTTGACGTAGGTTTGGGTTCATGTCACTGGCGTACACTACACTCTGAGGCACTTTCTGGGGCTATGGGTTGTTGGTACACTTGTCAGTACTACTATTGATATTGACCTGTTTACTCTTTGCCGCCGTGGGATTGTGCGTATGCTGGTTGGGATGATCTCCGGGGATGCTTTCAGCAAGGAAAGGGATGCGCAGGAACCTTTCATCCATACTGAGGGTGTCTTGATGCTTAAGGGTTTTGAGTTCACTTTCCGTCCCGAGCCAGCGGGTTTTATACCGGATGTGGGTTTTACTCCTTTCGCTTGGAAGGGAAATGATGGTGAGGATGCGTCGGACAAGGGCTTCGGCGGTGATGCTGGGGGCGGGAAGGATTATTATCTATGCCCGTAGTCGCAGACGTCTGATGGTGATACTGAGATGCCTAGTGCTCTAGGCTCGGGTGCTTCTGACCTCGCAGCTTCGGTTCAGGCTCTACTTCGCTCTATGGCTGTTACCCCGATCAGCCCTAGACCATGCTTCTCTACATCTTCTGGGTCACTTGGTACTACGGCGGAGGGTCGGGTGACCTCTCCCGGGGTGCTGGGAGGTGTCGCCTCTCCTCATCCGGAGCTGGGCATCGATGTACCGGGGGGGGCGAGCAGGTGGCTCCCCACCCGGCGAGGAGACTCCGGTGGTCTTGGCGCCGGGGCTGCGCGGTGACACGTCGCCGGCGGACCAGACCTGGGCTGCGGTGGTGGCCAGCCCGGTTGCGGTGGCTGCCAGCCCGACTAGGGCTGTCACGGTGGCTCCGCCGGCACCGTCGCCTGGACCTGTGTGTGCTGCGCCTGGGCAGGTGGCCCCGGCTGCACTGGTACAGGTGGGGCGCTTGCTTGCTTCACCCCCATTGCCAACATCTTCTACTCTGATGGCTATGGAGGCTTCGCCGCGACCGGTGGCAGAGACGCAGGGAGGCTCTCATCAGCCTCGACCCCTTGTAGGGCACCACCGGTTATGTCGGTGCCGACGGCCGCGCCGATGCTTCGGCGTAGTGCTCGGCATGCAGTGGCTATGGACGGGTCGGTGGCGACGGATGAGGATGCCTTGACCAAGGCTATGAGGCGCAAGGCGCTTCAGTTCACTCCAGGTATGACATCCAAGTCCGAGTCTTTTCTTTCGTTATCTACTCCTCAATTATCTTCTAAATTATTTAATGTTGGAGTTAGTTTGGGTAGAAATGAGAAGGAAGTTTTGGTGTCGGCTAATGCTCTAAGACATATGGAGGTAGACCGTGTGAAGGCATCTTCTAGTGTTTTGAGTACACCGACTACCCACCTGTTAGATGATGATGAGGCGACTGACACTGTCGATGGTCAGCTTCTATCTCATTTAGTGGGAGATGTTTCGGAGGTGAGCTTAGAAGAGACTACGCTAGGGTCTATTTATGACCTGCAAGCCTCTAGTCGGAAATCTAAAAAAACCTCAGAAAAAAGAATTCTAGGTCACGAAAAGTGACGAAGTCAAACAAATTCCCAAAAGTTTCCCGTTGAATGGCATGTTTATGAATAGCAGAGGTCTTGGTGACTTGGCTAAACATCTTCATATTGCTCAATGTATTCGGGATCATAATTTGGATTTTGTGGCGATTTCGGAATCGGGGAGACGAGATTTTCCAGCGAGTGTTCTTAACCGCATTTCCGGTGGTTTAGACTTTTAATGGTATAGTCGTCCTCCTCGGGGCAGATCTGGGGGTATATTGCTTGGCATTAATTCCGACTCTATGGAGGTGTTGGCTATTGAGGATGAGGACTTTCACATAAAGTTCCATGTTCGAAATAAGGCTGATAATTTCATATGGAGTTTGGTAGCTGTGTATGGACCTGCCCAGGAAGCTCACAAGGCTGCTTTTCTTCGTGAATTGGTAAACCTTACTAAAGACAACCCTTACCCTATTCTTATAGGAGGGGACTTTAATATGTTGAGATATCGTCATGAGAAAAGCAGAGGTCGTTTTGATAATCATTGGCCCTTTCTTTTCAATGCTGTCATTGACAGTTTGGACTTGAGAGAGGTACAGATGACTGGCAGACAATTCACGTGGGCGAATTGTCTTCCGGAGCCTACATATGAAAAGCTGGACCGAGTCCTAATGGGTACTGACTGGGAAACCAGGTACCCTTGGGTGACGGTCCGGGCACTAGAGTGTATTGAGGCTTTATCAGATCATGCTCCAATTCTTTTGACCACAGGTTCGCCGAGACCACCAGATAAGCACCAATTTAAATTTGAATTGGGTTGGCTTCATCGGGAGGGTTTTGGAGAATTGGTTAAAATGATTTGGTCTAAACCAGTTCGAGGTGCTACCCCAATTCAAAGGTGGATTAATAAGATGCGGAATATGCGCACTTTCCTTCGTGGTTGGGCACGCCATACAACTGGGATCCTAAAAAAGGAGAAGGCTCGGCTGACAAGTATTATTGATGACCTCGAGGCAATAGCGGAAACACGTCCGTTGTCTGCGCAAGAGATTGAGCTTAAGAGCCAATCAAATGCAAAGATTGCTCAGCTCTTGCGTGAAGAGGAACTCAAATGGTACCAACGCTCAAAAGCACAGTTCATTCTTGAAGGTGATTCGAATACTAGGTACTTTCACAATGTCGCAAATGGTAGACATAGAAAGAAACTTATTCACTCACTGCATCAGGAAGAGGGTGTAATTGAAGGTCAGGAAGAGCTTAAGCGCTATATCACCGGATATTATAAGGGGTTATTCGGGGCTCCGGAGGAAGGTAACTTCTCTCTTGATGAGTCTCGGATTGATGACATACCCCAGGTATCTGGCGAGGAGAATAGCTTTCTTACGGCTCCCTTCTCCGAAGAGGAGGTAAGAGCAGCTGTCTTCCAGATGGAGCATAATAAAGCACCCGGTCCAGATGGATTCCCCGCAAAGTTTTACCAAAACTTCTGGGATGTCATTAAATCTGACCTTCTAGCTATGTTCGGTGATTTGCACACTGGACAGCTCGAGCTTTTTAGGTTGAACTTTGGTGAGATTATTTTGTTACCTAAGGTTATCGATGCAGAGAGGATTCAGCAGTACAGACCTATTTGCCTCCTTAACGTGAGTTTCAAAATTTTCACCAAGGTGGCAACGATTCAATTGAACTCCGTGGCAGATCATGTGGTTCTTCCTACTCAGACTGCTTTTATGCAGGGTAGGAATATCCTATACGGGGTAGTTATACTACATGAAACCGTTCATGAGATTCATAGGAAAAAGTTGAATGGGGTGATCTTTAAGATTGACTTCGAAAAGGCTTATGACAAGGTAAACTGGGAATTTCTCCAGCAAACCTTGAGAATGAAAGGCTTTTCGGAAGAGTGGTGTGCTTGGATCCGTAATTTTGTCACTGGAGGTAGCGTGGCCATTAAAGTTAATAACGAAACTGGTCATTACTTCCAAACAAAGAAAGGTCTAAGGCAAGGTGACCCGCTTTCGCCGATACTATTTAATATAGTGGCTGATATGCTAGCGGTCATGATTGATAGGGCTAAACTAGATGGACAGACGAGGTTAGGGCTCGGCAAATCCCTGGGTCGAGTACCCCGGGTTGATTGAAGGGGAGGAAGATGAACGTTGGTGATCACGACGGCTAACAGGGGGCGATTTGCCCAGGTTCAGGCTCCCGGAAGATAACACCCTACTCCTGCTTGTCTAGAATTATGATCAAGGTGGCTACAATGGCGAGATGGCAATCTCGCTAGGGTTTGAGATGGCGGCTATGAGTTGGTGTTCGCTAGTTGCTTCGTTACCCTAGACGAGGGACCCTCCCAGCCTTTATATGATAGGCTGGGTCTCGGGTGAACGGTGCTGATGGCACGTACAGGATGATCAAGCTCATGACCTAACGTCGACTACCTTGGGCCGTCGCATCATCCTTCTTGGGCCTTCCTTGGCGTGACCTAGGTACCACCACCGTGGGATACTCGAAAGGTAACCCCACAACAGTAGCCCCCGAGTGCTTAGTCGAATCGTAGAGTCGGGTAAATGACTCCTTCCTTCCGGGCACGCCACCAGGTTCTTGAAAGGAACAAATAAAATGGTCGACTCCGGCCGTTCAGGGCTTATGGAGGATTCCTCAGTCGAAATATCGACTGCAGGAAAAAACTGCGAGTATTGCTTTGGTAATTTTCGACTGCGACTGTTCTGAGTCATTCGGGAGCGCGAACAGCGCTCCCGATGGGAGTAGCCCCGAGATTAAGCTGAATTGCTTGCAATTGAGGCTAAACTCAATTTTTCTTCAGTCGAAAAGCCTGCTCCCGATGGGAGTGAAGAAGGGACTCAAATTGACGGAGTCGCAACTTGCTTTGCATGACTTACTTTGTACTCGGCCGGTTTGGCTTACTGCTTAAGTTTGCTCAGCTTGTGAAGCTTACTGTATTTCTTGTGCACTCGAATGAACTGTCCGGGTGCTCCATCAGCCCATTGGCTTGCTATGCCTCCGTGGATGACGTCAGTGCTGACGTTTTCGGCGTGCTCTGTGTCCGATGGGACGTGACATGGTGGTCCCAGTGCCAGCATTGACTGATCTGACCATTGGGCGCGAACTTTTCGCGGCGTGATGAAGACGCCTCGATTCCCGCGCGTAGTGGGCGGCGTGGGCGGCGACGGTTGGCCTCTCTGCGCGACGCGTGGATGGCCGGATGAGGTTGTGGAGAGCGGCTTCGCGGTGAACGGCCAGGATGAACTGTCCCCGCGGTATATATTTTTCACCGCGGTGGGAAACAGTTCACGCCATCCTCATTTCGCCGCCATCTCCACTGCTTTCTCCTCCATTGCTGCTCCTCCATTGCTACCCTTGCGCCCAGTTCTCCAGAGATTTCTCCACTCTCCCGAGTGAAGATGGGCTTGAAAAGAGCGAAGACCACCGAGGGCACCGCCGCCGATGCGGGCATGAAGAAGGTGGACGGCGACTGGGTAAAGTCGTCGGTGAAGAAGACCGATCTCGAGAGCCTCCGCGCGCAGGGGCTGCTGCCGCCGGCGAACCAGGCGGCCGTGCGTGCTCCGGGAAAAGAGGTACTCCCCTCCCCTCGCGATGGGGAACGCGTCTGCTTCGTGGAGTTCCTTCCACGGGGTTTCGGGTTCCCCATCCACGATTTTGTTCGTGGTCTCATGTATGCTTATGGGATTCAGATCCACAATCTGACTCCCAATAGTGTCTTGAGCATCGCGAGCTTTATCGTGCTCTGCGAGTGCTTTTTGGGAATCTCTCCCAACTGGCTTCTCTGGAAGTCGTTGTTCCTCGTCAAGAGGAACGTTGGGAAGTCGAAGCAGGTCTACCCAGTCGGCGGCTTCGGCATCCAAGTGCGTGGCGACACCACGTACTTCCAAATAAAGAAGTCCGACTCCGTCCAGAACTGGCGGAAGAAATGGTTCTACGCCAAGTGCGACCAAGAAGGCCTTCCCGACTTCGCAGCTGATCGCGCGTTGCAGAAGACGAACGCGTGGACGCACCCGCTGTCGAAGGAGGACAGGGAGGCGACCAAACCGCTGCTGGCGCTCCTCCGTGATCTTCTGAAGACCCTTGGGCGCGAGACAGGTGGGGTGCATCTGATTGCCACCTTCTTCAGGCTGCGGGTGCAACCACTCCGTTCTCGCGTCCACCCGATGTGGGCGCACGAAGCCGACGATGAACTTGGCGACGAAGAAGTCGAGTCGAAGGTGAGGAGCATCACCAGCCTCCGAGCCGCCGACACGTGCAACGTGAAGTGCCCGGTGAAGCCATATGGGCCGAACAACCCTGTGCCTGAGGTAAGCTTCCTTTTTGTTGTGCTTCTGTCTTGTAAGTTCTGTCGAAATTCTCTTTTGTCTGACCCGAATTTTTGACAGGGTCGCTCCAGCTTTGTCAGCCTTCCTCCGCTGATGGAGAACGGTCCTCACGAAGAGGCAGAGATCTTGAAGGAGGACGAGGATGATGACGATGAACTTCCTTCCGCTAACTCTCCGAGCGAAGAGGTGGAGGAGGATGATGAAGACGAAGAGCCGCTGCAGAAGCGGCAAAGGCGAAAGGGTGGCGAGTCTGCTTCGGCTTCGTCACCCCGCAAAGCAGGTGGAGGTGGAGGTCGTGGACGAGGCGAGCGAGTCGTCCTCGGGTGCCAGGTACACGAGCGACCCGACAGAGCCTTTGGTCGTGCCTCCCCTTAGCTCCGCGCCGCCGACTGGGTTCGGAAGGATGCCCTCCGTCTCCCTGGGCAGCGATGATGATCAGGACGTCACCAGGTTAGTCTTGCAACCATCACCTTGTTTTGTTGAGTGCCCTTTTTGCCTTTGCGAGTATTTGAATGGAATTATCCTGTCGCAGCAACCGCACTGGCGCTGTCGGTTCTTCGCCTCCAGAGATGGAGCACACTTCTGCTCCCGTGTTGGAGCAGACCGCGAAGGCGACCGAAGAAGAGCCGCAGGCGGGTGACGCGTCGACCTTGAAGGCTTCGACTTCCTCCGTTCCCGAGAAGACTGCTGATGCGACATCGTTGGATGCTGGATTGCTTGAGCATGTAAGTGTCTCTTAACGCAGTCTGCAATATCTGTATCGGGTGCGCGAACAGCGCTCCCGATGGGAGTAGCCCCCGAAGATGTGCGTGACTAGAATAGTCGGGCGCAGATTGATGTCTTGTTCTTTGCACAGCCGTTTTGTCGCCAACTGCTGGAGGGAGCCACAGCCTTCGTGCGAATGGAGAAGGAGGGGGGTCGACTCCGCGCTGCTCTGGAGCAAGCCAACAGTGAGTACTAACCCGTGCGTTCAAGAGGTGCTTCGACTATCTTCATTTTTAACTTTGATCCGGTGATCCGCAGGCGAAAGGGAGAGCCTGGCGAAGCGGGTCGCGGAGCTGGAGAAGTCACTGGGCGAAGCTCAAGAGCGTGAGCGAGCCCGGGACGAACTGGAGAAGGCCCAGGTTGAGCACTTGCTCTCACTCGCCGACGCTACTAGAAGTAAGTATCTCGGCTATTTGCCTACTTTTTCTTGTGTCGACTTCTGGTGTCTTATCAGTGTGGTCCTTTTGGAGCAGAGACTTACGGAGGTGCTCCTCCCGAAGGAACTTCTAGTGCTAACGTCAGCTTGGCCGAGGCTATCGGCTTCGTCGACCGCGTCTGTGCGTATGCCTTGACGGCGCTTCAGAAGTCGACAGGCGCCTTGGCGACTGTGCACCGGAGCATCTTCCCCAACCAGCCGTCGCCGGACGCTGTTGACGCGCTTGCGGCTCCGTTTGAAGGCGAAGCAACCACCATGGCGGACTACACGCGTGCTCAGACGGTACGCGGCTCAGAGCTCACTTTCCAGCTCCTACTTGGTCACCAAGTCGCAGGTGACTTTGAGAAGGTTGTCAGCGACTTCCCTCGGAGGCCTGATGGCAAGACCGCGTCCCTTAGCTCTGTGAAGGCGCGGGCGAGTCAGCTGGCTGCGAAGCTGGTTGCCACCTTCGAGAAGAGAATCGCCAAGGCTGCAGAGTTGGCCGCTAGGAAGGGCCGTTCTCGGTCGGAGTCTGCAATGTAGTTTCCTTTGTTTTAGGGTTCTTCTTTTGAACTTGGTCTGTAATGAAACTCATGATCTGCGAAGTCTTTTGGCTGCGAACATGCTAGTGTCGAAATATAATCTTGTCTTCGAGTCTTCTGTCATATGAATTTGCTTGACAATGTCGAAAATTGGCAGCCTGAGATGGGTGAGACTCCCGAGGTTGCTGGAGCCGCTGGTGCGGGTGAGGACGAGGATACCTCTTCGGCTGCACCCACTCGCCCTCGTCGTCAAGCTGCTCCAGCCCACGCGCGAAGTGTGAATGATTAGCGAGTGATCACTTACATGAGGAACAAGATTATTGAGCTCGAGTCGAAGCTGAAGGTTGCCGAGTTGGAGCTCGAGCGCTTGAAGTCGCGGCCCGCTGCGCCGTTTTCCCAGCGTGAGGAATTCCTTCTTGGCCAGATAGACTTGATCAGTCGACAGCTGCAAGGTTGGCCTTCACGCGATTTGTTTCGGCTTCTTTATGCTTTCATTCTTCTAAGTGTTGGGTCTTGATGCAGATGTGAATGCTGACTGGAAGGCCGAGCAGGGTCGAGTGGACGAGCGGGTGGATAGAGAAGCCGTCGGTGGCTCACTCGAAGCTCGCCAATTTTGGTCAGACAAACCCAAGGGCAGTGTACTGGCTAGGATGCTGGATCGCACCTGGCGGGCTGCTTTGCTCTTGGAAAGTTGCAGAAAGACCCTCCTGCAGGTCAACAAGGTGTTCTTTCCGCACAACGAGCAGCCTAGCGGACTGGCTGCGCTGCTGGAGAGGTACCGCGAGGGTAAGGTCAAGGCGTTGAAGGAAGTCGTGCACACCCAGCTTGTTGGCGGGGCGAACGTTGCGCTGGCGTACGTTCGAATGCACCAGCCTCATCTTCCCTTGGACAAGGTGCTTGATGGCTTGCCTGGAGCAGATGACTACGCCGACACCCTTGCGGCTGCGCGTCAGATGATTCAACAGGTCCAAAGCTTCAGTGAGCAACTTGTATGACCACTCGATGCACCAAAGGAGGAACCTGAAGAATAAGAATACCAGACTGTTGCTGTATAGCATTAGTTTGTAAGAGATATTTTTTTCCAAATGGGAGCATAAGTGTATGTATGCCGAGGTCGTCGGATCCTCCGAGTGAATAAATTGTTTATTGGAGACTTCTGTAGACCTGTATGGCGCAGCCCCCGAGCGGATCGAGTGCGGCCAAGGCGTTTTCGAGTTAGACCTGTGTGGTGCGGCCCCCGAGTTCGTCGGGTGGCGGCCAAGGTTTTGTCTTAGATCTGTACGGCGCAGCCCCCGAGTGCATCGGGTGGCGGCCAAGGGTTTTTCGAGTGGAACCTGTGTGGCGCAGCCTCCGAGTGCTTCGAGTGGCGGCCTAGGTTTTGTGTTAGACCTATACGGCGCAGCTCCCGAGTTGTTCGGGTGGCGGCCGAGGGTTTTCGAGTGGAACCTGTGTGGCGTAGCCCCCGAGTGCGTCGAGTGGCGGCCCAGGTTTTGACTTAGACCTGTACGGCGCAGCCCTCGAGTGGTTCGGGTGGCGGCCGAGGATTTTCGAGTGGAACCTGTGTGGCGCAGCCCCCGAGTGCGTCAAGTGGCGGCCTAGGTTTTGACTTAGACCTGTACGACGCAGCCCTCGAGTGGTTCGGGTGGCGGCCGAGGGTTTTCGAGTGGAACCTGTGTGGCGCAGCCCCCGAGTGCGTCGAGTGGTGGCCTAGGTTTTGACTTAGACCTGTACAGCGCAGCCCCCGAGTGATTCGGGTGGCGGCCGAGGATTTTCGAGTGGAACCTGTGTGGCGCAGCCCCCGAGTGCGTCGAGTGGCGGCCTAGGTTTTGACTTAGACCTGTACAGCGCAGCCCCCGAGTGATTCGGGTGGCGGCCGAGGATTTTTGAGTGGAACCTGTGTGGCGCAGCCCCCGAGTGCGTCGAGTGGCGGCCTAGGTTTTGACTTAGACCTGTACAGCGCAGCCCCCGAGTGGTTCGGGTGGCGGCCGAGGATTTTTGAGTTGCTTGCTGATAAAAGTAAAGGGGAGAGCTTGTTCCTCAAATCACTTTATTGATTTTTGCGAGCAGGCCGCCTCATTAAAACCCTTCCAGTCCCCTCAGGTACCCTGGCGAGGGAAAGAGTGCGTCTGAAACCTGCCGCTTCTTGACATTGTACATTATTACAGATTGGGGTTGATCAGGCGTAGAAACGGCGCAGTTGCGCAACATTGCACGGGTTGCTGCAGACTGTCCCCGTCTTCGAGTCCTTCAAGCGGTAAGCTCCGCCGCCGATTGCTTCTGTCACGATGTATGGACCCTCCCATGGGGAGGCAAGTTTGTGCACCTTCTTCTGCTTGAGACGGAGGACGAGATCACCAGGGACGAACGCTCTGGGCCGGAGTCGCCGTCCGTGATAGTTGCGAAAGTCTTGCTGGTACACGGCTGTGCGGGTAAGGGCGATGTCGCGTGCTTCGTCCAGGGTGTCCATGTCATTTTCGAGTGCTTCCTCTGCATCAGACTCATCGTAGGCCACCACTCGGGGGGCGTCGAACTTGATGTCGCACGGCAGGACTGCTTCTGCGCCGTAGACCATGAAGAATGGCGTGTATTGAGTGGATCTGTTCGGCGTGGTGCGCAGACTCCATAGCACGGATGGCAGCTCTTCGACCCAAGCACCTGCGGCGCGCCTCAGTGGCACTCGCAGGCGCCTCTTTACGCCCTTGCAGACTAGGCAATTGGCTTTATCGACTTGTCCGTTGGATTGCGGGTGCGAGACAGATGCGTAGTTGAGCTTGATGCCCTGATCAGAGCAGAAGTCCTTGAATTCTTCGGCTGTGAAGTTCGAGCCGTTGTCGGTGATGATGCTGTGTGGCACGCCGAACCTGAAGATGATCGACCTGATGAAGTTAACCGCCGAGGAGGCAGTCGAACTTGTGATCGGTGCTGCTTCGATCCACTTCGTGAACTTATCGACTGCCACCAAGAGATGAGTGTGTCCGCCCGGAGAGGACTTCTTGAGTGGACCCACCATGTCGAGCCCCCACTGAGCGAAGGGCCATGCGAGTGGTATGGTCTTCAGCGCTGATGCTGGTGCGTGCGGCTTGTTGGCGAACTCCTGGCAGCCGACGCACTTCCTCACGAGTTCTTCTGCGTCTTGCATTGCGGTGGGCCAGTAGAACCCTGCTCGTAGGGCTTTGGCCACCAAGGCTCGACTGCTGGCGTGGTGTCCGCAGATGCCGGCGTGGATCTCGAATAAGATGGCTTGGCCGTCGACTGGGTTGATGCACCTTTGGAGGACTCCTGAGATGCTTCGCTTGTAGAGTTCCCCGTTGATGACGGTGAAGCCCTTGGAGCGGCGGACGATGCGCTTGGCTTCGACTAGGTTCGCTGGCACCTTCTGATGCAATATGTAGGCCAGGTATGGGCTTGTCCATGTGGGTTCGACCAGCATTACCTCCATGGGTTCCTTCTCCGTGCTGGGCGGGTTGGTGGTGCTCGTTGTCGATGTAGAGGGTCTCGGCGCAGGTCGGAGCTTGATGGAGCGTTGCGTGATGCACTCGAGGAAGACTCTGGGTGGCACCGGCGCTTTGTCTGATCCGAGGTTGGCGAGGGTGTCAGCTTCCTCGTTGCTTTCGCGGCTGATGTGCCGCAACTCGCAGCCATCGAAGGTGCCTTCTAGCTGGTTGTATAGGTCCCTGTAGGCTATCATGTTGTCGGCGATGGCGTCGCATTGCTTCATGGTTTTCTGCACGACAAGGTAAGAATCTCCGTAGATCATGAGGTGAGTTGCGACGCAGTTTTTGGCCATCCGCATGCCGTGGATCAGGGCCTCGTACTCTGCCTCGTTGTTGGAAGGTGTTGGGAAGTCCATCTGCAGTACATACTTCAGTTTGTCGCCTTTGGGTGAGATGAGGACGACTCCGGCCCCCGCTGATCTGAACTTCTTGGACCCGTCGAAGTACATTGTCCATGCGTTGGACAAGTCGGGTACGTCTGGCAGCTGGGCCTCTATCCACTCTGTGGTGAACTATGGAAGGACTTGATCCTTGATTGCCTTCGGGTGCGCGTACTTCAGCCCCCAGGGTCCCAACTCAACAACCCACTTGGCGACTCGTACTGTCGCGGCTTGGTTGGTGAGGATGTCGGAGAGCCTAGAGAAGCTTACCACCATGATAGTGTGCTCGGAGAAGTAGTGGACGACCTTCCTTGATGTCATGAAGACTCCGTACGCTAGCTTCTGGTAATGCGGGTATCGCTGCTTGGAGAGGGTTAGCACCTCGCTAAGGAAATAGACGGGTCGCTGAACAGGGTGGCTGTGCCCTTCTTCTCCTCGTTCGACGACGAGTACTGTGCTGACCACTCTGTTCGTGGCTGACACGTAGAGGTATAGCGGCTCGTTCTCCAGTGGCGCCACCAGTACTGGAGGAGTCGTGAGGGTTTTCTTGAGCTTGTCGAACGCATCTTGCGCTTCTTCTGTCCACTCGAATTTATCCGTCTTTTTCATCAGTTGGTAGAAAGGCAGGGCCTTTTCTCCCAACTTACTAATGAACCTGCTGAGAGCTGCGACTCGGCCGGCTAGGCGTTGCTCTTCATGAAGCTTGGTCGGTGCTGGCATTGCGAGTATGTTTTGCACCTTCTCAGGGTTGGCTTCGATTCCTCTCGCAGAGATGAGGTACCCGAGCAGTTCTCCGGCTGGCACGCCGAAAACACACTTGTCCGGATTCAGCTTGATCTGATACTCGTTGAGTGCGGCGAAGACTTTGCGGAGGTCAGCAATTAAACTGTCCTCCGTTCGAGTGGTGATGACTATGTCATCGACGTAGACTTGTACGATCTTTCCTATTAGCTCCTTCAGGCAAGCTTGCATCATGCGCTGGTATGTGGCTCCAGTGTTCTTCAACCCGAAGGGCATCATCTGGTAGCAGAACACACCGTGGGGTGTGATGAATGCAATCTTCTCTTCATCTTCGACTTTCATCCTGATCTGCTGGTACCCGGAGTAGGCGTCCAGGAAGGATAGGCGCGCGCAGCCTGCAGTCGAGTCGATGATCTGGTCTATCCGCGGGAGCGGAATATGGTCCTTGGGGCAGCACTTGTTAATGGCGGTGAAGTCGACGCACATGCGGAGTTTCTTCGTCTTCTTCTTCTCCACCAGGACCGGGTTCGCTACCCAGTCTGAGTCCTTGATTTCCCGGATGAATCCGGCGTGGAGCAGTCGATCGATTTCCTTGCTGATGGCGTCTCGCTTGGGACCCGAAAAGCGTCGCATGGTCTGCTTGACGGGTCTGGTGTCCTTGTGGACGCGTAAGGAGTGCTCGGCGAGTTCCCTGGGTATGCCTGGCATATCAGAAGGTTGCCAGGCAAAGATCTCCCAGTTCTCACGTAGAAACTCGACGAGCGCGCCTTCCTATGCGATAGGCAGGCTTGTCGACACCTTGACTGTCTTGCTGGCATCCGTCGGGTGGACTTGATGGGTTCTCGTGTCGTCAGTCGTGTTGAAGGCAGATTCCTTGGCTGGTTTCTTGCGTGGCGGGAAAATGGTCTTGTCGTTGTCGACTGCCATCATCGCAAGGTGCTCCTCCATTCCGAAGAACTCAGAGATCTGGCTAAACTCGCGGTCGTAGCTGTTGGAGCGGTCGAAGTCGCCGCGCACCGTGATGACGCCCTTGGGGCCAGGCATCTTGAGCATCAGATAGGCGTAGTGAGGTATCGCCATGAATCTGGCAAAGGTTGGGCGCCCGAGTATCGCATGGTACTGCGACTTCCAGTCGACTACCTCGAAGTCGATCGCCTCCCTCTGGAAGTTGTCGGGTGTGCCGAAGATGACGTCGAGTGTGATTGCTCCCATGGGCGTGACTGCTTGCCCTGGTACTATGCCATGGAAGGTGGTCCCTGATGGCGCCAAGTTTGTTGTTGGCCTGTTCATTCTTCTGAGGGTGTCGGCGAAGATAATGTTGATGCCGCTGCCTCCGTCCATGAACACCTTTTTCAAGGTGAAATCCCCGATCAGAGCTTCGACTACCAGAGCGGCGTGCCCGGGTCGTGGTATCGCAGGTGGATGATCTGCTCTGGAGAACGTGATCGGTGTCTCTGACCCTCTCAGGTACTCGGGTACTGCGGGTGGACAGGTGACAGCCTGGTAGACTTGGCGGGTGATGATCTTCTGTGCCCTGTTTGAAGGGCGCCCCTTCTGTATCATGTTGAGCTGTCCGCGTGCCGCTGGATATGCGTCAGGGGCTTCTTGCTGCGGCTGCTGCGGATAAAAAGCTGCCGCTGCCTGTGCTGGGTTAGCGACTGCCGGCGCGGGTGCGGGTGCTGCTTGGAGAGCTAACTGCGCGACTGGCTGTGCTGCGGGTGCTGCCTGGGGAGCCAACTGCGTGGCTGGCTGAGCGACTATCTTTTGCATTGCCTGGTATATCCTGCGTGCCTTCTTGCAGTCCTTCAACAGGTGACGGGATCCCCATTTGCCCGTTTCCGGGTTCCTGAACATGTGGTGCTTGCAGGGTTGCTCCAGCTCTTCCTCTGGAGTCAGCGTGCGCCTCTGCCACTCTCGCTTGCGGCTCCCATCTCCACGGTAGGTGCTGCCACCGCTTCGGTTGAATTGCCCTTGGCTGTATTGGCGACTCTGGTCGTCGCCGCTTCGACTGTACTGGCGATTGTTGTCGTATGCTTCATTCTCGCGGGGGGGTTCGAATCCCGCCGCTACTAACTCTATTGAGTCATTGCCGTGGTAACGCGGCTTCTTCTTCTGGCGTCCTTCCTGCCAGTTGCTTGGTCTGGCCTCGTCTCGTGGAGTATCACGGACCGAGTCCTCTCCGTCTGCCCACTGGTTGGCTATCTTCATGAGGTCAATCATGTTTCTCGGCCGGAGCCTACCAAATTCCTCGCGGAGGTCGCGGCGGTAGACGTCGTGCATGAAGGCATCCATCACCCGGTCTTCCGAGGTGGCTTCCATGGTGTTGCGGAGCAGGGTCCATCGCTGGATGTAGGACCGGAGCGGCTCGTCCCGTCCTTGTTTGCATGCTTGGAGCTCGACGAAAGTTGTCGGCCTTGAGTATGTCCCCAGGAAGCTCTTGACGAAGGCGTCCGCGAACTCGTCCCATGTGCTGAAGGCATCCTTGGGTTGAGTGTTGAGCCACCCGCGTGCAGATCCTGTGAGCATCAGCTGGATGTACTGCATGGCTGTAGTCGAAGTACCGCCTTGGCAACTGCAGGCTATGAGGTAGTCCTCCAGCCAGTCTCGCGGGTCCTGCTTTCCATCGTACTTGACCGCTTCTGCCGTGAGCTTGAAGCCCTTGGGCATTCTCGTGTCGCGGATGTTGAAGCTGAAGCATGGGGCACCACGCGGCTCGAATTTGCTATCATCGCGGTCGTCAGTATTGGGTGTGCCGACCGTCCGCTGGGTGCGGTTGCGGTCTACCGTCCTCTGTGTGATGACGTTGCGGAGGTCTTCGCCTGGCTGCGGCTGTCGCGGTTGTCTTGGAGCTGGGACTGCGAGTGATGCGGGTTCGCGGTCTCGTCGACCCCGATTTTCTTGCGCCCTTTCTGCTGGTGCCAGGGCCGGTCCTGAGATTTCGAGGATCCGGGACAAAACTAATTTTTTGGACCCCTTAGTATAAATAAGTAAGTATATATGTGTGTTTTAGGGGAATAGAAATCAAACATGAGTAGTGACAGACAAGTTTTTACGTGGAAAACCCTTACGGGAAAAAACCATAGACGCATGAATGCGTAATTTTACTATGATAGAGGAGTATTACAATTTCAAATTGTCCTAAATTGTCTCCTTACATTCCTACTTGGAAAATCATCGATGATGGAATTAGTATCAATCTCGTCCAATAACTTCTTCGCAATACACAGAGTTGCCAAACATAAACCATAAATACTAGAAAATTGGAGAATTGGAGAAGATCAATCAGATCAATCTACGTACCGGCGCGGCACGGCGCTGCAATCGGAAATACAGGACTCGGGAAAAATCGTCGTGGGTGCGTCCGTCCGGCCGTCGGCGTGCGAGATGAGAGTCAGCACAGCGACGGGAGATCTCCTTCTCCTGGTTTTCATTTCGATCTGATGAGCCTCTACGCAGTCGGCGAGCAGTTTTTAAAGCTAGACTAGACAGCTAGTAGACCAATTTGTACACGGTACGCCGATTCGATCGCTAGTTACTTACATGTTCGATCCAGCTACGGAGCGGAGAGAAAAGCCCATCAGCCCATTATTACTTCAAGGCTAGCCAGTAGCCACGGTCCACGGTATAGCTATTTATTTTTTTATTTTTCTGTATATTATATGTATGTATATATACATGTAGAGGGCCCCCAGAATTTCTGGACCCGGGACCGCTGCCCCTCCAGCCCCCCCTCAGGGCCGGCCCTGGCTGGTGCCTTGTTCGCCAGAGCCTCTTCGACTGCTTTGATGGACATGATTTGTTGCTTGTGGAGGAGAGCGCGGGCGTCACCCTCAGGCGGCTGCGTCAGTCGCAGGTATGTTTCGACTGCCATGAGGGCAGCTCCGGGTGTCTTGGGGATGGGTATCCCGTCCGAATCTTCAGTCATGTATGACGACTCGAGGTTGCGGGTAATTCCGGCGCGTTCGGCCTCTGTCATCCGGGGCACGCGGGGCCTGTGGCGCCTTGCTCCTTGTGAGACCTCTGTCGAGGCAGCAGTGAATGAATACGCAGCCCTCCTGGCACTCGCCGCGTCGGCTTCCTCCTTGCGTCGGAGCAGCTCGGCCTTCTCTGCGCGGAGTCGTTCGCCTTCTTTCCGCAGCAGATACTGGACCGCCAAAAGGTCCTCTCGGGGTGCGTCTGGTGGGGGATATGTGCCCTCCTCGACGTGCTTCAGGGCTCTGATTGCCATGTCGCGGGTGATGGTGAGCCGTGTCTGATCCGGCATGACCACCTCCAGTGGATATGCGGGTTCGTCGCCGTTGGCCCGCGCCGGGCCGGTCATGTAGACTTGTGCGGGGTAAACCCGGGAAGTGGGGCTGATGCTCCCACTGCTGCTTCCTTCGTCCGAGCCGTGCTCGGAGTCGAAAATGGCTCCAACGTGGTGGGTACCACAGTTGCCGTTGAGGTTCTTTCCGCAGAATTTCGCGGCCTTCACCGCAGATGCGAGGAGTTGAGTCGCCGTCGTCCACGCGGGTGCGATTGGCTTGCGGATGATTTCGCGACGCGAAGGCGTGGCCGACGTAGTCGGAGTCGATGTAGATCTTAGCCTTGCCCGCGACGCGACCAAGGTAGTCGGAGTAGACTTGATCCGCGCAGGGGTCACCGCCGATGCGATCTCCTTGGCAGCCGGAGGTACGGGTGTCGTGGTCGCGTTGGGCGCGATTTTTGCCATGAGATCCATTGGTGCAGTCGAGGCGGGCGCGATCTTCTCGGCAGTCGAAGACGCAATCATCGCAGTCGTAATAGATGCGATCACGGCAGGTGATGTCGTGGTCGTAGCAGATGCGATCTTCGCGGCAGTCAAAGACGCGATCGCTGCATTCGTAGCAGATGCGATCTCCACGGCCGGTGAAGGCGTGGTCGACGTGGTCGATGCAGACGCGGGTGCCGTCTCCGCGCGTAGCGCGGCCACCGTAGATCGGAGCGTTCCGTAGCTGTTTATGAGGTAGCGCATGGTACCGAAAGTGATCCACGTACCTTTACTCAGTTCAGCGTACGCCGAGCGATGAGCCGGCGGGTGGCTGACGTACTCGAGGGAGCTGGACCGGATCAGCTCCTTGGTGCGGGCGTCGGTCTTCAAGGTTGATGGTTCCAACGCTCGTTCTTTCCCACAGACGGCGCCAATTGTCGAGGTTAGGGCTCGGCAAATCCCTGGGTCGAGTACCCCGGGTTGATTGAAGGGGAGGAAGATGAACGTTGGTGATCACGACGGCTAACAGGGGGCGATTTACCCAGGTTCAGGCTCCCGGAGGATAACACCCTACTCCTGCTTGTCTGGAATTATGATCAAGGTGGCTACAATGGCGAGATGGCAATCTCGCTAGGGTTTAGATGGCGGCTATGAGTTGGTGTTCGCTAGTTGCTTCGTTACCCTAGACGAGGGACCCTCCCAGCCTTTATATGATAGGCTGGGTCTCGGGTGAACGGTGCTGATGGCACGTACAGGATGATCAAGCTCATGACCTAACGTCGACTACCTTGGGCCGTCGCATCATCCTTCTTGGGCCTTCCTTGGGCCTTCCTTGGCGTGACCCAGGTACCACCACCGTGGGGTACTCGAAAGGTAACCCCACAACAGCGGACTCTCTATTCTCCAATATGCGGATGACACAATCTTGTTTATGGAACATGACCTTGAGAAAGCTATGAACATGAAGTTGATTTTGTCAGCTTTTGAAAAACTTTCTGGTCTAAAGATTAACTTCCATAAGAGTGAGTTGTTCTGCTTCGGTGAGGCCCTGGATTTCGCAAATCAATATGTGGATTTATTCAGATGTGAGCAAGGTTCTTTTCCTATTAGGTATCTCGGAATACCAATACATTATAGGAGATTGACTAATGCCGAATGGAAGCATGTTGAAGAGCGATTTCAAGCTCGTTTAACCAGCTGGAGAGGGAAACTATTATCCCTAGGAGGGAGATTGGTACTTATCAATTCAGTCCTAACTAATATGGTACTGTATATGATAACCTTCTTCCAGCTACCAAAAGGTGTCCTTAAAAATTTGGACTATTATCGCTCGCGATTCTTTTGGTAGGGTGATAGCGAGAAAAAGAAATATCGACTGGCTCGGTGGGATGTCGTTTGCCGTCCTAAAGATCAGGGTGGATTTGGTATTCATGATCTACGGATTAAAAATACGACCCTTCTAGGGAAATGGCTTTTCAAGCTTCTCTCGGAAGAAGGAGTATGACAAACAATATTAAAGCGAAAATATATTGGTACCAAAGCATTGTCACGGGTGGTTTGGAAACCAGGTGACTCACACTTTTGGGCTGGTCTCATGTCAGCGAAAGAATCTTTCTTTCGCTTTGGGAAATTCGCTATCAAAGATGGATCACAAATCAGGTTTTGGGAGGACATATGGTTAGGCCATACCACCCTCATGGACCAGTATCCAGCTTTATACAACATTGTTCGTCATAGAGAGGTTACGCTTGCCTCGGTTATGCAATCATCACCTTCGAATATGACTTTCAGACGAGATTTAACTGGTACCAGGTTGGATGCGTGGAACACCCTTCTAGGGCGTTTGGCCGCAATTAATCTTGATCCTGGACCAGATATTTTTCGTTGGAACCTACTTCAGAATGGCAAATTCTCGGTAGATTCCATGTATAAAGCGTTGATCCAATCGGATATGCCAGTGGATAATAATAAAAAACTTTGGAAGATGAGGATACCACTAAAAACAAAATTTTTTGCGTGGTATGCTCGTCGAGGAGTGATCCTAACCAAAGATAACCTTGTTAAGCGCAACTGGCATGGCAGTACGAAGTGTGTTTTCTGTCTACATGATGAGACGATTAAGCACATTTTCTTCGAATGCAAAGTTGCACGTTCTATTTGGTCAACCATCCAAGTTGCTTCAAATTTATATCCACCACGTTCCGTTGCGAATATTTTTGGCAACTGGCTTCATGGTATTGATATTAAGTTTAGAACGATTAAGTTTAGAACGATTATTCGGGTGGGAGCGATAGCCGTATTATGGTCGCTGTGGCTGAGTAGAAATTACAAGGTTTTTAATGATAAAAATATATCCTTTATGCATGTAATATATCGGTGCACAGGTTTGCTCCGTTCGTGTTCCATATTACAACGCGTGGAGTTTCGAGACCTTTTTACGGAGGTTTCTGCGCAACTGGAGACCACGGCGAGGGACATCTTTACACAACATGGGTGACATAATGATTTTCGGATTGGCCCAGCATCATAGGCGATTTGCATGATCTTATTGATTTGTAATATGTCTATGTTTTTTCTGTTCGGTTGGATGATGTCTTGTGCCGGGTATAATACTTTTTATTAAAGTAGTATAAACCCTTTATCAAAAAAAAAAAAAAAAAACGGGCGCAAGGCGTCGACCGGGCGGATGGAAAAAAGTTGGGCCCCGTCCAACGTTCGATCTGACCAAAACTCCATATACAACTTCTCATCCTTGCAGCATACCTATGAATTTTTCTTTTTAAGTTTGCTAAACCGTAAAAAAACTCACACCATTTCAAAAACGTACGTTAGTGGAGCAAAAAAAAAAAAAAATCCACTCGAGTACTCGACTCGTAATCCCATGATAAAAATCACCACGTGTATCTATAATGGAGACCAAACGTACTACAATTTTTTTTGCAGCATCCCTAGAATTTTTTTGCAACATTTTTTGCAAGACGTCTAGAATTGTCGCAGCATCTATCATATGTTCGTACCAATACACACGAGTTTGCAAGATGTAAAAAAAAACACATGCATCATAGAAAACGCAAAATCACCGACTTGTATTTTGAAGTACAGACATCACTAGAATGGACTCATGGGTGACAAACCTCTTCGGCACCGGATCGGATGAGCCCGGAGCCATTTCGTCGTCAACATTAGTAAGGACATCACACTCATAACCTAACACACCACATGTTCAAATGTTGTCTCGTCTTTGTTGGCGTTGAGAGGTTGGAAACGATTTTGATTCGAGGCAAAGAAATTTTGGTCCGAGAAGTAAAGAAGTGGAGACGAGATGGTAGGATGGAGCCAGGGGATATCTGGTGGAAACTGGTGAAAACCAGGTAAAATCCATGTTTACAAGTTTATAAAAAAAATCTAAAAGATGCTTTATGTTCGGAAGATAGAGTTCTATAGATCATGCGAAATTTGAAGTTGAAACTCAAAATTGTTAAGGAGCTATGAAAATGCCAAATTGAGCAATGATTAGTAGCAAACAGTAAAGTTAATACTCATCGCTGAATTTTTCTTTTAGATAACTTTGAAATGAATATGAGTTGGAACTTGCAAATTTGCATGTTTATATAACATCACCCTCCCAACATGAATGTATTTTTGTCACAATTTTTTTGGAACACCTAAGTATGGTTTCCACGTAGTTTTCATTGTAATGTGTGGTTTCTCATGGCAGTGAATGTTTCTTTTGATGTTTCCATGAGTCGGAGCCCCCAGCCTGTTGGCTCTATGTGAGCGGTCTGGACACTCGACGTCATTGGATCGGTGTTGACGCCGGGTGTGCCTAGGCGCTGTTTGGCAACATGTGTTCCATATTCATGGCACCGACTGTGTGGCTATGTCCCCTTCAGGACCTTAAGTGTGCAGTTGTGGATGATGGATCGACGGGTGGTGGAAGCTATTGAACAAGTTTCCCAACAGTACTACATAACAATTTTGAGTGTTGGGTCTAGATTATAGTGGTAAAAACTCCAGTCAAACCTTTATTGGTTGAACTTGACGATGGCGTCATTTAACCCTTGTTGAAGGCATTGCATTAAGGTTGCTCAGACTTCTCTTCTGGGTGAAAACCCAGGATCTCGCCTCAGTGGTTGGATCCAACGACGCAAACACCATACGGTGGTCCCTTTCTTGAGGCACAGTTGCTGGAGAAACTCTCATGTTACCCTCAGGTTGCCATCATTAGTGGTTGATCCTGACGTTTGATACATTTTTCGCGTTGACATTTTTTTTTTGTAATGGTTCATGCATCCTATATGTCTTCGCTAGTTTTGATATCATGTTGGTGCAAATACAGTGTGTATTTATATTTCTTAATAAGATATTTTTATGCAAATATTAACCTCTACCAGGAGACTAGAAAATAACCACAGTACAAGTATATCCCAAGTTCAGAATGCAAGTATCGACACAAAGAGCTAACCAACATCGGTAGCAAGGAGAATCGGAATTCTGCGGATGAAAACGGGATTTTCTAAGTGAAAACGGTAGTGGAAACAAAATGTTATTTCTGACTGAACAACCAGGAACCGGAATTTCCATTTTCGTGCAATACTAAGGCTAGTTTGGTAGAGAAGTATTTTATAAACTGAATAATTTTAAAACCAAAGTATCCCAAAGTCTGGCAAACAGAGTTTTGGTGGATACTTTAGTTTCAAAAAAAAGGCCATACCTCTTTCTTCAATACTTAAAAAAATGCAATTTGGGTGAATACTTCATTTTTAAAACTACATTATTTATTAGATCCAAACACCATAAGTATCAATACTTTAGTATTTTCTGAAACAGAAGTATTCTTTGTATACTTCAAAAATACTTTGACCTAAACTTTCTGTTTTAGTGTGGTTGTCATAGCCGTATTGGGTCTATATCTTTTCTACAGTAGAAAATATATATTTTCATATTTTTTTTTTTTTTGAGAAACACAGTACAGACGCAGACGCTCACAAATACGCACGTACAGACACCCCTATGAACGCACGCACGCAAACCCTACCCCTATGAGCACCTCCGAGAGACTGGTCCGGCAGATCTTGAGGTTGACGAAGTCACCACGGGCGCCTCGCTGTTGACGGGCACGTCACCTACCACTGAAAGCATAGCGCCGGTTAAATCCTGGAAAATCCAGGAAAATGCGAGCACCCATGCCAAGTCTGGGACTTGAACCTGGGTGGGTCGGTTCCACCACAAGGAACCAAACCAGCTGAGCTAGGCTCAGTTCGCATATATTTTCATATTTGTTTTCACTAGTTGACAACACTCAGTTCCGTCCATATTCTATTTTCAACCCTAGCTAAGGGGACATGACACATCGAACCATTGAATCCCATGTGAGCCTCCCTGCATAGTCTATTTCGCTATCCCATGGTTCATTTGATTATTAATCAATCAAGCGGCACTCGATGGAGGAAGAGATAGAGAAAGGCCAGATTAGTTAGTTGATTGATTAATCCGGTGGTGCTGCCTCGGGAGGCTCACGGCGGCGGTGGTCCTCGGCTTGCAATGGTCTGGGCGCTGCTCGAGAGGTTTGCTCCGGGCAGGTCCGGCCGGTCGGAGCACGGCGACACCTCCCCTTGGCGGCAGGGTCGTGCCCGCCTTGGTGCTGGTCTGGCACGCCGCCCCCAGCCCAGATCGGGGCCCTCGGGCCCCATCTGGGTTTTAGGCGGGCCGTACCGAAACCTCAATAGCGCGGTCTTCTACACGTTGAAGACACATGGCAGCTCAGATTGGGGGCGGCGGTGCCAACGGCGTGCCTTCTGCAGCGCGACCGTGGGAGCTTTACGGGCCTCTCGAGGCCCGGCCGGGCCTGTGGACCCATGGGCCTTGTGTGCTCCTGTGGTTGCATCCGGTCGGTTACCGTCTTTGATGGTGGAGGATGGTCCCTCCCACGTGTCAGCGGTGCTGCGGCCCCTAGTCCTGGCTCTTCTTTTTCGAGGTGCAGGTTTCTCTTCTCTGGCCGTGGAGAGACAGCGTGAGCGGCTTCATGATCGTGGTGGCGCTAGGTGGTGGGCGGTATGGTGGAGTGCTTCGGAGCGTTTGGGATGCTGGGGTCGGGAGAAATCTCAGTTGGCTTGTCCGACACCGGCACGATGGTGCCTGCGGGTGTCGCCAGTCCTTTCTGAAGGGTGTCGGGTGTTCCCCCTCCCTATCGCGTACCGAGGGAAACCCTAGGCAGCAGCGTCGTCATCGTCGCATTCCTTCCTGAAGGTGTTGTTTTGGGTACCAGCGCTTCAGAATACTAGGAGCTTGGTGGACAGCGTCGGTGGGCGCAGCGGTCCTGGAGCTTGTTCATGTTTGTCGATCCGTTGGTGTCGGCATTTGTTTCTTTTGTATTTTCTCTTTCTCTTCTTTTGGGCGTGATTTTGTGTTGTTGCCGTCCCAGCCGTCCCAGCGCCTATCGTCGGTTGTATCGGTTGTTTACTATATTAATATAGCGGGGCGCAAGGCTGTTTCGAGAGAATTGATTAATCTGGTTCCCGGGACAGTTCAGCTAGCTACTAATTAACCAACAGCAAGATTAATTGCACCAGGCCCTGCCTGTCGGTCAGTGTAGTTTATCGATCGACCATTGAGGTCATACAAACTGTCAATCACGCACGTATGACATCGATAGACCATATGATACTATGATTGGATCCGAGGCCAGCAGGAGGCGATCCTGGCCAGGAGACATGCTGCCAACGGCCTCCGGCACCGTGATCTCTCGACGTGGATTCGGGATGGAACATCTGCATCTGTTGTCGGTAAACCTTGACTGCGTGTGCATGCCGTATTATATTGCAAATTGCAAGATTGGTACTAGTTGATTGCTCAGGTACGTAAGTAGATTGTTAAGTTAAGCTCACTTCGAAGTTACTACTGCTAAACATCTTTCCTGATCACCGTCCTTCGCCGCACGCGTGATGGGTTGATGACGACGATGATGATGATACCGATGGCAAGCGGCCGTGCCTTGTCGATCCAGGGACATATTTTTGGGTAAGTCTGTGAGCTTGGAGTCATGGCCAATGCATTGTCTTTGTGCATCATCTCTTCCATGGATAATGCTTGGAGCCTTGGAATATGTTCAAGCAGTAGAGAAGATTCGGATCTGCGTTTTGATTGGCATGCTTCCTTGCTCGATGCTGAATATATATATGGAATACAGAGACTATTTTCTGGCAGGCGTCGCGAGATAAGAGGAGAGTATTTCGATACGGAGCTTTTACACGCAGAGACCGTAGACGAGGGGTATCTCTCTTCAGCCGACTTGCCGAAGGTGATGATGGAGAGAGGAGAAACTCAGCTTAGCAAGCTTTGGAAGATCTCTCTACCTCTTCTGCAATTTTGCGAAACACAGTACAACACATGCGCTCACATACACGTGCATACACTCATCCCTATAAACGCACACACGCACACCCTACCCCTATGAGCACCTCCGAAATACTGAGCCGGCGGGTCAGGTCTTGAGATTGACGAAGTCACCACGGGCGCCTCGCTATCGACGGGAACGTCGCCTCCCACTGAAGAATATTCCGCCAAATATGAGAAACACCAGTGTCAAACCCGGGGTTTGAACTCTGATGGGCTGGGGGTACAACCACCCACCTAACCATCCAACCAAGGGTTGGTTCTCACCTCTTCTGCAATTTTATCCTAAGGTGACCGTAATCTTGTTTGCCTAGGGTTTTAGCCCGCTCCAAGAGATGAGATCCTACGACTTCATAGTGCAATTATGACCGGATTCACACCACTTTCAAGTTAGGATGTCAAACCATTAATTGCTTGGTCGTCGGATTGTTGTGGAAGAAGACCAAATGCACTTGGGAGAACCATAAACAAAAAATGAGAACACCACTGGTTTCACGCCTTAATCCACAATCTCCACCTTTGGATACTCCATCAAAAGCATACAAATCTAACATAGAAAGTCTCTAAATTACAATACCAACCAATGTTTTGATATTTCCTTTTCTTCTACCAGATCGATTGCCCAAGAAGAGAGCACCAAATGGAGATGCCGATGGAAAAACCAGAATTGCTAAATACGTACAACCAAGGTTTCTCCCTTTGCAGCTACCTACTATCATCCGACTAGGCCAGCCCAGTAAGATTTTATTTTCTTTTTCTATTTTAGGTTTTTATTTTTAGTATTTATATATTTAAAAATGTTCATGTGGTTTAAGTAAATGTTTGTATAGGGTAAAAAAATGCTAATGCTGATTAAAATATTTTTTTCACTAGGTTTGAAAAATGTTCGTATGGTTAGATTTTTTTTGATGCGATACAAAATATTTACGCAATTCAAAAAAATTGTCACAAGGTTTAAACAATGTTTACGGTAGTTCAGAAATAGTTGTTCACAAGGTTAAAAATGTTAATGTAGATTAAAATAAGGTTCAAGGGGTTTACAATGTTCACATATTGATCAATGAAAAATCCATATAATTTTTTTAAAAAAAAGAGAAAAAGGAAAAAAGTAAGAAAACCAAAACAGAAAAGAAAAACGAAAAAAAAAACTAAAAAAGGAAAACGGAACAAACAAAGAGAAAACGCTTCATGGGCCGGCCCACTGACAGGTGGCTTTAGGCGTCCGAGCGCTTATTTGACGCTCAAAGCGAGCGTCAAATAGGAAACGCCGGATTGATGGGTATGTCAGACTCCAATATTCAACGCTCAATTTAAGTAATTAGGCCCAGAATACCAGTCCAATACGGTCCACCTACTAGCGATCTTTCATCTGGGGCGTGTGGACCAGAATCAACCCAAACCAAGCCCACGCTCGACGAGCTGCTTCTGTCTCCGCCGCCGCCGACGACGAGCACGACACCCGCAGGCGCAGATCTGAGAGGGGGAGAGAGAGAGAGAGAGAGTGATCGGTGGAGATGGCAGGGAGGCTGACCGCGATGGGTTCCCTCGTCCTGGGCGGCCAGGGCGCGGCCGCACGCGCCGCGGCCTCCGCGCTACGCAACCGCGCCGGCATGGGCCTCCCTGCCGGCAGGCACATCGTCCCGGACAAGCCCGTAAGCTAGGATACAGCCTCTCAAACTCTTCTCTCCGTTTGTGTGGCCTCCGTCCCTAATCGGATCCATTTCGGTTGGGGATTTTACCTCGCAGCTGCCCGTGAACGACGAGCTGGTGTGGGACAACGGCACGCCCTTCCCTGAGCCTTGCGTCGACCGGCTCGCCCCGCACATCGGCAAGGTCTGGTGATCCGAACCCCCTTCCTGCTGCTGCAATATACAAGCCCGTATCCGCTGCAGTTCGGTGCGCTGCATTGCATCACATGCATCTGTATTGGTTTGATTTTGATTTGTTTTTGTTGTTGTGCATGTGTGTTGGTTGGGCAGTACGAGGCGCTGGCGTGGCTGTGCGGGGGTCTGAGCTTCTTCGCGGCTCTCGGCCTGGCCGCCGTTGTGAACGACAAGGCCTCCAAGATGCCATATGTGAGTATCCAGTTCTACTTTCCTTGTGATTTTGCAATTCCCAATGTTACTTTACAGATTGATCCTTGTAGTGTTGATATGTTTGGGCTATATGATTTATTGGAGACTCTCCTGCAAAATATATTATTGCTTTTAAGATGGTATATGGACGCTGGTCATTGGGTGAGCGTTCTGTTGTTATTTTAGGCTTGAGTTGCAATTGCTACGAATTGAATTAAGTTTGCACGAATTACCCAAACTGAATCTAAAAGATAGTCCAAACCCCGTCAATGGAATTAGTTACAACTACAGTACATTTTGAAGTTTCTTTGGTCGCGGCTAGGTTCTTAAATGTCTAGATGGAAGGAATTCTGTAGTTTCATGAACATCAACATTTTTTTTCCTTGTGGTTTATTGGTTAGTTTTGGTTTCTAGCTGTCAAACTGAACAATTGTATTGTTTCTGTCAGCAGTGTATGTAACCAGCAAATTATAGCCTGCAAGTCGAAATTGATTAATCGAATTGGAACCGAGTTAATTGATCTCAATTTGCACACAAATTGAGATTGAATATTTCTGATACACTGATCCGTGCAATAAACATATATAGAGAGCTTCTTTGGTTTCAGATTTATCTATGGGGCATTCCTTGTGGGTATTTTCAAACTAATTGCAATTAACCATCTAACGTTCTGGATAATAAATTTAATTCTATCTGGCCAGTGGCCACTAACTGCATATCAATTTGTTTTATTGCCTCAAACTGCCGCTGCTTGCCTGAAGTGTTCCTTGGATGATCTCATTTTAATAAAAAAATCTACTTTATACCCTCGAACTATTAGCTGCGCTCAGCAGCACACTTACCCCCCTATACCAAATTATGGGCCCACTTAGCCCCTTGATTAAGTACTTGATGTTCACTTAAACCCCTGAAGCAGACTTGGTGCTTTCCAAACAGGGGTTTTATAATACTGGTTCAACATGTAGGCGACTCACATGGCATAAGTAGTACATCATCACCAGCCACAACTCTTATCCTCCATTCGGTTGATTTATGCGGGCATTATTTTGAGCAGAGGGAGTGCAGTGGCGAGGTTGATGTGTAGGAGTGTAGGAGTTAGGATTCTGGAGATGCCGTTGAGCTTGGAATGTCGAAGTCCTCAGAACAGGATAGGACAGGTACCTTGGAGGCGTAGCAGCCCGGTTGCCCCAGCCCCAGCTATAGGAGTCGTTGAGCAGGCTGGTCATGGCCTTGGTCTCGAACGACAGACGGAAGGAGGCATGCATTTTCTCGCTATATCACTTTCAGAACCTCCTGCATGATGCACCTTTTGACCATGTGGAACACCCCCCATATGTGGCTGTCCCTGCGGCCTCTGCCTCCTCCGCACAGGCCGCTACCTCCTCTGCGCCCCTGGTACCCTTTGTCAGACACCTGAAATTGATCACTGAGAGCTTGCACTCCGATATGTGCAGAGTCTGACCGGCTTATGTTGGCACTGTCGTGCAGTGGTGTTTGTTCCATCCGTCACAGTGACGGAGGAGCACATTGACGGGAAATATGAAATACCTGGTACCATCCAGAAAGGATCCTTGGCTAGTTAGACGAGTCGGAGCCTCACCCTCCGATTGACACCAGCCTTAATGTGGGCCTAAGGAGAAGCTAAGGTCTTCCTTGGACCCAGGAGTCAAGTGGACCACACGAACGACAAGGCAACGAAGAGCCACGACCACCGTCCGATGGATGGGATAACACGAGAAGGCTGCCATGCCGTGGATGGGACGGGCTAACCTCTTGCTACAATGCGGAAGCACCCGGCCGTCCGGCGATGGTGACCGCGGCCTCGGGAACGAAGGATCACAAAATCAGCATGAGGCTACGTCCCACACAGTGTTCCTTAATAACCCCGGTCATGTCTCGGTCAATCAAGGGAACTGTATCCCCGTCATACCATGTGTATGAAGTCGATGAGGCGGCCACCGTATAAATAGTAAAGGACCCCTCCGAGCGAGGGGGTCGCCTACACAGAGAACACACCCACACCCTTATTGCTCTGAGCTCCTCCCTCGCTCTCGAGGACACCCAACACAAATATCACACCACAGGAATAGGGCTGTTACCGGTGATCTTTCCCGGGGCTCGGACCTGCTCATATCCTGTCTTGGTGTTCGCCCATGGAGATCTTGGCCTCATACCAACCTACAAATCTATTTCCGGAATCAAAACCCCGATACCCATCAATACTGTAGTAGCTGTCTGCTAGTGGCTGGCTAGCTAGCTCCAGAGCTAGATGTTCAAATTCACGGGGGTTAAGCTGTAAATACTTCCTAGCCGTGCATGCACATACTTGTGCTGTTCGACGTCAGCTGTGCCTGTTGTTGGATGCAAGCAGGCGAAGCTACAGAGCGCCTCCGGTGGATTTTAGAAAGCCACATTATCTGTAATCCCTGCTTAAGTCTTGTTTGTGCATGCAAATCCCACCACTCCGTCAGCAATCCTTATTTAGGGGGTTACGTAGACCTCAGATCCTTCATCATGGGATTAAGTGAGCCCACAAAATTGTTTTGAGCGCAGCCAGTTTAGGGATGTAAAGTGAACTTTTCCCCTCATTTTATGATGACATCTTAGAGATCACTTAGCATTTTTGTACACCCTTTAAATCTTACATGTATGTCAGGCCCTGAATATTTGTACTAAGTCCCTCCTTATTTTGGTCGGACACAACCGCCCGAAAATTTGGTGGCCTGGAATCTGTTACCAGATATACACTGGTGATTATTGAGTTTAGATGATCGATTTATTCTGACAACTGTGAACTTTACTGTCATGCTTTATGTCACTCTGTTGACTTGAACAATTGGATATATGTTAGTAAGCATGGCCTGTCTCAAACCCTTTATTCCCTGACTCTTAATGTCTCCTTGCGATGCAAAGTTTATACCCACTTCTGATTCTGTTTAAGTGGAAGTGTTTGTATTAGCATTGCACAATCGTTATGGTGTCCCTTAATCTGTTATATCCTTCGAAGAATGGAAGGTCTTATGATCTATGCTCATTACCTTGTTCATGTGTTATACACAAGTGGAAACAAAAGTTTGGTACTCCCCTGATTATGATCTGTCAAGCTTATGCCCTTTGACCTAGATGAAATTCCTTAAAACTGAATATCTGTTTAAACTTCCATCTGAATGTAACTACAGATGCTAACTTGATTTTGCTCTCCCTTGTAAGTGCTGTCTGTTTTATAACTCATAGTTCTGCAATGTGCTTTGGAAAGTGCATCAGTATAATTGCATGCCTTCTTCAACACTTTTTTTTGTAACACGTAGGTAAATAAGGATGCCTATGATTTGTGAATGCAGACCCGATTAAATTTTATTTTCCTTTGTAAATTGGTCAAGAAGGATGCCTGTTTTCAGTTTGTTTTGCTGAACAAGCTAACCAAAACTCTTCATTTGTTTGCAGACTCCAAAAGTTTACCCTTTCGACAATTTGAGAGTGGAACTTGGTGATAGATCGTAAGAGATTTTTCCCACCCTTTCAAGTGTTGTGAGGAACTGAACTCGCACACATCCTTTCATCGGAGAAAACAGGGAAATCTTGGTGTTTATGATGGTGTTTGTTGTTGTTTGTGATGTTATAAACAATGGTCTTGTAATCTGCTGAATCAAGACAATTGACCTAAGTTTGGGCAGATCTGATGCAGTGATCCATGTAATAAACAAATGAGTATCATGTTGGTTTCAGGGTACTCTTTGCGAATATTTTCAAACCAAGTGCAGTCAATCTTATCTTGCGGTACTTGTTTGACTTAATAATGGCAGAACTATGATAGTAAGCTGCACTTATAAGGCCTGTGTCGAACTATTTGTTCCCTGACTAATGTCTGCTTGGTCAGGATCGTCCCTATCCAACCCTAATTCTGTAGTGTAGTGTTTGTCTGTACTATCCTGGGAGCACTGTCATGACGTGGTAGGCTAATCTGTTATAGCCCCGGAAGGATCGATTATCTAGTGGTGTAGACTCACTTGCTCAGTACCTCATTGACGTGTTATGCACACAAAGGGAAACAAAATTTCGACAATCCCCTATGTGCTAACATGGAGCCATTTGCCAAATTCTTGATGCATTTTACTCTTGTAATGGATTTAGAAAGAGATTGAGTTCTCTGTGGCGCGATGTAGTCCTCCATAATCAGATGTCCTCCCGTTTCCCCCGTCGGTGTGAATGCAAAATTACATGAGAGCATCTCCAACAAGACTTGTCTATGTTGCCCCCTATAGTCCATAGTCCGTGGACATGTTCGTAGACAGAAGCCGACCAATCCTTGAATATTCAGGTATGCAGCGCCTCCCTCAAATCCACACAAACGGCATCACAATGTCATTATCGGACAAGTTCAAATCTACTTGGATTAAAACCGGACAAGTTCATCATGTATCAGACAAGTTCAACAAAATATAAACATATAGACATACGGACAAATCGAATAGGATCACTGCCGAGCCTTCCCGTTCCCCTAGTCATCTCCGGTGCCATGGCGGTAGTGCATCTTGAAGATGCCGTAGGGGTCGAAGGAGCTATCAACTTCGCCGGAGGGCAGCTCGAGAGGATTCTGACAGCAGTGGCCTACTCCTATCTTATTATACCATTTTGAGGCATTTTATTGAATTAACCTATAGACAAGATGCCCAGTGCCAGTTCCATGTTTTTTTCCTGTTTTTTTTTTCCAGAAATTTACTTCTGGAAATATTCTCGGAATTGGACGAAAATTTACGGGGATTTTTTGTTTGACAAATGAAGACCGGAGCCAAAAGGGCAGCTCAAGGGGCAGCCCACATGCCAGGGGTGACCCCCAACCGCGGGCTGGAGGGGGGCGCGGCCACCACCCGCCCCTGCCCTGTGGCGCACCTCTCGAGCCGCCTCTTTGCCTATAAATTCAGTCTTGACCTAAAACTGACGACCTCCAAAGGATTTTTCCAGAAACGCAACAGAGCGCCGCCGCCATCGCCGACAAGTTTCGGGGGTCAGATTGTTCCTGTTCCGGGACCCTGCCAGGACGGGGATCGACCTCCGGAAGTCATCTCCATCAACACCGCTGCTTCCCGCGATGAGGAGGGAGTAGTCCCTCGTCGGGGTTGAGGCTTGTACAAGTAGCTATGTGTTTATCTCTCTCTCCCATGATGTGATCTTCGTTGTGATCATGAGCTTTGTTAGTATAATTGAATACATGATGTTTCCCTTTGTGTAATGGATATGTTGTTGCTCAAGTGGTGTTATCTAATATGAGTTCGGGAGTCACCGTTGTGATCACGGTGCCACGGTGACACTGTGGGTGCCGTGTGTGACTCTATGATAATAGCTTATAGGGATCTTCATCATGAGTTTGTTTTTTATTATTGCTGGATTGAATAGATCATGAGGTTTCTTGATGCTTGTATTTAATATAATCTCCATGGTGCGTTAGTGACAGCGTGCGTGTCGTGGATGTATTAGAAAGAGACTATTCAAGAGATAGGTCGTGGTGTTTGTTAGTACTATCTTTGGATGCCGATAGTGACAGCATGAAGTGTCCATAGATGTGGAATCCGAACTTTAAGGTGTGCTTTTGTAGCCCTACGCAATTCTCATCCTATTTGGTCCACGAAAGAATGATCTCCGAGTAACGTCTAGCTTACATATCATGTGTTTAATTATGTTAATGATGTTGAGAGTTGCCACTAGTGAAATTACGAAGCCTAGGCCTTGTTTCCAAGCATTGGTACACCGTTTTTAGCCACTTTTGCCACTTGTTCGCTTACTGCCATTTTTATTACAGAATTACAAAACCTTGTTTTACCATCCATATTACCCATATTTTAACATCTCTTCGCCGAACTAGTGCACCTATACAACTGACAATTGTATTAGGTGCGTTTAGGGCATAAGAGACTTTTTGTATCTTAATTGTAGGGTTGCTTGAGAGAGGATACGTTCAACCTCTTCCTCCCGTGGATTCGATAAACCTTGGGTTACTCACTTAAGGGAAATTTGCTGCAGTCCTACAAACCTCTGCGCTTGGTGGCCCAACAACTCTACAAGAATAGAAGCGTGTAGTAGACATTAAGCTCTTTTCTGGCGCCGTTTTCGGGGAGGAAAGATAAGCGGTACTCATACTCTAGCGACGAAGCTAATCTAGCATTGTTGTTGGGGAGGTGAGTGCTTTAAGGTATTTTCTTTAGATCTTGCAATTAAATCTTTTTGTTTATTGTTTTCACTAGTTCGGTTTAATGGATAACAAAAAAATGAGAGAGCTTTATAAAACTGGTCATGATGCTTTTGAAGAGAAAATTAAAAAACCTATGGAACTTTATTTGCATAACAATCATGCTACTAGCGATGTTATTAGTATGATTTATTTGAATGCCATTGTTGCTAATGCTATGGGAAACTGCAAGCTTGGGGATGCCGGTTTTGATGAATATGATCTTTTTAGTCCCCCAAGCTTGAAGGAGGAAATTTGCTTTGATGATACTATGCCTCCTATATATGATGATTATAATGATGAATGTGATCTTTTCAGTCCACCTACTATTGAGGATAAAATTTCTTATGATTATGATATGACTCCTATTTATGATGATTACAATGATGGCTATGATTGTGTTACTCCCACTATTACTTATAAGAAAGATTTTGCTTATGTGGAGAGTAGTAGTAATAATTTCATGCTTGTAGATCATGAGAAAAATGCTTTATGTGATAGTTATATTGTGGAGTTTATTCATGATGCTACAGAAATTTATTATGAGAGAGGGAAACATGGCTCTAAATATCTTAATAATATTATGTGTCCTCTCTTTATGTTAATTTTTTTGAAGTTGCACTTACTTTGCCTTCATATGCTAGTAGCTTTATGGTTCAATTATTTATTTTCTTACAAGATTCCTATGCATAGGAAGTGGGTTAGACTTAAATGTGTTTTATGTTTGCTCCTTGATGCTCTCTTTTGTGTTTCAACTCTTATTCTTATGAGAGTATCATTTAAATTAATAAGCCTAGCTAAAAGGCAATAAAGAAAAGCGCTTTTGGGAGGCAACCCATTTTTATTTTAGTTTTTTTTATGTTCTTGAGTCATGGAGTTGTTTCTTCAGTAGCAACTTCATTGTATCTTTTTATTTAGGTTGTTTCTGCAAAGAATTAGCCTCGAATGCATAGAAATTGCAAGGTGTTGATTTGCTATCCAGAAACAGATTCTGAGCCCCTGTTGTAAAAAATCTCGAAAACTCGCAGAACGTGATCTTTTTCTGTAATTTTTTTACAGCAAGCCTGATACTTCTATCTATCTTTAATTAGTTTTAAGTTTTTCTGATCTGAGCTACGTAAGTGCCTCTAAAAAATAGATCTTTACAGACTGTCCAGTTTTGACAGATTCTGCCTTTATTTGTGTTTGCCTCTTTTATTAACGTCATTAGTGGTACTTTTGGATGGAGTGCCACTTTGAGGCTTCGTAAACATTAGCTAATGCTAAATCAAGTTTGTGCATTTTGTCTTGGTATAACCGAAGTGGATTTTATTTTATTAGTATTAACCCCTCTAATCAGTTTATGAGAAGTTTTGTGTGAATGGTGTTTTTAAGTTTCATGAGAGGATGATACAAGAAGTTGAAGAATGGACAAAAGCACAAGTTTGGGGATGCCCCTATAGCATCCCTGGATATTCAAAGAAGACTCAAGCGTCTAAGCTTGGGGATGCCCAAGGCATCCCCTCTTCTTCATCGACAACCATCAGGTCGTCTCCGTTGGAACTAAGTTTTTATCACTTTGCGTATTATGTGCTATTCTTGGAGCGTCTTTGTGTTTTCTTGCAGTTTTGTTTTTGTTTGTTTGCTGGTTATTACAATGTTAGATCACATCATTATTGTTTGGGAGAGAGACACGCTCCATTTTTTCATTAGATTACGCCTGTTTTTCCTGTTTACTTGTTGAGTATTCTTAGCTCTTGTTTTTCTTATCAGCTCTTGTGCTTCGCTTATATTTTTTTAAGAGCTGTTAATTGTTGTTATTAGACTCTCTTGTGCTTCACTTATATTTGTTTAGAGAGTTGTTTATGGTTGGTTGCTTGATTTGTTGGAATGATAAAATGCCGTGCATGTGGTAGTGGTATGATGAAAAATTTTCATAGTCTTGTAGATCTTCATGTTTGAATAGCTTGATACTTGCCAATTGTTTTGAGATGTTAAGTGCATTAATGTTTAAACTTGTTGGTTATTTAAGTAAAGAATCATTAGTGAAGAACTACCGTTAGAGCTTGAATTTATAAGGTTTTTCATACTTGTAAGTTTGATAGTGAAGTATTTTCATCAAATGAAATTTTGGTTAACAATGAAGACAGTATAGAGTTTTGTGTTTATGTTTAATGTATGTTCTATAGTCATTCTTGTTCTTGTTTCTGGTGCTTGTTTGCTTTGATATCCTTTGCTAGCCAAAAACTCTATACTGAGAGGGAATGCTGGTCGTGCATCCAAACTCCTAGAGCCAAATATCTTTCCAGCAGTGTCCACCATACCTACCCATACATGATATTTCGTGCTATTCCAAGTAAATTTGTCATGTGCTACCTTTAAACCTTCAAAATGCTCCTTTTTGTGTCTCTGTTTTTAGCTCATGAGGAAGTAGTAAGGAAATTTGTTATATCCTGTGTCAAGCAAGGTCATTTCCCCCCTTTCACCTGGTGAGCATGGATTACGTGCTCACTTAAATTTGCCGAGAGCTGGCTAAGGGTTCGCAGCCCACAAAATATAAATACAACCTTCATTAATATCTCCTTCACACAGTGCAACCTGAGAAATAAGTCAAACATTGGCTAGTGATAAACAAAGGAGAAAGAGGAATGTTCTCGTTCCTCTATGGGAGCCGCTCTGACAAGTCTAAAGCCTTGCTTGGTATGGGGGACTAACGGATTTCTTTGCTATTGATTCATTGACGAAATCATGCACGTCTCAAAACTGTTTTACTTCTGTTTCATAAAACTTAAAAAGCTCTAGCACATGATTAATCTCTGCTTCCTTCTGCGAAGGGCCTTTCTTTTACTATTTATGTTGAGTCAGTTTTCCTTTTCTCTCTCCATCTACTCAAAGCAAGCTTGCAACACTGACTCTGGGTGCAGTTGATTATATTGCATCTTTATGCTTAATCATGATTCTTTATGTTGATTTTATCTATAAGATAAGCATGTTGAAAGTTGAAGCAATGCTGAAACTTGCATCTTCCATTGTGTTGACTTCAAACACTTTTGACAAGAAAATAATACCTTGAAGACTTTCATGTTATGTCAATCTTTATGCTTCCATGTCTCCAAAGTACTATTCATGAAAGGTTTTTCTTAGATAATGCAAATTGGTTACTCATTGTTTGCTTATTATCAACTATAGACAATTGTTTTGGATCACTTTATTCATATCATGTGCTTTACATTACTACTTTGATCAAGTTATGTGGTAGCATGTCTCATAAAAAATTATCTGCTTATCACTTACGTGTCAAACGTATCAATAATTTTTGATTGTTCCATATTTGTTTTATATCAATGTTATATGTTTCTACTATCTTATTAAATCATTTCTTGGCATTTTATTGAACTAGCCTATTGACAAGATGCCTACTGCCAGTTCTTTGTTTTGTCCTGTTTTTCTTGCAGAAAGTTACTTCTGGAAATATTCTCGGAATTGGACGAAAATTTACGGGGATTTTTTATTGGACATATGAAGATCGGATCCAAAAGGGCGGCCCAAGGGGCAGCCCACAGGACAGGGGCGACCCCCAACCGCGGGCTGGAGGGGGGCCGCAACCACCACCCGCCCCTACCCTGTGGGACACCTCTTGAGCCGCCTCTTCGCCTATAAATTCAGTCTTGACCTAAAACTGACGACCCCCAAAGGATTTTCCCAGAAACGCAACAGAGCTCCGCCGCCATCGCCGACAAGTTTTGGGGGTCAGATTGTTCCTGTTCCGGCACCCTGCCAGGACGGGGATCGACCTCCGGAAGCCATCTCCATCAACACCACTGCTTCCCACGATGAGAAGGGAGTAGTCCCTCGTCGGGGCTGAGGCTTGTACAAGTAGTTATGTGGTTATCTTTCTCTCCCATGATGTGATCTTCGTTGTGATCATGAGCTTTGTTAGTATAATTGAATACATGATGTTTCACTTTGTGTAATGCATATGTTGTTGCTCAAGTGGTGTTATCTAGTATGAGTTTGGGAGTCACCGTTGTGATCACGGTGCCACGGTGACAGTGTGGGTGTCGTGTGTGACTCTATGATAATAGCTTATAGGGATCTTCATCATGAGTTCGTTATTTATTAATGTTGGTTTGAATAGATCATGAGGTTTCTTGATGCTTGTGTTTATTATAATCTCCATAGTGCGTTAGTGATAGCGCGCGTGCCGTGGATGTATTAGAAAGAGACTATTCAAGAGATAGGTTGCGGTGTTTGTTATTACTATCTTTGGATGCCGATAGTGACAGCATGAAGTGTCCATAGATGTGGAATACGAACTTTAAGGTGTGCTTTTGTAGCCCTACGCAATTCTCATCCTATTTGATCCACGAAAGAATGATCTCTGAGTAACGTCTAGCTTACATATCATGTGTTTAATTATGTTAACGATGTTAAGAGTTGCCACTAGTGAAATTACGAAGCCCAGGCCTTGTTTCCAAGCATTGATACACCGTTTTTAGACATTTTTGCCACTTGTTTGATTACTGTCATTTTTATTACAGAATTATAAAACCTTGTTTTACCATCCATAGTACCCATATTTTAACATCTCTTCGCCGAACTAGTGCACCTATACAACTAACAATTGTATTAGGTGTGTTGGGGACACAAGAGGCTTCTTGTATCTTAATTCCAGGGTTGCTTTAGAAAGGATACGTTCAACCTCTTCCTCCTGTGGATTCGATAAACCTTGGGTTACTCACTTAAGGGAAATTTGTTGCTGTCCTACTCACTTAAGAACTTTGTGGCTGTCGGATTTTCAAGCATTCACTTGATTTTATTCTTACCACCTTGAGCTATACGAAAATCAACCTTTAGCCCATTGCCCTTCTCTCATCGTTTAATCCATACATTAATTTTGTTGTGATAACAAAGAAGGTTCAACCTATCCATCAGCGCCACATAGAAACCTCCGTCGTAAGACGGTTCCTCTCAATGCATGCATGCAGTGACGTCACAGATGACATCACATAGATTCTCTTTAATGGTTAAATTAAAAATATTTTATCTCCCAAATGGTTAATCCGATTGAAAATCCATTTTCACTGTTGGCTTTTGGTCGCGACAAGATCTTCGGAACTATATCCTGTTTGTCATGTTTTGACAACTTTTTTCATCACCAATTACCAGATTATTATAACGAACTTATCAGATTATAATAACTTAGTTACCAGATATTTGTACAACATTCTACACCAATTTAAGGTTGCATGATACTACATTATGTGGAATAATAGCATCTCCTAGGTCTTAAAAATAGTTAAACTCTTACTCTAACCGTATATATCATTGCAATATTAAAAAAGTTTCAAAAAACATTTGATAACCATGTATAATTATCATGGTAACTGTTCGGTGCTAATCTGGTAACCATACCGTTTTAACCCGATAACTTGTGTAATGGAAAAAGTATGTCACATTGGATGATGTGTTGCAAATGTTTAGAAATGTGTAAAAAGTTATATAGTAACCATGTAAATTATTCAGGTAATTGTTTGACACTAATCTGATGGCCATAGTACTGTAATTAGGTAACTAGTGCGGAAAAAAAGTTCGTCAAAACATAATAATAATGGATCTAGTTTTGAAGCCCTTGTCAAGACGAATTTAACACTGTAAACGGATCGCTATTTAAACAAACGTTTTAAGTGAAAAATCAACTTAATCATCATGAGATGCATGTGCTCCCTCCTATAGAGAAAAAAGTGCTTTTGGTTAGCTTTGTCCAACAAAGAAAGGACTATATTTTGAACCGAGTGTCTGATTTGAGATCATTTTTCACCATCCTCTTTGTCTCGATGTGCTCTTCAACAAAAGATTAATGTTGAATATGTTTTGGAAAATTTTCATTTTCATTTTTTTTTGGAACTCAAGTGAAACAATTATGAAAGTTATGTGAAATCTATGTAATACATGCACGATAAGAAACATGAATGCATTCTATGTGAAACTTTCCAAAACATATGTGTGATAAGAAACATGAATGAAACCTATATAAAGTATGTGTACCATGAAACACATTTAGGGATATGCTAAAGCTTTTCCAGATTTATTTGAATTATCCTATTTATTCTAAATTTTTAATGGAACAAAAACAATATAGTGAAATATTCCGCGGAATTTGTTTGAAACATCATGTATTTTTAGTCTATGATTTTTTAAACCATTATTATATTTTCATGATAGTATGTTTGACAGCTGTGTTCAACCATAGGTGAAAGTCTTGTGAAACCCATACCAATTCACATCCTTTTGCTGAAATGGCATAGGTGTAGGGGTATTATTACAAAATGCACGTGAGCTATCCACCTTTACATGTGGGTCACTGATTTCTTAATCGTGTGGCTGTGGATATTTAGCACTTGATGCTCCAAGTAGTGCTTATGTTAATTGTATGCGTTTTAACTCTGTATGCTTACTATTATGAATACAAATAATATATGCCTACGCGCGTACATCATAAAAATAAAGTGTTGCCTCTGGGGTGAGTGTCATAAGATCGTCCTGCTCGATTCTCAGGACTGCACTTGTGGACTCTGGTCCATGTGTCTCAGATCGATTCACCGTTTAGGTTTTGTCCGCCAACGCACGTGGTCTTACATTTCTTTTTCGGCGCGAATAGAAAAGGGTCCAAGTGGAACAAAACGGGAGACAAATTTGTGCAGATCAGCAAGTTCACGGGCGCCGAACGGAAGCTGAATGATTCTTTCCCTGACCATCGCCTTGCATTACTCCATTGACTAATTAACCATCACGTCCGTCTCTAGTAAATCGCTTGTTTTTAGTGAGCACCTAGTGGGTCATAATGTCAGACATGCATGTATGTATGCGCGCACAAAGAACAAGTTAATTGTTTGCATCTGAAATATTCCCAAGCAACTTGGCGTACCGATCGATCGTTTGCATGCTTTCACACATCGATCGATCGTTTGCATTTTATTAAAGGACGTGACTACGCAGCGGGCGGCCCACAGTATACCTTCCGTCCTGCCGCGATTCCCACTAGCTACATAATAAATTTATTTAATTATCCCTCATAAATAATGTATATGCATGTTTTGATACGTCTATATTTTACATTTCTTTACTCTTAAGTAGGAGTTGGTGGTGGTTGGTCGTCTCTAAAATACTCAACACTCATCATCAGAAACAACCAGACCGTCTGATTGCGCTCAACATCCCACACTCAATGTCTAATCATCCTGCACCGTCGGATGAATTTTTGTCATATGGTCTTTTCCCCTCAAATTAAGTGATTTATTTCCTATTCTGCTGATAAGATGCAATTAGCAATTAATGCGGCGTTAGCTATACTTGTGGTTCGGGTCTGGCGGATCTCGAGATCCTCGACGATGCGCACGTTTCCGTCCAGGTAGCGATGGACGCCATGACTGAGGTTGATCTGGCCCGGCCGGTGTCTCCGATCTGCCTCCGGCCACCGCATTCGGACGCGGAGATTAGGCAGCAGTTCTGGGAGGATGCGGGGTTCCCGACGCCGTCTAGTCGGTTCTGGGAGAGCAGCTCTTCATCGGCAGAGTGCGAGCCGCCTTTGCGGATAGGTGAGCCACCTAACGTTTTTTCAGTGTGCAGGAATCCGCCGCGGGTGGAGGGGAAGCCTTCGCTTAGGCGGGGACGTCCGGGGACATCCTCTTCGCCGTCAGGTTTGCGCCTGACGCATTCGCCGCCGCGGATGGGGCCTTGGCACGGACCGCTGCCGCCGCGGCGGGTCTCGCCAGCGCCGATCCTCGGGAATTTCGTCGACGCAGCGCTTGCCTTGCGATCGTTGTCGCTGAGGGGGGAGCCATCTCTGGCGGTGATGGCTGCCCCATCCGACCCGGTCTCGCCGGCGCAGCCGACGTTGGAACCGGCGGTTGCGGCTTCTGCGTCATCGTCGGAGGAGATTGCGCGTCCGGGATTTCAAAATCCGAGCGATGTGCGAGTGGGGGCTCACAACCATGCAGTTCATCTGGGACGTACAGAACCTAGGGACATCTCCGCCGTCGGTACCGATCACTCTGGGAGGTGTCCTACCCTAGGTCGCTGATGCATATAAAATGCATACATAAACTTTGCACTATAATACTTATATTCCATTCATATTTGCATCATATAAGGGGTATATTACTGTTATTTAATGATTTTTGGTAATTAATAATGATTTCCCCTTTTTATGGAATTAATCCTGCGCAGGCAGAAACCCCTATTTCTTTCCTTATTTATTTCAGGGCCTTAACGACGTCATAATGAGCTGCAAATTTACGGGGATCATTATTTTGGAAGGAGGAAGACCTAGGAGCGAAGTAAGCAAGCAAACGGAGGCCGGACGGGCAAAAGAGGGTGCCCCACGCTGCCCCTGTACCTGGCCACATGGGCCCACCTCTTTTGGCCCTCGTGGCCCCGTTTGCGTCGATCCTTCTTCCCGAAGCTTCTTCGTGACCTAAAAACGACTATAAAAATAGTCCCCCGACGTTTTCCAGGAGGAGGCGGCGGAGAAACACAAAACCAGAAACAGAGAGACAGAAGGCTGCCGCCGGAGAAGATCGGAGGGGGGAAACGCCGCCGGAATCACCTCCGGAGGTCTTCTCCATCCCCCCTTCAGAGTCTCCATCAACACCACCGTCAAGACCAGCACCATCTCCATCACCATCTCCATCACCATCTTCGTGATCCACTTCATCCCCCTCATAGTTTGAGATTGTTTGATCCCTAGCTATTGTCTAAGTGCTATTCTACATGTTTGTGAATTGCTACTTGTCATTGTTTTGTGGGGAGATCATAGTTTTAGATTGTGTTGTATCAATTGTACCACTAAATCATATCATGGCTTGGCGTTGTGAGTAGTTCTCTCATGTTCCTGGGGGTATAGGATGAATTGGCAATGATTTTTATATGACATGTGTTGGTATTTTGTCTAGTTTTTATCTTTGATGTAATTCTATGATGGTGTTGTGCGAACGTCGACTGCATATCACTTCACCTATATGGGCTCATAGGAGAACACCGTAGTGTAATGGAGTGAGGAAGACTTGGGAGGACACGTATGTAACAGCCCTAACTTGGTTATGAAAAATACGAAGAATTTTTCCACTTTTGCATTCTTGTTTGCATCATGGCATGTCTTTAAATTGCTTGTGTTAACAAACCACAATTGGAAAACATTGTTAAAAGGGAAGCCCAACCTTCCCAAAACTATAACCTTTGAAATGTAAGCTAAGGTGTGACCCATGTCATGACATGTGACCATATGGTTCACCAAGTTCTCTAAGTTCACCTCAAGTGCTAAGAACCAAATGGATGGTTTCCAATTTTGTTTCCAACCTATTTATGCCTCTAAATGTGGTTCATAGCCTTGGTCATTGGTAAGCCTTGTCATGGTGCTCAAAGGCTCAAGTAATTGTATGCTGAGCTAGTTTATCTGTTGGAGATGTTCCCAGAATTTTGGTATATTTTCTGGAAATTGTTTTGTACTCCAAACAGAAAATGCCATTTCTGTTTTTACTAGGTCCACCGGAACTACCGGTCATCCGGCCGGAAGTACCAGTGCCTCGTCACCTTTGTGGCGACAGTGGCGCGCACTGTCGCCATGGCCGACCCGCACCTGCTCCCCTCGCGCTGCAGTGCTCCCCTAGGGTTAAGTGAACCCCACTGGCCGCACCTGCTCCCCCTCTCTCCCCTCATCCTTTTCCCCACGCGCAGGTGCCCCAACCCTAACCCTAGATCGTGCCCTGCTGCTCCCCGTCGCCGCCGTGGCTGCCGAGCACGCCGCCGTCGACCCCGGCCACCCCAGCGCGAGTGAAGGCCACCATTAGCTCCGCCTCGACGCCCTCTTCCTTCCCACCGAAGGAATTGGCCGGAGCTGCCCCAAGACACCGTCGCCGCTCGTTTCTTCCCCGCCTCCGGCCGCCACCGTTCGAGTCGATCGCGGCCGCCCTCGTCTCTCTCCGGCCTCGCCGAGCACCCTCAAGCGTTCCGGGTGAGTTACTGGTCCTCCGAGACGTCCTCGCTCGCCTCCTCCCCCTCCCGGTCGCCGTCTCGCCGTAGTGCGTGCCGCACTCGCCGCCGGTCGCCTTCGTGGCCGCCGCTCCGGCGACAATTAGATGGTGGCGCCGCTGTCCCTTGGCTCGCCGTTGTCCCGCGCATCTATGGCGCCCAGAGGCGCGTCCTAGGAGCCACCCCGTGGACGCGCGCATGCACGGCATGCGCGTGGTCACCGCGCGCGCTCCCGCCGTCGCCGTGCTCAAATCCGCTGACCGGAAGTAGTGTAGTTCCGGTAAACCGGAAGTAGCAGCGGTAGTTCCGCTAGTTCCAGATTTCGGTACTGGATAGTTGCGTTCTTAAGCGGAAGTAGAACCGGAGGTGACACCGGAAGTACCGCTAAACCGGTACTACCGGCCACTTCACCGGAAGTACCGGAAATTCTCTATTTTCGGTACTGGATGTGTCGAACCACGCCCGGAACTGGAACCGGAAGTACCGGCAAACCGGAACTACCGGTCCAATTACCGGAACTTCCGGAAAACTGTGTTAAGTTTGTTTAAATCATAACTTGATAACCGTTAAATCAAATCCTATGAATGTTATATCTATTTGAGCAGCTTCACCAATGCAATCCAAACATGACAATATCACATCATGATCACAAGTAAATATTTGTTGTTCTTCATAATTTGAGAAAAGGGCTTAAATTCAAATAATTAATTTAATTCGCTATTTAATCATCGGTGCTCCGAAAATAATGAATAAGGTACCAAAATGATCGGAATGACGAACTCTATCCAATCATGTCATCTTCATGCATGTTTGAGCCACTTCTCTAATAATTTGATAATTTATAATAATAGTGGTCACTAAGATAAATATGGGGTTGTATCCCGAATAATTTCATCAATTATTTGGCTCCCCATTTAATTGTGCCTTTAATTTATATAATGGAATCTTTGCATCAACTTGACATGTCATCATGTGATTGAGCATTGCATCTTGTGTTCGTGTGATTTATGTGTTCTTTGCTTTTCTTTGGGTATCAATAGATTCCGGAGTCGAGGGTCTCTCTACCTACCCCGACGATCAGTACTTCACGCCCGGGCAGCAAGGCAAGAGATAACCTAACCTTCTTGGCATCTAGCATCCTATGATTTTATCAAATTATTTTATCCACCATAATATTGCATGCGGTTCAAATGTCTTTTTGGTAAATATTAGAATATCCTATGAATGCATGTTTTTCCCCGAGCCAATCACATGTATCCCTACCTATGAAACCTAGGGTTGAAGTGTTGGCCGAGATAAATATAGAATTGTTGGAGTCATATGCTTATCTATGCTTAGCCGTGCTTAGATAATGCTTTATGTCCGTTATTAATTCCATATTGATGATGTTGATGGATTGATTCGGGCATGGTGGGTAAATGTGATGCTTAATTAAAATGCTAAGACGGCTTGGGTGAGTTGCCATCGGGGATGGTGTTTTGCCTCACTCTAGCTCCTAGGTGCGAGTTCTTTACCTCTTGAACCAAGACTAGCGTGCTGCCATTGGTGGGTGTATGGGCGCCTCGCTGACCGAATAATTTGTGAGTGGCTTGTCAAGGGTCCTCTAGTTTGCTATTTCCATTTGCGCGTGTGTGGTGTGAGTGGAAAAGGAACGAGGATGGTGATGTTTAGGACGTGACGGTGGGGCAGGGCGCTGGGAGCGCTGAACCTGTCCTTCCGCCACTGATGGTCCTTGAGTAAGCCTCATGCATTGTAAAGGTCTAACCGCGCCCGCTTGCCGGCCTTCCCCGGAAGAGGGCCACTCAGGTGAGCCGGACGGTACCAATGGGTAAAATAGTACACCCCTGCAGGGTTAATCTTTTCGAAAAGCCGTGTCCACGGTTATGGACAACTTGGGAATAGACGATAAGATCATAGAGAATCTTAACCTAATTGATATGGCAGCTAAAGGTTGCATAATCAACGTGTGATAAAGGTTCACTTCCTCGAGGGTGATTCGAGGGGGTGCCTTGGTGGAGATGAGTGTGGTTGGTTATAAAAGGGTTCGCTGAGAACCAATGATGACAAATGTTACTCTCTTACCCCTTTTGAAAAGTATTCTGAGTAGACGAATGCCATGTGTCAATTATGTTTCGGTTTATGAAACTTAGCTTTATGCAAAAAGAAACACATATAAAGCTTTAGAGCCTCTGTCAGTCATTGGGCCTATATTGCCCTACTAAACTTGCGAGTACATCGTACTCAGTCTCTCTTTGCTGCCTCTATGATTTTGTATTTCAGAGGAGGACGACACCGAGCAGCTAGGTGGGTTCTTCGTTGACGTCGACTACTAGTCTGGGGTTCCCAGGTGGCAGCTTGGGACCGTGGAACAAGCTGGCTGGGAGATATTTTATTGTAGGCCTCTTAGGCCATATTTTGCTTCTTGTTGTTAGACAACACTACCCGCTTCCGCTTGTTGAATTGTTGGATCTGTGATCCTTTTGCTTGTAATATTTGTATTCTTCTCGTTATATGAGTTGCTATACTTTTGTGTCGTAGAGTCATGTTTGTTTTGCCAGTTCTGTTCCACAAGTCTCGATCTTTGTCTTATGCATTGATGGTTGTGTCGGATTCATAGCCTCTCTGTATAATTCCGGGGTCGGGGCGCTACAACGTAAACCCAAGACCGAATCATGAAGTTACTTTATGAGCTATTAGTATCGGGGACCTTAAAGATTAATGCTATGGTGGGACTTTATGTCTTAATAACTCTTGTGTAGTCATTTACTTGGCCACATGATCCATCATAAGAGGTTTAGTTTATTTATTTAACTATTCCTAATTATGGCTCCGTCCAAAGAAGATTAAAACTTGACAAAATGTTCACCTTGTTCTAGAAATATTTATGCCATGAAGTCTAGGTAGCCCTTGGGAACTCTCTCCACCTATAAGAAACACACACTTGAGCTTGTCCTCTTGCTGCATAGAGGATTGGGCTTTCTCTCTTTGACAGCTTTCACTTGTCATATTGCATTTTCAGCATTTTACTTTATTGCAAACTCTACACCAAAAACCCAAAAACACTTGCATCATTTAATCATTTTAGTTTGTCTAGTGCATAGATAATTAGGGAAGTGACACTCTTATTTGAGAGGATAAATACTTATACCTTCTACTCCTCGTGGGATCGATACTATAGTTACACATCGAAGACTTCAACGATCCCCTATACTTGTGGGTATCAAGACGTTTTCTGGCACCGTTGCCGGGGAGTGTAGCGCTTAAGTTTATTCTTGTTTGCACTAGATATTTATTTTCAGTTTTGCATATACTCTAGTTTACTTTCAGTTTTGCATTTAGTTTAGTTTTACTTTCAGTTTTGCATTTATCAAAAACCCCAAAAAAAATTAGAAAATGAAAAATACCAAAAAAACTCGTGTTATGGGCATAAGTATGGATATAAATGATGCTTTGTTTAGACACTTGAATGCTGCTAAGATTGCCAAGGAATATAGAGAATCTAAGGAAGGGAAAATACTAAAAGGTTTCATGATGGAATTAAATTATATTGCTAAGGAGTTGCTTTTACACCATGATGTAACTTGTATTTTTTGCTCTGAACAAGAAGATAAACATTTTGAATTTCAATATAGGTTCCATGAAGAATGTGTTATTGCATCTTACCATACTGGTGATTATGCTTATTTAGGAATGGAACAAGTAGAGGAATTTGTTACTTTCAAGGCATCTTTTGAATTGCAAACCTTCATTCATGAAAATAAAAGTTGCCCTATAGCTAACAAATTTGAAAGAGAGATAGATTTTATTCTTGAATATTCCATAGACAACTTCTCTCAAAATATTTATGTTTTTGAATATAATGAGGCTCCCCAAGAGAGCTCTATTGTTTTGCAGGAAGAAGATGATGAAAACATAAGCTTGGAAGAAGTATGTGAAGAAGAGGATAAAAGCCTAAGCTTGGGGATGTCCATGCAGCCCCAAGAAGAGGACAATAAAGAGCAAGAAGATGTTGAAAATGATGAACAACTAGAGAATGAAGAGAGGAAACATCCACCTTCACCACCTATGGATGAGGGTAACACTCAAAATTTGGTTGATGATAAACTTTACTTTTATGATTTTGACGATGAGAAAGAATATGAACCTATGCCTCATGAGAACATTATTGATAATGATTTTAAAAATGATGAAGAAAATGGTTTAGACATGCTATATGATAATGCTTTAGATGATGGTCCTATGCTTATTGATAATCCTCCATGTTTAGTTGTTACTACTTTATGTGAGGATAAAAATGATATACTTGCTGCTTGTGATGATACTCTCACTCATGAGAGTCCTACTTTATTTTTGAACTCCCCTATTCACACCATGGAGGAGAAACTTGCTTATGTTGAGAAATACTTATGTGGTCTGCAATTATCTTTAGTTCCAAATATTTGTTGCAACCATGATATTAAACTTTATATTGATCTTAATAATTATTTTGAAAGAGGGAAGCATGCTAATGAATTACAAAATAAATTTAATGATCCTCTTTATGTGCCTATATTATCTAAGTTGAATGATTCTTGTGATTCTATGGTTGAATTTATTTCTTCTACTTGCAACTATTATAAAAGAGGAGGTACTAAGAACCCTCTTTATGCTTCTAATAAATATATGCTGCAAGTTACTACTGTTAATATGCATTGTGAAATTTCTATTTATTGTGATTCATTCATATATAAAATGCCAATGCATAGGAAAAGAGTTTAATGTTTTGTGGTGTGTTCCTTATGCTTTAACTTCCAATTCTGTTTGGGCACACCTTTATATCTTGAGAACTTGAAAAATAACTTTACCTACTGTTTACTAACAATTAGTTTAATATTTTCATTTTATATAAAATTTGGGAAAGTAAATGAGAAGGATGAGTAATGGAGATGTTGGGGTCGACCTTGAATGCCAATAGAACCATTGCAAAGTCTTTATCATTAAAACTTCTCCCAAAGCTAAAACTGAATAAATAGAGTCAAGGTGTTTGTTTACTACTGTAACCACACCTTTGTATCTTATTTTTCATCTTAATGGCAAGCGTAATCTCTTTTTAAAGGTAAGATTGAACAATAGTGATTTGCTGTCCAGAAAACAGATTCCTAAGCTTCACTGCGAAAAATGTTAAAAATCACAAAGAGGAATTTTGACCTGATATTTTATGAAAGCATTATTCATCTATTAATACACATTTCATTAGTTCAAAGTTTTCTGATTTGAGCAACGTAAGTGCCTCTGAAAATTCACTATTTATGGGCTGTCCAGTTTTTGACAGATTTTGTCTTTATTTTGCATTATTCTCATTACTAATGTTTTGTGTGGTTCTATTGATCAAAGAGCAATACACAACCATAGTAATAGTAGATAATGTTTAGAATCAACTCATGATATGTCTTTGCTGTACCTATGGAGACTTAATTTATGGAGACACTAACCCCTCTAATCAAGTTTTACGATGAGTTATGTGTGAAGAGAACTTTCAAGTGGAAGAGTTGAGGGTGATAAACAAAGATCAAGAGGGACAAACACTCAAGCTTGGGGATGTTACCCCTAGGATCACCCTACATACAAGAATTTAAGCTTGGGGATGCCAAGCCACCTCGCTCCAACCATCTTGATACCAAGTAAGTAAGCCTAGCTATATGGTTATAAAGAAAGCGCTTTACGGGAGGCAACCCGGTTGTTTTTACTTTTGATTTTCTTTGTGTCCTCTTGATGTAACAAGAGAATGTTTTCTTAGCTTAGTTTCTGAAATTTTTAATAAAGTGCCAAGTTTTACCCATTTTGGTTTGACAAAGTTGCTATTTCTATTCGGAGATTTTATTCCTGCACGAAGTCTGTGCACGGTTTGATTTTTCATTTTTATTCTGTAACTCCGAATGAGCTGAGATTTTAAATGTAACTGCAACTTTTCATCCTCTATATGCCTGAATGTTTTCAGAATTTTTCGACGAGTTTAAGTCAGGTAGAAAAATACGTTTCTCTGCTGTTAGTTTTCTGGACAGATTCTGTCCAATATTGTTTGATGCATGTTTTTGAACTTTTAACTTGAATCTTTTTGATCCAATTGAGTTTATTGAATAGGCATACAACATTATACACTTCTGGACATTCACATGAATTTTTGTCTAAGGATTTTATGCAGCAAAGAAACCTATTTGTCTATCACTACTAATGTCACCCCATAGAAAAGAAATGGGAGAAACAGTGTTTTGAGGTTTTTCACAGGGATTGGAGGAGATGCACCATGAGTTATCCAAGGATGGTGAAAACCATAATCTTGGGGATGTGGAGAACATCCCCACTGAACCAACATACTCTCGGTTTGCACACGTATAACTTCTGTTTTTCATTTGAAACACTTTATCGCATAAACTTGGAGGGTCTTTTTGTTTGTTTTTGCTTTGATTTTTATTTTGTGAGACCACCACACTATCATTGATATATGAGAAAGCTACTGGAAATATGAGTTGAAATATCTTGCATGCTTTTATTGTATTGGGAGAAGGGATGTCTAAGTTGATTTTTAATGACACATATAGTTGCATGATTCATGAGCTTCTTTATGAGTAATAATTTGAAAATGCTTTATCATGAGCTATCTTTTATTCATGTTTTGATGATTTATGTTATTTTACCTTGTTTGACATGAATTAGTTAGTTCTATGGACACTCATGCATGCATCTAGATGGTCATTTTTCTCCCTTTTGCTAGCCCAAAAATTCCAACAAGTAAAAACTTGTTTCCAACACCTTCAACCCAAGTTTTTCCAGTGAGTCCACCATATCTACCTATTAGCTTTATGCTATTCCGAGTATGTTTATCATATTATTTGTGTCATCTATACCTCCAAATAAAAATGATTATGTTATTTATTGTAATGGGAAAAGTTGGTTAAAAAGCTCTCGCGAACTTGATGCACACTTTTATTGCATTAAATAAACATGAACCATTGTGATTAATATTATGATGATAGTGGCTTGATAAATGTTTAAGGTTGGGAGCTAGCCCATATGTGCTATCACATTCAAAGCTTTCAATATGTTCCATCATTTATTTAGTTGATATCATGTACTTTTGTTTATGGATGCCTATCATGGTGAAATAATGTGGAAATTGAGTAAGTTTAAATGAGTTTGTATAAATGGTTAGAGAGAAACCTGGGCCGCTAATCTAAGCCATGCATCATTCATGGTTGAAATTTACTTACATGCTATTTTGAACTTTCTGTGATACACCATATAATAAAAAGCTATATCAAGTGGTAAATAAAAAAGGGTGTTGAGGTTGTTCATTATGTTTGTTTGTCTTGTTGTTTTGATGTGGGCTTGATCCATATCATGGGACAAGAGGTACCCCAGTTGAGGCTCTTGATAATGCCATTATTACTTACAATGATATATAACTTAAACTTCCTTTGTTTCCCAAGTTGAGTAATCATGGTGTAGGTACTTGTATTCAAGGGGCATGAGACATCTAACCTTTACTTTATCAAGGCCACTACTCATATTTGCTTTCACATTAAACTTTAATCATTTAAGATGCTGTGATAGGGGAATGAGAGCTTGACACCAAGTATTACCATTGCATTCAATAACTTAAGTAGAATAGTTTGGAGGATAGATGAAACTTATGTATGTTTTACCTCTACTCATTTATATATCTTTTCCAAAGTGTCCACCTTTTATATTCAGATTTTCATCTTCACTCTATGACCTATGTAGGATGTTCTTACTTATCATATTGCATACATGTGGTTCATATTACTATCTTTTATGTTACACTTTGTGAACTATCATTGAACATCCTTGCATTGAATACTTGATATCACTTTATAAACTGTTTGCATATTGCTACTTCTTTGAATAATGAATCATTTGACTTTATGTAGTATTAGCAATCATCTTTTATATCCATGTTGTTATTATATTGCAAAGTTCATGTTAGTTTTATCACTTCCATACTCAAGGACGAGCATGAGTTAAGCTTAGGGATGTTGATGCATATAAAATGCATACATGAACTTTGCACTATAATACTTATATTCCATTCATATTTGCATCATATAAGGGGTATATTATTGTTATTTAATATTTTTGGTAATTAATAATGATTTCCCCTTTTTATGGAATTAATCCTGCGCAGGCAGAAAACCCCTATTTCTTTCCTTATTTATTTCAGGGCCATAACGACGTCATAATGAGCTGCAAATTTACGGGATCATTATTTTGGAAGGAGGAAGACCTAGGAGCGAAGGAAGCAAGCAAACGGAGGCCGGAGGGGCAAAAGAGGGTGCCCCACGTGGCCCCTGTACCTGACCGCGTGGGCCCACCTCTTTTGGCCCTCGTGTTCCCGTTTGCGTCGATCCTACTTCCCGAAGCTTCCTCGTGACCTAAAAACGACTATAAAAATAGTCCCCCGACATTTTCCAGGAGGAGGCAGGCGGAGAAACACAAAACCAGAAACAGAGAGACAGAAGGTTGCCGCCGGAGAAGATCGGAGGGGGGAAACACTGCCGGAATCACCTCCGGAGGTCTTCTCCATCCCCCCTTCAGAGTCTCCATCAACACCACCGTCAAGACCAGCACCATCTCCATCACCATCTTCGTGATCCACTTCATCCCCCTCATAGTTTGAGATTGTTTGATCCCTAGCTATTGTCTAAGTGCTATTCTACATGTTTGTGAATTGCTACTTGTCATTGTTTTGTGGGGAGATCATAGTTTCAGATTGTGTTGTATCAATTGTACCACTAAATCATATCATGTCTTGGCGTTGTGAGTAGTTCTCTCATGTTCCTGGGGGTATAGGATGAATTGGCAATGATTTTTATATGACATGTGTTGGTATTTTGTCTAGTTTTTATCTTTGATGTAATTCTATGATGGTGTTGTGCGAACGTCGACTGCATATCACTTCACCTATATGGGCTCATAGGAGAACACCGTAGTGTAATGGAGTGAGGAAGACTTGGGAGGACACGTAAACCCAAGACCGAATCATGAAGTTACTTTATGAGCTACTCCCTCTGATCCGTTTAAATGTCGCTGAGAAATAACTAGCATAGTGCAAATCAGAAGTACATGTCACGACATTTATATCGGACCGGAGGGAGTATTAGTATCGGGGACCTTAAAGATTAATGCTATGGTGGGACTTTATGTCTTAATAACTCTTGTGTAGTCATTTACTTGGCCACATGATCTATCATAAGAGGTTTAGTTTATTTATTTAACTATTCCTAATTATGGCTCCGTCCAAAGAAGATTAAAACTTGACAAAATGTTTACCTTGTTGTTCTTGAAATATTTATGCCATGAAGTCTAGGTAGCCCTTGGGAACTCTCTCCACCTATAAGAAACACACACTTGAGCTTGTCCTCTTGCTGCATAGAGGATTGGGCTTTCTCTCTTTGACAGCTTTCACTTGTCATATTGTATTTTCAGCATTTTACTTTATTGCAAACTCTACACCAAAAATCCAAAAATACTTGCATCATTTAATCATTTTAGTTTGTCTAGTGCATAGATAATAAGGGAAGTGACACTCTTATTTGAGAGGATAAATACTTATACCTTCTACTTCTCGTGGGATCGATACTATACTTACACATCGAAGACTTCAACGATCCCCTATACTTGTGGGTATCAGTCGCTGCCTCCGTCTTCGACATTGCAGCCGCTCTCCGCTCCTTCGTCCTGTTTGCCGCGCCGCCATCTTTCTCCGCCGTCGTCCTCCGCGCACCAAGACTCGTCTCCGTTGGTTCCCTGTTGTTCCCAAAGATCGTCCTCTTCACCGACCTCGGGCTCTCGCTAGGAGCGATCGTTCGCCGCCGTCGTTGCTTCTCCTACGCTTCCGTGTATGGCTGGGGTGCCGCAGCGGCCGCCGCCAGTTAGTGGGGTCAGACCTGCGGAGGGTAGGCTTCCTGCACCGACGCTGATCCGCCCTCCTTTTCAAGCTCAAGGTTCGGGAGGTTTTCTGCAGCCGAGGTTTCCGAGTCAGGGTGAAGCGACGGGTCAGGCTGCGCCGTTCAGACCTCTGCAACAGCCGTCGCTCCATCCTGGACCGCCGGCGTATATGCCCCCTCCGATGCAGCAGCTGTAGTTCCAGATGCCGATGTTTGTGCAGATGCCCGCCACAGGTTATCCTCCGTTCCAGCCACAACCTACCCTGGCTCCCAATGCCGCTTCGACCGCTCTTAAGCCTAAGAGGAAGAAGAAGAAATTAGGACAGCCGGTACAACAAGGTATTCAGTAGTTGATACAACATGGTTATCAACCCATGATGAAGCTGATGATGCTGCAGCCGTCACAACTCTCTCAGTCCATGATGCAGCAGCCTCTCTTCTCGCAACAACCGGTTTTCCAGCAGGGGCAGGCCTCTTTTGCGTCAGGGACACCTGCTGTTGATGTGACGACGGCTGTGACTGTTTCGGTGCCGCCCAGTGGGACGGATGGGCCCCCTGCTGCCGATTCCTCGTTGGTTCAGTCTGGTGCCAAAGCAGTGGTTAAAGGTAAAGCCAAGAAAACTACTAAGTGTTGGAAGTGCTCTGTAGATACTCATGCAACTAGGGACTGCCCGGTTCAGCAATAATGTCTTGTTTGTAACAACACAGAGCACCCAACCATGAGATGTCCGACCCTTAGGCTTCCGAAGCCCGCTGCGTTCACCTCCGGTTTTGGTACAGATCATACTCTTTTTTTTACAGCTTCTTGATAGTGTTTATAAGGCCCACTTGGCTCCGACGAGTTCACCTGTTGCACTGGTTAACGATGTGGGGGACCCGGTGCCTGCAGATGCTATTCAGAACCTCATGTCTAGGATGTGCCCTTTGAGTTCTACGTGGACATGGGAGGCCATACCCCATGGTACTGAGGCGTTCTTGATTGGATTCCCTTCCTTTGAGGATCTGCAGAGAGTGGATGGTTTTCAGTAGAATATTCCCTCCTACAAGGACAGGCATCTATCTCGGTCTGGAAGACACATGACATTGCTCCTACGAGGGTTCTCGAGCAGGTTTGGGTTCATGTTCAGGGTGTTCCTTACACGGTGAGGCACTTTCTGGGAATCTGGGTTGTTGGATCACTCATTGGGACGACATTGGATGTGGATCTAGTCACTCTCAAGAATCGGGGTATTGTGCGTATTCTGGTCGGGATGCTGGATTCTAAGTCCCTTGAGAAGCGGATTGACTCATCGGGTCCTTACTTTGGTGCATCTTGTGTCGTGAGGCTTCAGGAGTTTGATTTCTTTTTTCGCCGGGAGCCTGCTGATTTTGTTCCCGACCCTAGCTCTGTTCCTTTTTTCTGGCGCCGTAAAGGTGATGATTTGGATGATGAGGATGTTGTAGGTGACAAGAGCGCAGAGGGGTCTTTGGAGCCTAAGGTACAACAGGGGTCACAAGTTTCAAACATGGATGTTGACGCTAATCAAGTTAATGGTTCTAATAATGTTGGCAAGTCGGTTGCATCTGGTGTTCCTTCTCTCTTGCAGCGGGTGATGGCGATTACTCCGTATAACGCAAAACCGCAGACGCCGCGAGGTAAAGAGATTGTGGAGAGGATTCGTCGGCTCTCCCCAGGGCTAGTACAAGCTACTACGGTGGATATTTCACCTGGCTTTTCGGCTTTGGAGATGGCAGTTGGTGAGCCACCTCTGTTCTGTGAGCTGGAAGTCGTTGGGGATGGCCCGTCTGCGGGTGGGCTGCAGCACGCTGGCAGCAGGCCGGCGACTACCTCTTCGGCCCAGGGCTTAGGCCCAGTTCTTTTGCCAGCTTAAAAAATAAGCTGCCCCCTCCCCAGCTTCTCCTATAAGCCAACCGGCTTATTGCTTGAAGCTTCTAAACTAGTCATCCTATAACTAAATTAGAAGCTCCAAGTAATAAGCCGAGTGGCTTATAGGAGAAGCTGGGGATGGGGCAGCTTATTTTTTAAGCTGCCAAAAGAACTGGGCCTTAGTCAGCGGGGCGACGTCGCCTAGTTCGGCCCCGTGGGCTTCCGCAGAGGCCACTAAATCCTTCAGCAGACCGACGGTGATGGAGCTGCTGGATGGAGCGGCCCGGGGAGAAGCTACATCGACTCAATCGCCTCCTCGGCATGTGCAGCTTGGAGTGGCCCACGCCACTTACATGCCAGCCTCCATGGCCGGTGAGACTGGAGGGGGCCGGGGGGAGGCTGCCACAACGACATCGCCTCCCCTTCTGGCCCAGTATGATGTCGGGCTGTCGGCTGGGATGGATGAGCCCTCCCCGACCTTTTGCTCTCCGTCCCAGGTGATGGTTGGGTCGGCTTCCACGCCAACAACGCCGACCCATGATCGGGAGGTGACCGAGCCCGTCCTCTTGCACACACCTCCTCCCACAGCCACGGTTTTCGTGGATGGGATCACACCACTTCGTCGGAGTGGGAGGTTCGGTGTGTCCGCGGATGGAGCTGTAGCGACGGATGAAGATTCTTTGAAGAAAGCAATGTGTCGCAAAGCGGTGCGCAACTTGGAGATGAATGGTAATAATACAACCTCCAAGTCTTTCCTATCTTTTCTTCGCCGTCTGTTTCTTCCAAATTGAATTGTGCAAGTGTTAGGCTTGGTAGTAATAAAAATCAAATTGAAATTTCGACTAAGGTCTTGAGACATATGGAATTTGATCGTCTGATTGTTATTCCTAAAGTTTCGACTGAGTTGGAATCCACCTATTTGGATGAGGAAGATGCGATTGCCACATCGGATGGTCATCTTCTTCCTTATCTAATTGGTGAAGTGTTGGAGGGTGGTTTGGATGACGAAGGTTTGAGCTCATTGTATGAGTTAAAAGCATCCGGTCGGAAATCTAAATCTAACACCAACAAGTCTAGGAAATGGGCCAAGTTATCCAAATCCCCCACGGTTTCCCAATGAGTGGCATGTTTGCAAATAGCAGAGGTCTTGGTGACTTGGCTAAATATTTGCAGTTTGCTGGTTGTGTTCGGGACCATAATTTGGATTTCTTAGCTATTTTTGAGACGGGTAGACGTGAGTTTTCGCAATCTCTATTGAACCGACTTTCGGGTGGTATAGAGTTTGATTGGTACTCGCGTCCCCCTCATGGCCGTTCCGGAGGCATTCTACTAGGCATCAGGACTGATACCATGGAAGTGTTGGATGTTACGGATGGTGATTTTCATATTAAAATGTACATCCGTAATAAATCTGATAATTTCATTTGGAGTCTTGTTGCCGTGTATGGGCCGGCCCAGGAAGCGGCTAAGACTTGTTTTCTCTGTGAAATGGTAAACTTGGCAAAAGATAACCCACACCCTATTATCATTGGTGGGGACTTCAACATGCTACGTTTTCCGTTCGAGAAAAGTAGGGGTCGGTTTGACAACCGTTGGCCTCTTTTGTTCAATGCAGTCATTGACAGCTTGAACTTACGAGAGATTACAATGGTGGGGAGACAGTTCACTTGGGCTAATTCTCTCCCTGAACCCACATACGAGAAATGAGACCGTTTATTGATGAATACAGATTGGTAATCTAGGTTCCCACTGGTGTCCGTACGGACTCTAGAACATATTGAGGGTTTGTAGACCATGCTCCCATTCTTTTGACTTCTGGAATATCTAGGCCACAGTGTAAGCCACGGTTCAAGTTTGAGCTTGGGTGGCTGCACCGCGAAGGTTTTCATGAGATGGTTAAAAGAATTTGGGAAAGACCAGTTGCGGGTGATACGCCTATCCAGCTGACGAGGTTCGGGCTCGGCAAATCCCTGGGTCGAGTACCCCGGGTTGATTGAAGGGGAGGAAGATGAACGTTGGTGATCACGACGGCTAACAGGGGGCGATTTACCCAGGTTCAGGCTCCCGGAGGATAACACCCTACTCCTGCTTGTCTGGAATTATAATCAAGGTGGCTACAATGGCGAGATGGCAATCTCGCTAGGGTTTGAGATGGCGGCTATGAGTTGGTGTTCGCTAGTTGCTTAGTTACCCTAGACAAGGGACCCTCCCAGCCTTTATATGATAGGCTGGGTCTCGGGTGAACGGTGCTGATGGCACGTACAGGATGATCAAGCTGATGACCTAACGTCGACTACTTTGGGCCGCACATCATCCTTCTTGGGCCTTCCTTGGCGTGACCCAGGTACCACCACCGTGGGGTACTCGAAAGGTAACCCCACAACAGTAGCCCCCGAGTGCTTAGTCGAATCGTAGAGTCGGGTAAAGGACTCCTTCCTTCCGGGCACGCCACCAGGTTCCTGAAAGGAACAAACAAAATGGTCGACTCCGGCCGTTCAGGGCTTATGGAGGATTTCTTAGTCGAAACCTCGGCTGCAGGGTGAAAACTGCGAGTGTTGTTTCTGGTCGGTGATTTTTCGACTGCGATTGTTCTGAGTCATTCGGGAGCGCGAACAGCGCTCCCGATGGGAGTAGCCCCCGAGATTAAGCTGAATTGCTTGCAATTGAGGTTAAACTCAATTTTTCTTCAGTCGAAAAGCCTGCTCCCGATGGGAGTGAAGAAGGGACTCGAATTGACGGAGTCGCAACTTGCTTTGCATGACTTACTTTGTACTCGGCCGGTTTGGCTTACTGCTTAAGTTTGCTCAGCTTGTGAAGCTTACTGTATTTCTTGTGCACTCGAATGAACCAGTCGAGTCGACTCAGCTCATTGGCTTGCTATGCCTCCGCGGATGACGTCAGTGCTGACGTTTTCGGCGTGCTCTGCGTCCGATGGGACGTGACATGGTGGTCCCAGTGCCAGCATTGACTGATCTGACCGTTGGGCGCGAACTTTTCGCGGCGTGATGAAGACGCCTCGATTCCCGCGCGTAGTGGGCGGCGTGGGCGGCGACGGTTGGCCTCTTTGCGCGACGCGTGGACGGCCGGATGAGGTTGTGGAGAGCGGCTTCGCGGTGAACGGCCAGGATGAACTGTCCCCGCGGTATATATTTTCACCGCGGTGGGGAACAGTTCACGCCATCCTCATTTCGCCGCCATCTCCCTGCTTCCCTCCATGCTGCTCCTCCATTGCTGCCCTTGCGCCCAGTTCTCCAGAGCTTTCTCCACTCTCCCGAGCGAAGATGGGCTTGAAAAGAGCGAAGACCACCGAGGGCACCGCCGCCGATGCGGGCATGAAGAAGGTGGACGGCGACTGGGTAAAGTCGTCGGTGAAGAAGACCGATCTCGAGAGCCTCCGCGCGCAGGGGCTGCTGCCGCCAGTGAACCAGGCGGCCGTGCGTGCTCTGGGAAAAGAGGTACTCCCCTCCCCTCGCGATGGGGAACGTGTCTGCTTCGTGGAGTTCCTTCCACGGGGTTTCGGGTTCCCCATCCACGATTTTGTTCGTGGTCTCATGTATGCTTATGGGATTCAGATCCACGATCTGACTCCCAATAGTGTCTTGAGCATCGCGAGCTTTATCGTGCTCTGCGAGTGCTTTTTGGGAATCTCTCCCAACTGGCTTCTCTGGAAGTCGCTGTTCCTCGTCAAGAGGAACGTTGGGAAGTCGAAGCAGGTCTACCCCGTCGGCGGCTTCGGCATCCAAGTGCATGGCGACACCACGTACTTCCAAATAAAGAAGTCCGACTCCGTCCAGAACTGGCGGAAGAAATGGTTCTATGTCAAGTGCGACCAAGCAGGCCTTCCTGACTTCGCAGCTGATCGCGCGTTGCAGAAGACGAATGCGTGGACGCACCCGCTGTCGAAGGAAGACAGGGAGGCGACCAAACCGCTGCTGGCGCTCCTCCGCGATCTTCTGAAGACCCTTGGGCGCGAGACAGGTGGGGTGCATCTGATTGCCACCTTCTTCAGGCTTCGGGTGCAACCGCTCCGTTCTCGCGTCTACCCGATGTGGGAGCACGAAACTGGCGATGAACTTGGCGACGAAGAAGTCGAGTCGAATGTGAGGAGCATCACCAGCCTCCGAGCCGCCGATACTTGCAACGTGAAGTGCCCGGTGAAGCCGTATGGGCCGAACAACCCGGTGCCTGAGGTAAGCTTCCTTTTTGTTGTGCTTCTGTCTTGTAAGTTCTGTCGAAATTTTCTTTTGTCTGACCCGAATTTTTGACAGGGTCGCTCCAGCTTTGTCAGCCTTCCTCCGCTGATGGAGAACGGTCCTCACGAAGAGGCAGAGATCTTGAAGGAGGACGAGGATGATGACGATGAACTTCCTTCCGCTAACTCTCCGAGCGAAGAGGTGGAGGAGGATGATGAAGACGAAGAGCCGCTGCAGAAGCGGCAAAGGCGAAAGAGTGGCGAGTCTGCTTCGGCTTCGTCACCCGCAAAGCAGGTGGAGGTGGAGGACGTGGACGAGGCGAGCGAGTCGTCCTCGGGTGCCAGGTACACGAGCGACCCGACAGAGCCTTTGGTCGTGCCTCCCCTTAGCTCTGCGCCGCCGACTGGGTTCGCAAGGATGCCCTCCGTCTCCCTGGGCAGCGAGGATGATCAGGACGTCACCAGGTTAGTCTTGCAACCATCACCTTGTTTTGTCGAGTGCCCTTTTTGCCTTTGCGAGTATTTGAATGGAATTATCCTGTCGCAGCAACCGCACTGGCGCTGTCGGTTCTTCGCCTCCAGAGATGGAGCACACTTCTGCTCCCGTGTTGGAGCAGACCGCGCGGGCGACCGAAGAAGAGCCGCAGGCGGGTGATGCGTCGACCTTGAAGGCTTCGACTTCCTCCGTTCCCGAGAAGACTGCTGATGCGACCTCGTTGGATGCTGGATTGCTTGAGCATGTAAGTGTCTCTTAACGCAGTCTGCAATATCTGTATCGGGTGCGCGAACAGCGCTCCCGATGGGAGTAGCCCCCGAAGATGTGCGTGACTAGAATAGTCGGGCGCAGATTGATGTCTTGTTCTTTGCACAGCCGTTTTGTCGCCAGCTGCTGGAGGGAGCCACGGCCTTCGTGCGAATGGAGAAGGAGGGGGGTCGACTCCGCACTGCTCTGGAGCAAGCCAACAGTGAGTACTAACCCGTGCGTTCAAGAGGTGCTTCGACTATCTTCATTTTTAACTTTGATCCGGTGATCCACAGGCGAAAGGGAGAGCCTGGCGAAGCGGGTCGCGGAGCTGGAGAAGTCACTGGGCGAAGCTCAAGAGCGTGAGCGAGCCCGGGACGAACTGGAGAAGGCCCAGGTTGAGCACTTGCTCTCACTCGCCGACGCTACTGGAAGTAAGTATCTCGGCTGTTTGCCTACTTTTTCTTGTGTCGACTTCTGGTGTCTTATCAGTGGTCCTTTTGGAGCAGAGACTTACGGAGGTGCTCCTCCCGAAGGAACTTCCAGTGCTAACGTCAGCTTGGCCGAGGCTGTCGGCTTCGTCGACCGCGTCTGTGCATATGCCTTGACGGCGCTGCAGAAGTCGACAGGCGCCCTGGCGACTGTGCACCGGAGCATCTTCCCCAACCAGCCGTCTCCGGATGCTGTTGACGCGCTTGCGGCTCCGTTTGAAGGCGAAGCGACCACCATGGCGGACTACATGCGTGCTCAGACGGTACGCGGCTCAGAGCTCACTTTCCAGCTCCTACTTGGTCACCAAGTCGCAGGTGACTTTGAGAAGGTTGTCAGCGACTTCCCTCGGAGGCCTGATGGCAAGACCGCGTCCCTTAGCTCTGTGAAGGCGCGGGCGAGTCAGCTGGCTGCGAAGTTGGTTGCCACCTTCGAGAAGAGAATCGCCAAGGCTGCAGAGTTGGCCGCTAGGAAGGGCCGTTCTCGGTCGGAGTCTGCAATGTAGTTTCCTTTGTTTTAGGGTTCTTCTTCTTTTGAACTTGGTCTGTAATGAAACTCATGATCTGCGAAGTCTTTTGGCCGCGAACATGCTAGTGTCGAAATATAATTTTGTCTTCGAGTCTTCTGTCATATGAATTTGCTTGACAATGTCGAAAATTGGCAGCCTGAGATGGGTGAGACTCCCGAGGTTGCTGGGGCTTCTGGTGCGGGTGAGGACGAGGATACCTCTTCGGCTGCACCCACTCGCCCTCGTCGTCAAGCTCCTCCAGCCCACGCGCGAAGTGTGAATGATCAGCGAGTGATCACTTACATGAGGAACAAGATTATTGAGCTCGAGTCGAAGCTGAAGGTTGCCGAGTTGGAGTTGGAGCGCTTGAAGTCGCGGCCCGCTGCGCCGTTCTCCCAGCGTGAGGAATTCCTTCTTGGCCAGATAGACTTGATCAGTCGACAGCTGCAAGGTTGGTCTTCAAGTGATTTGTTTCGGCTTCTTCATGCTTTCATTCTTCTAAGTGTTGGATCTTTTCAGCAGATGTTAATCTCGACTGGCAAGCCGAGAATAGTCGAATGGACGAGCGGGTGGAAAGGGAGGCCACCGGTGATTCACTTGAAGCTCGTACCTTCTGGTCGAACAAAAACGCAGGCCGTATACTCGCGAAGATGCTGGATCGCACCTGGCGAGCTGCTGTGCTCTTGGAAGGTTGCAGGAAGGCACTCTGGCAGATCAACAGGGTGTATTTTCCGCATAACGAGCAGCCTTCCGGGCTGGCTGCGCTGCTGGAGAGGTTCCGCAGTAGCAGGGCGTTGAAGGAGGTCGTCGCCGCTCAGCTTGTTGCCGGGGCCAACGCGGCGTTTGCTTATGTTCGACTCCACCGGCCTCATGTTCCCTTGGACAGGATACTTGACGGCTTGCCTAGAGATTCTGATTATGCTGAATCCCTTGCGGCTGCACGTCAGGCGATTCAGCAGGTCTTGAATCATACAGAGCAACTTGTAGGGCCACTGGATGCGCCAAAGGAAGAGCCTGTCGATTAAGAATAGCAGTCTGTTGTTGTGTAGTGTTAGCTTGTAACGAGAAAATTTTTCCAGTAAAAAAAATGAATGTTTTGCATGTCGAGGTGGGGGTAGCCCCCGAGCGAATGAATTGTATCTTGTGGACTTCTGTACACCTGTATGGCGCAGCCCCCGAGCGGATCGAGTGCGGCCGAGGCGTGTCGAGTTGCCTGTGCGACGCAGCACCCGAGTGCTTCGAGTGCGGCTAAGGCGTTTCCGAGTGAAACCTGTGTGGTGCGGCCCCCGAGTTCGTCGGGTGGCGACCAAGGTTTTGTCTTAGACCTGTACGGCGCAGCCCCCGAGTGCATCGGGTGGCGGCCGAGGGTTTTTCGAGTCGGACCTGTATGGCGCAGCCCCCGAGTGATTCGGGTTTTGGCCTAGGTTTGTCTTGGACCTGTACAGCGCAGCCCCCGAGTGTTTCGGGTGGCGACCAAGGTTTTTCGAGTGGAACCTGTGTGGCGCAGCCCCCGAGTGCGTCGAGTGGCGGCCTAGGTTTTGACTAAGACCTGTACGGCGCAGCCCCCGAGTGGTTCGGGTGGTGGCCGAGGATTTTCGAGTGGAACCTGTGTGGCGCAGCCCCCGAGTGCGTCGAGTGGCGGCCTAGGTTTTGACTTAGACCTGTACAGCGCAGCCTCCGAGTGGTTCGGGTGGCGGCCGAGGATTTTCGAGTGGAGCCTGTGTGGCGCAGCCCCCGAGTGCGTCGAGTGGCGGCCTAGGTTTTGACTTAGACCTGTACAGCGCAGCCCCCGAGTGGTTCGGGTGGCGGCCGAGGATTTTTCGAGTGGACCTGTGTGGCGCATCCCCCGAGTGCGTCGAGTGGCGGCCTAGGTTTTGACTTAGACCTGTACAGCGCAGCCCCCGAGTGGTTCGGGTGGCGGCCGAGGATTTTTGAGTGGAACCTGTGTGGCGCAGCCCCCGAGTGCGTCGAGTGGCGGCCTAGGTTTTGACTTAGACCTGTATAGCGCAGCCCCAGAGTGGTTCGGGTGGCGGCCGAGGATTTTTCGAGTGGAACCTGTGTGGCGCAGCCCCCGAGTGCGTCGAGTGGCGGCCTAGGTTTTGACTTAGACCTGTACAGCGCAGCCCCCGAGTGGTTCGGGTGGCGGCCGAGGATTTTTGAGTGGAACCTGTGTGGCGCAGCCCCCGAGTGCGTCGAGTGGCGGCCTAGGTTTTGACTTAGACCTGTACAGCGCAGCCCCCGAGTGGTTCGGGTGGCGGCCGAGGATTTTTGAGTTGCTTGCTGATAAAAGTAAAGGGGAGAGCTTGTTCCTCAAATCACTTTATTGATTTTTGCGAGCAGGCCGCCTCATTAAAACCCTTCCAGTCCCCTCAGGTACCCTGGCGAGGGAAAGAGTGCGTCTGAAACCTGCCGCTTCTTGACATTGTACATTATTACAGATTGGGGTCGATCAGGCGTAGAAACGGCGCAGTTGCGCAATGTTCCACGGGTTGTTGCAGACTGTCCCCGTCTTCGAGTCCTTCAGGCGGTAAGCTCCGCCGCCGATTACTTCTGTCACGATGTATGGACCCTCCCATGGGGAGGCAAGTTTGTGCACCTTCTTCTGCTTGAGACGGAGGACAAGATCACCGAGGACGAACGCTCTGGGCCGGAGTCGCCGTCCGTGATAGTTGCGCAGGTCATGCTGATACACGGCTGTGCGGGTAAGGGCGATGTCGCGTGCTTCGTCCAGGGTGTCCATGTCATCTTCGAGTGCTTCCTCTGCATCAGCCTCATCGTAGGCCATCACTCGGGGGGCGTCGAACTTGATGTCGCATGGCAGGACTGCTTCAGCGCCGTACACCATGAAGAATGGCGTGTACTGTGTAGATCTGTTTGGCGTGGTACGCAGACTCCACAGCACGGATGGCAGTTCTTCGACCCAGGCACCTGCGGCGCGCCTCAGTGGCACTCGCAGGCGCCTCTTTACGCCTTTGCAGACTAGGCCATTGGCTTTCTTGACTTGTCCGTTGGATTACGGGTGCGAGACAGATGCATAGTTGAGCTTGATACCTTGGTCAGAGCAGAAGTCCTTGAATTCTTCGGCTGTAAAGTTCGTGCCGTTGTCAGTGATGATGCTGTGTGGCACACCGAACCTGAAGATGATCGACCTGATGAAGTTAACTGCTGAGGAGGCAGTCGAACTTGTGATCGGTGCTGCTTCGATCCACTTCGTGAACTTATCGACTGCCACCAGGAGATGAGTGTGTCCGCCCAGAAAAGACTTTTTGAGTGGACCCACCATGTCGAGCCCCCACTGAGCGAAGGGCCATGCGAGTGGTATGGTCTTCAGCGCTGATGCTGGTGCGTGCGGCTTGTTGGCGAACTCCTGGCAGCCGATGCACTTCCTCACGAGTTCTTCTGCGTCTTGCATTGCGGTGGGCCAGTAGAACCCTGCTCGTAGGGCTTTGGCCACCAAGGCTCGAATGTTGGCATGGTGTCCGCAGATGCCGGCGTGGATCTCGAGTAATATGGCTTGACCGTCGACTGGGTCGATGCACCTTTGGAGGATTCCTGAGATGCTTCGCTTGTATAGTTCCCCGTTGATGACGGTGAAGCCCTTGGAGCGGCGGACGACGCGCTTGGCTTCGACTGGGTTCGTTGGCACCTTCTGATGCAGTATGTAGGCTAGGTATGGGCTTGTCCATGTGGTTCGACCAGCATTACCTCCATGGGTTCCATCTCCGTGCTTGGCGGGTTGGCGGTGCTCGTTGTCGGTGGAGAGGGTCCCGGCGCAGGCCGGAGCTTGATGGAGCATTGCTTGATGCACTCGAGGAAGACTCCGGGTGGCACCGGTGCTTTGTCTGAGCCAAGGTTGGCGAGAGTGTCAGCTTCCTCGTTGCTCTCGCGGCCGATGTGCCGCAACTCGCAGCCGTCGAAGGTGCCTTCCAACTGGTTGTATAGGTCCCTGTAGGCTATCATGTTGTCGGCGATGGTGTCACATTGCTTCATGGTTTGTTGCACGACAAGGTAGGAGTCCCCGTAGATCATGAGGTGAGTTGCGCCGCAGTTTTTGGCCATCCGCATGACGTGGATTAGGGCCCTCGTACTCTGCCC
>QRDG01002527.1:0-242681 GCA_012064385.1 Puccinellia tenuiflora
TCCCTTCCTTACTCTGGACAAGGCGAAGCACTAAGTCTCCTTCCTGGAAAGTCCTGGTTTTGACTCTGCGTGCGTGATATCGCCGCAGGTCCTGCTGATAAACTGCTGATCTCTCAAGGGCTAGCTCCCTTGCTTCCTCAAGTGCATCGACCGAGTCCTGGCGGGCGAGTTCGTTTTCTGTCTCCACATAATTGGCGACTCGTGGCGAGTCATGCAACAAGTCGCTTGGTAAGACAGCTTCTGCTCCGTACACCATGAAGAAAGGTGTGAAGCCAGTAGATCTGTTAGGAGTCGTCCTGATGCTCCAAAGTACTGCTGGTAACTCCTCAACCCAAGACCCGGCGGCTCTTAGCAAAGGGACTCGGAGCCGGGGCTTAATTCCCTTCAGCAACTCCTGATTTGCCCTCTCTGCTTGTCCATTGGACTGTGGATGTGCTACTGAGGCTAGGTCGAGTCTGATGTTGTTCTCACCACAAAATTTGGCCATCTCCCCAACTGATAAGTTGGTACCATTGTCTGTAATGATGCTGTGAGGATACCCAAAACGTGTTGCTATCTTCTTGAAGAATCTCACAGCTGATGCACCGTCGACTCTGCTAACGGGTTCCACTTCCACCCACTTGGTGAACTTGTCGACTGCTACTAGCAGATGGGTCTTCTGACAAGGCGACTTTGAGAAAGGGCCCACCATGTCGAGTCCCCAAACTGCAAACGGCCAAGTGATAGGGATGGTTCTGAGTTCTTGAGCTGGCACGTGGTCTTGCCTTGCGTACCTTTGACATCCATCACAGACTCGAACTATCCTCTCTGCGTCTAAATGTGCTGTCAACCAAAAGAACCCGTGTCTGAAAGCTTTTGACACCAAGGATCTAGTGGATGCATGATGACCACAATCTCCTGCATGGATCTCCTGCAATATTTGCTTGCCCTCTTCTGGAGACACACATCTCTGGTAGACTCCAGTAACACTCCTTCTATACAACTCGCCGTCAATGACTGTGTAGGACTTGCATCGCCTGATGAGTTGCTTTCGCTTGACTTCATCCTTTGGGAGTTCACCCCGCAGGAGATATGCTAGGTAGGGCTCTGTCCATGTTGGGATTGCTCGTACTGCTGCAACAAGTGCCGACTCTGGGTCTGGAAAAGCTAACTCCTCCTCTGTGGGCAACTTGACCGAAGGATGATGGAGTTCATCCAAGAACACATTTGGTGGTACTTTCTCTCGACGAGAGCCGAGTCGTGATAACGCATCAGCAGCCTCGTTCTTGCGCCTGTCAATATGCTCCACTTGATAACCAGAAAAGAACCCGGCTATCTGTTCGACTGCTCTTCTATAAGCTGCCATGTTTGCATCCTTCGAGTCCCAAGTTCCAGATACTTGCTGAGCTACGAGATCCGAGTCTCCAAAGCACCTGATACGCTTGATGTTCATCTCCTTGGCCAAACGCAGGCCATGTAGCAAAGCCTCATACTCTGCCATGTTGTTGGTGCAATCAAAGTGTAACTGAAGGACATATGCTAACTTATCTCCTTTGGGTGAGGTTAACACCACGCCGGCTCCTGAGCCTTCCAACTGTCTGGACCCATCAAAGTGCATTGTCCAATACTTGGTGCAGGGGGTGCTTGGTGAAGATGTAAAATCTGTCCAGTCATTGACAAAATCAACCAAAGCTTGAGATTTGATCGCTGTCCTTGGCTCATACGTGATATGATAGGGACCCAACTCAATTGCCCACTTGGCGACTCGCCCTGTTGCCTCTCTGTTGCGTATAATATCTGCTAGCGGTGCTGAACTCACCACCTTAATTGGATGCTCTTGGAAATAATGCTTGAGCTTTCTACTTGCAAGAAAAACTCCATAGACTAGTTTCTGCCATTGAGGGTACCTTTGCTTTGACTCTGTGAGAACTTCACTGATGTAGTAGACAGGTCTCTGCACTGGGTACTCCTTTCCTTCCTCTGCACGCTCCACAACTACTACTGCACTGACAACTCTCTCGTTGGCAGCTACATATAATAGCATGGGCTCCTTATCTGTAGGAGCTGCAAGCACTGGTGCTGTTGATAAAGTTTTCTTCAACTCCTCAAAAGCACGGTCAGCCTCTTCATCCCATAAGAATTTATCTGACTTCTTCAGGAGTCGGTAGAGAGGACCCGCCTTCTCCCCGAGTCTGGAAATAAACCTGCTCAGAGCTGCCACACATCCAGTGAGCTTTTGAACGTCCTTCAGACAAGTCGGCTTCTGCAAGTTATGGATAGCCTTGATTTTCTCTGGATTTGCCTCAATGCCTCTCTCTGAAACGATGAAGCCTAGGAGTTTGCCAGCAGGGACTCCAAAAACACATTTGGTCGGGTTGAGCTTCATCTTATACTTGCGCAGGTTCTCAAACGTTTCTGTCAGGTCTGCTATCAGAGAGTCGGCTTTCTGAGACTTGACAACTACATCATCCACGTAGGCATGAATATTCCTTCCAATCTGTTTCTTGAAACAATTTTGAATACACCTCTGATATGTAGCTCCTGCATTCTTGAGTCCAAAGGGCATTGTTGTGTAACAAAATGCTCCAAAGGGCGTGATGAAGGACGTCTTTAGCTCATCCTCTATGTTGAGTCTGATCTGATGGTACCCCGAATATGCATCCAAGAAGCAAAGCAACTCTGACCCCGTTGTGGAGTCGATGATCTGGTCTATGCGAGGTAGTGCAAACGGGTCCTTAGGGCAATGCTTGTTCAGGCCCGTGAAGTCAATGCACATCCTCAACTCTCCTGTCTTCTTTGGTACCAACACTGGGTTGGCCACCCACTCTGGGTGAAAGACCTCCTTGATGAACTCGGCTGCGAGGAGCCGAGCCACCTCTTCTCCTATGGCTTTCCTCCTGTCATCATGAAACTTGCGCAGACCCTGCTTAACTGGTCTTGCGTTAGGATTAACATGTAAGCTGTGCTCGGCGAGTTCTCTCGGGACTCCTGGCATGTCAGATGGCTTCCATGCAAAGACGTCCCGGTTCTCACGGATGAACTCGACGAGCGCGCTTTCCTATTTATCAGAGAGGTGTGCCCCAATGGTGAACTGCTTGGAAGAATCACCAGGGGTAAAGTCGACTTGCTTTGTGTCCTGAGCTGACTTGAATTTCATCTTCTCCTCTGTGGCCGGCTTCTTAAGGACCGAGTTGTCCTCCGGGTCCACGTTTGCCTTGTAAAACTTCAGCTCCTCTTGAGCACAAGCTGTCTCAGCCATAGCTGCATCACCTAGCTCACACTCCAATGCCATCTGTCTGCTGCCATTAACTGTGATGACTCCTGCTGGACCTGGCATCTTGAGCTTCAAGTACACATAACATGGCCTGGCCATAAACTTAAAATATGCAGGTCGACCAAAAAGAGCATGATATGGGCTCTTAAGGTCCACCACCTCAAAAGGCATAATCTCTGAACGAAAATTCTCCACTGTGCCAAAGGCAACCTCAAGGTAAATCTTACCGATAGGTTTGGCCGACTTGCCTGGTACTATCCCATGGAACACTGTCTCTGTTGGAATTAGCTGTCTATCTTGCAGCTGCATCCTCTTGAATGTGTCATAATATAAGATGTTGATGCTGCTTCCACCATCCATAAGCACTTTGTTCAATGTATAGCCCCCCACTTGAGGTGCCACTACCAAGGCTAGCTGCCCTGGCTCGTCGACTCTTGGAGGATGATCTGCCCGACTCCATGTGATGGTTTGCTCTGACCACCTGAGCCACTGTGGAAGGGCCGGCTCTACTGCATTAACTGCTCTGACTTTCAACTTCTTGGAACGCTTGGACGTACTAGTTGTGAAGACATGGTAGCTGCCACGACTCGGGTTGTGCTGCCGAGTTGTGACGTAATACTGACCATTGCCCTCGTGAAGCTGCTTCGGGTTCTGCTGGAACCCGCCCTGCTGGTGACCTCCTCCTTGAGGCTGATTTGGGTTATTGCCGGCTCCTCCACCGTTATTGCCGGGTCCTCCGGCTCCATTGTTTCCTCTATATCCACCATTGTTGTTACCTCCTCCTGGCCCTTGGAACCTGGCGCGCTGCAAATCTACGCACTGTCCCAAGGTATGACCGCATCTACCGTTCTTGGCATGCTTAGGGCATGGAATTCTCAAGACCTCCTCTGTGCTTGGAGTGCGGCCTTGGTACCCACCAGAATTATTGTCCTTGCGTCTGACTCCAGTATTTGTATTGGCTACTAGGTCAGAGTTGTCTCCATACGGCCTCTTGCCACTACCTTGATTCTGGTTCTGATTCTGGTTCTGATTCTGACCATTGCCACCTTGTCCTTTAGCTCCTTCCTCCTGATCCTTTGTTTTGTCTGTGGCAGCGTGCTTATTAGCACCTGCCATAATCTCACCAATCGTAAGGGGAATACCTTGATTCAGGCTCTCCTTCATACGACCTAGCTTCCAACTCAAGGGATTGTAACTGCAATTTCTCTCCATTGCCATTAACACTGAAACTGGTGGGAGTCCTTGTGAGGAGTTAATGATCTCTGAGACTCGCTTCATCCAGTGCCTTGCCGACTCGCCCTTCCGCTGGACACACCGCTCTAGGTCCTCGATGGTGCTGAGTTTCTTGCATGTGCCTTGGAAGTTCTGAATAAAAGCCGCCTTCAATTGCTCCCAAGAGTTGATTGACCTAGGAGGCAAGTTGCGCATCCACACCTTGGCTGCTCCCTCCATCATAAGATACATGAACTTGGCACACAGATTACCTGTGGCGTTGCGAATACTCATCGCCATCTCGTATGTACCCAACCAAGAGGTCGGGTCCATGTTGGGCTCATAGTTTGGAACCTTGCGCGGCTCCTTGAAACTGCTGGGAAAGGACTCGGACCTGATGGCATCAGACAAACACTCTGGTCCTGTTAATGCTGGGGACGCACCAGGAGAAGTTACCTCCTCGTGCACCCGGGTTGGCTGAGGCGGGTTAACTGCACCCACTAACGCTCTGTCCCTCTCTGCCTCCCGAGCTCTTGCTGCTTCTCTCTCTCGTCGTTGCCTTGCTTCATCAACCACTAGCTGAGCTTGTGAAGCGGTTGGTATGTTTGCACGATTCCTCACTAGTTCACGACGCCTTGCACTAGTAGAGTTTGCCGGGTTGGACTCGCCGTGCCGACTCCTCGTACCTGAGTTAAAGGGTGTTGAATGTAGCCTACTTGCGTCTGGAAAAGTTGGATACAAAGCCTGCTGAGTCAAAGCTGTCTTCAGTAACTCGATAGCCTCGCGAGTCTCCTGTCCTGCTGGTCCCTCCGGTACCACAATATTCTCCAACCTCAGAGTCGCCGCGTGAACGTTGTCCATGGGGTTAGAGTAATGTCCCTCTGGGGTATGAAATCTGTTAGGCTGTGCCCCTAAGCCACCAGATGCTCCTCCTCCGACTCCTCCTTCAGGCGGTGGTCCGTTGGCACGGCTGCCTCCCGATCCTTCTGGGGGTGGTGGTGGTGGTGGTGGTGGTGCTCCTCCGGCTCCTCCTGCGGCGCCTCCTGCTGCCGCTGAGCCTCCTAGTCCGGCTCCTCTGCCTGGACCATTGGGTGTGGTGAATAGATTGGTTGGATTGATGTGGACTCCATCATGCAAGCGACTCCTGGCTCGGCGATGCTGAATTGAAGTAAGCTCCTCGCGGCGCCTCCGCACGACCTGAGCTTCATCTTGGACTCGGGCCTGCTCTGCAGCTAGTCTACGGTTTGCCTCTGTGATATCAGCTAGTTGCTTCTCCAACGCAGCACGAGCGTTGGTTAACTCGGCCGCCCTCTCTGCGGCATTACTTGCATTAATCTCCTTTGTCAACAAAGTCGGATCAAATTGATTCCCGGTGTTTCCAGACATGTAGACTCCCACAACACGAGTGCGCACTGGCGACTCCTCATAATCCTCTTCCTCTATCCCATACCCAAGCCGATCTTCAAACAGGGGTAGGATGGACTCTGAATCTGCATCATAATCTGAATCTGACTCTTGCATCACCTCTGGTTCCTCAGCTAGGGGTCCCTCAGACTCGGCGATGATGCCGACCTCTGAAGTTCCGACCGACTCCTCGCCGTCGGACTCGACAATGACAGTTAGCTCTGGTATTGACTCCGCCGAGTTCTCGCGAAGACCCGACGCGCATACCATCCTGACGAACACGTTGATTCCTCCAAAGACAAGCTGATATCCCTCGTCGACTTCGTTCATCTCCGAGGTCCAGCCTGAGTCATCGATCTCTGTCTCTCCATGCTCATCAGTGTAGACCCGCCCGATGGCGAGTTTCTCCATAGCTCGACGAGCAGCTCCAACGATCTCGACTCCTTTCGTCACCGTAGGCCCCACGGTGGGCGCCAACTGTCGTGGGGTTGTCACGGCAAGTTCTTCCTTAGGGAAGATGAGTTCTGGGGCCATTGATGACTGAAGTACGCTGGAACGGTTAATCTCGCCAAGGAACAAGGATTTACCCAGGTTCGGCCCCTCTGATTAGAGGTAAAGACCTACTTCCTGCTTCTATGTTATTGCTCTTGATATGTCTCGATTACAAGGACCCGGCTCCCACAACTTAGGAGCCGGCGACTTCTCTCTGGTGGCTAGGGTTTCTCTACTGGTTGAAGCTTATCGATCTAAGGTCCAGGACCCCGCTTATAAAGGCTGCCGGGTCTCTGGACTTACACTTTACACCGAGTCATACTAGAACACGGAGTCCTACTCTACGTCTTGGTCTTCCAAGTTTAGACTCCGGGTTGCACTTGGACTCCTCCTTTGGACGAGTCTCTTTCTCCACACGGGCCCTGGTCGGCTTGTCTCCAGCCCAGCCCATGTGACTTGATACGTGACTCGGCTTTGGCCTTCTTGGTCTTGGCGGGTCTACTTTCCGGGTCCATGGGCCTACCTGTAAAGTATCCCCCCATCAGGTCTAGCCAAACATTTATGCTATTTCCATCCCCAACACGCCATATAAGGCCTTCTTTCAGTAGTTGAACCCCTTTTAAGATACTCCTCCACACGTAACTCATACCAGATGTTGCCCTTGCCGCCAAATATTTCCATCAGGAAAGTATTTTGCACTTAGTACCCGGAAGCACAAGGAGTCAGGAGCTTGGACCAAACGCCACCCTTGTCTAGCGAGCATTGCTAAATAATTTGCTACTTTCATGAGTCATAACTCACGACTATGAAAGGTAAAATAGATAACTACAATTATATGGCACTCCACTCAACGTGTTCAAATAACAAGAGAGTGGAAGTAGCCATCCCTCAGTAGGAACTAAATAAATCCACAAGAAGATATCCTCTAATAACCGACTAACTTGACAGTAACACTAACTAATGTTTATGGAGACAAAGCACAAAGTCTTGGGACAAAATTAACACACAAAGGTAAAAGAAACATGTTCCTGGACTATTAAATTTTCAAAGTGTATATGAAATACATGTAAATATGAGTGGACTCCCACGTCCATAGGCATCTCAAATTTTTGAAGCCTAATCTACGGTTGTGCCTGCTGTGATCAATTTGACAGCTCCAGCTTCATTAGTACTTTGGATCTGATTGCAAGCAGCTCCAAAAAAAAATCTGATTGCAAGCTCCATTTGCATCAGCCTACAAAAGGCATCTTGGTGATTGGTTTAGAAAATGGCAATCAATGAGAAAAATAATTTGTTAATTCAATGTAATTAAAATGATGGAAATCCTATGCTACATATGAAATGTTATCAAGATTCAAGAAAAATAAATAAAAGGACCTAGTCGATTGCTGAGAAAATGATACCATGCTTAAAAATCAAAGAAATTTGAAGATATCTCGTGGCGATTGTCAAGAGAAACATATTGTACACATGTTTCCATACTCTTGGTTTAACAGACAACTTCATCCAAAGGTAATGGGAGACATATTACAAGTTATAAAGCATATACATACAAGTTAATAAAATTAGAGAATACATATATGTAATTAAAGCACATAATTACAGAAAGATAGATCATCTCTACATATTATTAGGTTGGTTACCTAGGAAAACCCACTATGTGCTTTCATATAGTTTTTTAAAGTGTCTTACACATTATTTTTTTTGTCTTTATAACTAGAAGAATACTCCGTGCGTTGCAGCACAAATTTCTTTAACAAATTATTATGTAAATACAATGGGCATAAGACACATGAAATATTCAATAGTCAAGATTCAGTTGATCACAATACTCGAGACACTAAATTTAATTCGTGTAAAACTGTTAAATATATATTTGAGGACTAAATATTAGTGACGTGGACAATTATATGGCTTAAAAAATGACATGGATAGGTTGCATGAAAGATATATTATTATTAATTATTGTTAGTGGAGAAGTGAGCCTAGCTCACATGGTTAGAGAAGTGGATGTACAACCCTAGCCACCCAGGTTCAAGTCCTCATGACGCAGATTTGGGTTCTTATTATTTAAAAAAAAATCACCGTAGGGAGGGGCTTCCCCTACTGTATTACTTTAAAAAAAAGTTATTGTTAGTGGAGATGACATGGAAAATTGATTGGTTAAAATGGTGTGATATGGATAACTTACATGTTAGAGATAAAAAAATTAATACTCCCTCCATTCCATAATGTAAGACGTTTTAGTAAGCTAAACTAGCTTGCTAAAACGTCTTATATTATGAAACAGAGGTTGTATATCTTAGTGGGGCTTTACATTATAAGAGATATAGATTTCTTATATTTTGTTATGCAAATAATCAATGATAGTAGTACACTTTTACATGTGTGGGTGCTATGTACTCCCTCTATTCCATATTAGATGACTCTCAAATAAATTTATCTAAATATAAAATATATTTAAATGCATCTATTTGAAAATTATCTAATATAAAACGGAGGGAGTATAACTGATAAGCAATGCGGCCGTGCGGATGCCCGGATTGACAACTAGCGATCCTAGATAGACACCGCTTCTAAAAGATAGTCCGGGCCGTGAGAAATGGAAACGGCACTGTGGATTACCGGATCAAAGAAAGAGCTAAGGCAAGGAATGTTTTAAGAGCCATCGCCGTCGAAAATTCTCGCTTCTCTATTTTTTCACCGTGAGTGTTTTTTTATATAGTCAAAAGAACGTGTTCAACGTGTGCGCCTACCATCATCGCGTGTTCGCAACAAACAAAAGAACTGAAGAAAAGAAAAATATGCAGTAGCTAGGAGTGAGTAGCAAAAGTTTGACTGGTATTGTGTACCGGTGCGTGGTGACATCCGCGCTATCTGTTCCAACTCGCGAACGCGTGGAGTAATATTTTAGGAGCTAGTGACCACGAGACAACAATAGACATTTTCTATAGCAGAGTGTATTTTTTCTTTCACAATTTGAAAATTGTGATGGTATACATGCTTGAGGCAGTAAATTAACGGTGTGGTTATCCGACAAACAGTAAAAATAAGACGTCAATTCATACAGTCTTTACAGATGTCCGATCTCATACACGGATCCTTGACCCTAGCATAGTTATTATAGATTAAAGCTCGTGTCTCCTCCTCTTTTTATGAACCACGGTCGTTTCTCTCCTCGTTGCGGCTAAGAGTATCTTCAGTTGGAGGACTCTCTCATCCTTCGGAATCCCCTCCCTCCCTTGCGTCGCTCTCTCCTGAGGGCGACTCGGGGGCACCCAAGCCCTAGCCGCCGCCACTCTTCTCCCCCCTTCCCTCCCTCCCCGTCGCCTGAGAAGGACGTCGGAAAGCCGCGCGTCCGTCCGTGACGGCGGCGGCGAGGACTCCCTTCCGCCTCCTCCTTCCTCCTTTGCGCTCCCTCGCCGTCTTGACCCCGTACTCGCCGTTGTCGATCTGTGACCATGGTTCCGATCTGGTGACGGGAGGGAGTGATTTGTGGGCCTCGTCGTCGACAGTGTAGGGATCTGGTGCGGAGGCGGAGCTGGTGGTCTTGGCGCCGCTGCTTGGGGGCAGCCTGGGTGCGGACCGCCATGGCTGAGCCTGGCCGCTGGTCGGGGTTGGGGCCCCGCGCGGGCCTGTGCTTGGCTGCTCCACCTTGGGGGCGTTCTGCCCCGAGCACCTCCTGTTGCCCCCTTCGTCGAACTGGCCCCATCGCTGTCGTGGCCTTGCCGACCATGACGGTGCAGATCTGAAGCCGGTGCTCTCGTGGGGATGATGGCGGCGGGGTGGGTCCTCTGGTTGTGAAGGAGTGTTGGCGTGGGAGCCGGGCGGCCGGCTATGCGGTGACAGCTCATCTTGGGCGAGGATGGTTTCTCAGTTGCCGGGGCGGCGGCCCTAGAAAGGTGGGAGTCGTGACGCCGAGGCGGGGGTCACACACTCTGGTGCTGGTTGGTGATCTTGGCCGTGTGGGCGGCGCGATGACTGACGAAGAGATGATCAGTGGAAGTGGTTCGGTAGCCACCTCGGCAGCCGGCCACAATCGGATCTGGACGCGGGGTGTATGCCGGGGTGAAAATCTGCCTGGCGCTGCCTTGGCCGATGGCGGCGACGCCTATGGGCGCCGTTATCTTCTTGAAGACGTCGTCGCGGCTTTCCCCTGCTTCCTCCTGAGGCTCCTGGTGAAAACCATAGATCCCCGGATCGGGCGGCGACGGAACTCTGGTGCCGTGTCCTTCTTGAAGGCGCCGCCTTGGAGTCCATGGTGTTCTTCTCTTCCGATGGTGGTGCGGTGGAAGTGTCAGTGTTGGTTGGCAAAGGCGGAGTTTGCCTTTTGGTTTCTGCCCTTCGTGGTGCGGTGTAGCGTCCGTTGGTTCGTCGGCTCGAACTCTAGGGTGAGCTTCAGCCCACCGACGCCGGTGTCTCTTGGTGGTCAGGGATAGAGGTCCGTTTGGCAACAGAGACTAGACCGGGCGACGCTACCCTGCCGTTCTGAAGGTGCCTAACCTCGTCGGCGTCTTCGACTTTTCAAGCTTCTGGTTTTCTTCCTCGCATTTCTGTCGACCCAGCTTGCGTGCTGCTCTGGTCTCTCTAGTTTCTCTGTACAAGCCTTTGGCTTGATCTTTTGTTTGTGTGTGTGGAGGTGTTTGTAAGCTGGTTCAGCACTATGTATCTCTCCGCCATTGGTGTCATTAATTTAACGCTGGGCTTCGGCCTTTGGTCTCAGTATCTATAGTTGGTTCAACATATTTGACTCCCTATACGTTCTCTGGACAAGTCTGGGACGTGTTTATGGATAGGGTCCGGGCAACCCCATTTCCTCTCTCTCGCAACCACAATTTTCATTTTCAAATCCCCAAATACATGCAAACACATATATGTACCGATTAAACACAAAACATCACAAATTATTCACATAAATTCATCACATAGTCATCACAAATTTGGAAACGTTAAATCAATCAAGCCATGATGAATTTACTTATCACCAGACTTGTCCTTCCCCTTGTTGGATTCCGGAGCGGGTGCCCCCTTGATTATGTTCCAACAATGATTAAACCGCCATGGCATTCTCGAATGAAGTTGATTGTACATGATTTCGGCCGAATTCATCTAAACATAAAATCACTCAACATATGCAATAATAAATAACACCCAGCGTTGAGTTCATTTAGTTTTGGATGCACATGACGTACATCATCCATTTGGGCATAGAACCCGACATACTTGTTTATTGAGTTTTGGATGCATGCCCATCTATGACGGCGGGACTCCTGGTGCGGTTTTGTATCCGGATCTTCATTGAAAGCTTGACGTTTGTTTCCCCAATAATCTGAGGAGCTTGATTCCGACTAACAATTGGTCCGGTTGTGGCCAACCAAACCTTACACAGCAACTCATCCTCATGGACAGAGTAGCAATTTCGTCTCGATGCCTTCTATAAAGGACCGGCATTGAACCAACCACCATCACAATTATGAAGCTATCGTTCTATAAATTTAGATCCTCCAACGGTAAAGGATACGCAGAGGAACAAACCTGCGTATGACTGAGCACTGGACCGGATCCGGTGTCGGAGGTGCCCGACGAAGTCGGCGGCGCGGATCTCATGCCCTGGTGCAAGCGGCGGCGAGCGAGATCCTCGATGTCCGGCGCGGCGCTTGAACCCTCCTCCGCCACGAACGCATCCCTGTAAAGGTCGGATTCGGACAACCCAGATCAGCTCCCGAAGTCGGCCATGGTCGAGCGGAGTGTAGAGGAGAGGATAGGGAGGAGAGTGGAATGGAAGTGGCTCGAGGGAGAGTGGATCTAGAATTTGGTCTGGATTGAGGATGGAGTGGGATATATGTAGGGACAGACTAGACCGAATCTAACGTCCAGACATCCCAAACCTTTGGGCTAACTATGTGAGGTTCGATTGGGTGAAAATTTTCAGTCCGAACCATGGGTTTGAGAGGTCCGGTTGGAGATGGAAAATACATACCTGAACTCGGTGGCATCTGCCCCGTTTTTACAGATTTTTTTGACACTGAAATTTATCTTTTTTGCGGGGGCAAAATAAAAAGTTATTTTTAATGCAAACGTTGTGTCGAGCGCATATCTTGCGGAGATCTACTACACAATTTTGTTTCGGAATTTTTAGACATTTTAAATCAGGTTTAAAATATATTTTTTTTCAGAAAAACGTGGCAGATGCCACCGTGCTCAGATCGTGCCCTCTCGGTTGGAGATACTTTAGCTAACATTAGATTCAGCAGAAATCCACTTTGGCACCCGAGCTCAGCTGCTCCCTTTATCCTCTTCCTCCATTCGCATCAAGATCTGTACCCATGGTCTCATTCAGACAATTCTTACTGTGGTAAAATCAGACCCATGTCCCACTGCTGCCTAGTCATTTAATGTACACGATGATGTCAATAGGTCACGGGAGACGGGACAGATGTAGGCGAACGAAATGGACCGGTTCTGTCCCTCGACCCACCACGTATGTTGTCCAATAACTAGTAGTGCCACTCATAACTAGTACTCCGGAGTACTAAACTACTGCTGCTAAGCCGTAAGAGCAAGATTAATAGTATAGCCAACTGCTGCCTATAAGGAACTGACATGTCATCTATAGCCAACATATAGTCAATATGTACAATAGTTAGCTATAAGATCATACTACTTTATTATTATTTGGCCCACCTTTCATTCTCCTAAGAGCACGTGTTAGAGCTGGCTCTTGCATGAGAGCCCGCTTACCTTCTCTCTCCTCTTCTCTCTCCTCCAACTAAGCACACATATAATATTTTAAGTCTTGCTGACTAGGATCTATTATACTTGCTCTAATGACTCGCACCTGGCAGTCCCCATTTTATTTTTCCTTTGCCAAATACTCACTCCGTTCCTAAATATAAGATGTTCTAGCATTTCTCTTTCCATCCGTATTTAGACATGTTTTAGTGTAATGTTCAATATGTCAAGATACAGATGGAAAGAGAAATGCTAAAACATCTTATATTATGAAATGGAGGGAGTACTAATCTAACTAGCAGAGTGCCGCGGAATATAAATGTTTGTAACCATGAATGTATCTGTTCATGTATTTCAATTTTGCATTTCAAAGGAAACCTAAGAGATTAGGCATGAATGTCTATGTCCCTGTTTTTTCAATTTTGCATTTGTAAGGAAACTAAGAGATTAGTCTAAATTAAGAGTAATAATGTGCTTGCATTTACTTGGGATTATGCAAATATTTTTATATTGATAAAAATAACTCTTATACATGTAGACAAACTCATCCCAGTTACACCATTCTCATTGTGCGAAATTATGTCAGCTACCAATGGTATGCTAGCAAGTATAGCAGCCTTGTGAGGAATTCGACATGATAAACATGAGGTGTTACAAACAGAATCTGGGAGATTAATCGGTGCTTGCTCTACCACTGATGTCCAGGTCACTACGCGGTAGTAGTGAGTAGTCGTTTGAACGTAATCACCAGCAGCACAAGTTGTATACTACAATTCACACCTAGTAAATACAAAAAATAGTTAAATTGGAACTATGATCCGGTTAGATTTAAATGACAAAGTGACACAGTGGCCTTAACTCTAGACATTCAGTATCTTCTAAGGCAACATCACCACATCTTATTGATCAAACAACTGTTAATTTTGCATATTTGTACCTTCGTTCTTATTGGCAGAATCATCCCTTGCTTCGCTCTAGGGTATCCGCTGGTTTGAGTTTTGCTTTTCAGGGTGAGGCTGGTCATATCCATGTTGGCCTGGTATGCTTGACTGTCTAGGTGCTTGATGAGTTTCATGAGCAGGAGGCGCCTCTTTCACAACAGCACTTGCAGAGCTGCCTTCGGTTTCATTCTCATTGTGATGGTGGCGGACCGACATGGTTCTGCTTGTAAAGCTCCAACATTTGGTTGCTAACCTTTTAAAAGAATTATCACAACAAATATAAGGTCCTTGGTATGTATGTTACTTCACAACAAAGAGCATGTTGTTCAAAAAAAAAAACAAAGAGCATCAAAACTTCGATAGTAAACCATGGCAGAAAAAGGAGTAAAAGAAGTATCAGTTCTAAAAGACTATGCATTATAAGTTTATAACACGCAATACTGCTTAGGGGGTGGTTGACCCGTGACGGGTTCGCGGAGATGGTCAAACATATTTGGGATCAACAGGTTGGAGGTGTTTCCCCTATACAGAGGTGGAATAATAAGTTGCGGAATTTACGCACACACCTTAGGGGGTGGGCGCGCCATACAATCGGTCTGCTTAAAAAGGAAAAAGCTCGTCTTGCCGCCATTATTGATGAACTCGAAGAGATCGCGGAAATTCAGCCGCTAACAACGCAAGAGATTGAACTCAAGAATCAATCGAATGCGTCGTTAGCGAAACTGCTACGCGAAGAGGAAATCAAATGGTATCAACGGTCTAAGGCTAAGTTCATCCTTCAAGGTGATTCGAATACAAGGTACTTCCACAATGTAGCCAATGGCAGGCATAGGAAGAAGCTTATTTATTCACTTCACCAGGAAGATGGGCTAGTGGAAGGACAAGAGGAGCTAAAGAGGTATATAACTAGATATTACAGAGGCTTATTCGGGGCGCCGGAGGAGGGTAACCTTTCTCTTGACGAATCTCGGACAGATGATATACCTCAGGTTTCGGACGATGAGAATGCTTTTCTTACCGCACCTTTTACTGAAGAAGAGGTAAGAAAAGCAGTCTTTCAGATGGAACATAACAAGGCTCCAGGCCCAGATGGATTCCCAGCTGAGTTTTACCAAAATTTCTGGGATATCATCAAACCTGAACTGCTTGCTATGTTTAATGCTTTGCATGACGGGCAGCTTGAGCTTTTTCGTCTAAACTTTGGTGAGATAATTTTGTTGCCGAAAATTAAGGATGCGGAAAGGATCCAACAGTATAGACCTATCTGTCTCCTTAATGTCAGCTTCAAAATTTTCACTAAAGTGGCAACCATTCGATTGAACATGGTCGCGGATCATGTTGTGAGACCTACATAAACTGCGTTTATGCAAGGGAGGAATATCCTCGATGGTGTAGTCATACTACATGAGACGGTTCATGAGTTACATCGAAAGAAATTGAATGGTGTGATATTTAAAATTGACTTCGAAAAGGCCTATGACAAAGTCAATTGGGAGTTTCTCCAGCAGACTTTGCGCATGAAAGGTTTTTCGGAGGAATGGTGTACTTGGGTCCACAACTTTGTTACTGGAGGTAGTGTGGCCATTCGAGTTAATGACGATACTGGTCATTACTTCCAAACAAAGAAGGGTCTAAGGCAAGGTGACCCACTTTCGCCGATACTATTTAACATAGTGGCGGATATGTTGGCGGTCATGATTGAACGGGCGAAATTGGAAGGACAGATTGAAGGAGTCATACCACACTTGGTTGATGGTGGCTTATCTATTCTCCAATATGCGGACGACACAATTCTTTTTATGGAACATGACCTGGATAAAGCTGTGAACATGAAGTTGTTACTTTCAGCGTTTGAGCAATTATCAGGTCTAAAAATTAATTTCCATAAGAGTGAGTTGTTCTGTTTTGGCGAAGCCCAGGATTTTGCGACTCAATATGCCGAATTGTTTGGCTGTGAACAAGGTCAGTTTCCGATTAGGTATCTTGGTATACCTATTCACTATAGGAGATTGACTAATGCCGAATGGAAGCATGTTGAGGAGCGCTTCGAAGCAAGATTGGCCAGTTGGAGGGGCAAATTGCTATCCTTAGGTGGGAGATTGGTACTCATAAATTCAGTACTTAGTAATATGGTGTTGTATATGATATCATTTTTCCAGTTGCCTAAAGGAGTATTGAAGAAAATAGATTATTTTCGCTCAAGATTCTTTTGGCAAGGGGATAGTGAGAGGAAGAAATATAGATTGGCACGGTGGGATGTGGTTTGCCGACCTAAAGATCAAGGCGGTCTTGGCATCCATGATCTACAGGTTAAGAATTCCGCCCTTCTAGGGAAATGGCTTTACAAGCTTCTCTCGGAAGAAGGGACTTGGCAAACACTTCTGCGCCGCAAATACGTCGGTTCAAAAGCATTGTCACAAGTGGTATGGAAACCAGGTGATTCGCACTTTTGGGCTGGCCTCATGTCAACGAAGAAATGTTTCTTCCGCTTTGGAAATTTCGCTATTTGTGATGGGTCGGAGATTAGATTCTGGGAGGACCAATGGCTTGGTAATGCCCCTCTAAAGGATCAATATCCAGCTCTATATAATATTGTTCGTCATAAGAGTGAGACGCTAGCTGAGACTATGCGGACTTCTCCTCCAAATGTGACGTTCAGGCGAAATTTAACCGGACCCAGATTTGCTGCATGGGAAGCTCTTTTAGAGCGATTAACCATGATTCAGTTATCAACGGGATCGGATGTGTTTAGATGGAATCTGAATGAGAACGGTCGTTTCTCAGTGGAGTCCATGTACAGAGCACTCATCCAAAGCGATGTGCCGATGGTTAAGTGTGAGAAACTCTGGAAGATGAAAATACCATTAAAGATTAAAATTTTCTCATGGTATGCCCGTCGAGGAGTTATTCTCACAAAGGACAACCTTGTGAAGCGTAACTGGAAAGGAAGTACGAAGTGTGCCTTTTGTCTTCATGATGAGACGATAAAGCACCTCTTCTTCGAATGTAAGATTGCGCGTTCTATATGGTCAACTATCCAAATGGCTTCTAATTTGTATCCTCCTAAATCAGTTGCGAATATTTTCGGAAACTGGTTGCATGGAGTTGATCATAAGCTTAGAACCATAATAAGGGTGGGAGCGATAGCTGTTGTCTGGTCGCTTTGGCTTTGTAGAAATGACAAGGTTTTTAATGATAAAAATGTTTCTCTCTTGCAGGTAATATACCGGTGCACAAGTTTGCTCCGTTCGTGGTCCATGTTACAACGCGTGGAGTTTCGAGACCTCTTTATGGAGGCTTCTGCGCGACTGGAGACTACGGCGAGGGACATTTTTACTCAACATGGGTGGCGTAATGATCTTCGCATCGGACCACCACCATAGGCGTAGTGCATAATCTCATGATTTGTAACGGGGCCTATGTTTTTAGCTCTTGTTTTGTGACTGTCGGCTGTGTGCATCTTTGTTATGCAGAGGCCGGGTGTAATGCTTAAACCTTTTAAGTAATAAAGCCCTTTATCAAAAAAAAAACACGCAATACTGCTCAGTACCATTGGAAAATCACCGAGCTCAAAAATACGATCTGTTGTATCCATACCTGAAAATTTTACCTCTTTGTGATGCTACGAAACATTTTTTCTAACTACCAAATACAACAACATAATCTATGTTCCTGTCATGGCATTCCCTACTGTATCCCAGAACAATAAGACATTTCCCAGAACAATAATACAGAAGGTTAACTGTGCACATCACTCAAACCCTGTGAATTTGACCTAACCAGCCTAGTTCCACTATCATTTTTGAACAAATGTAATGAATGTTGGCCATCAAATTGTCACGGGCTCCTAAATCATGTCAACAACTGCTTGTACTTGCGAAAGCGTGTATACTATCCTTATGACAATAGATGATAATGCAATAGTGTAAATACGCACTGCTGACTTTTTATCTGGAGGCCAACCTTCCAATTGCCGTGGGGTTACACAAATTCTTGCCACTAGACCTTCTCGCCATCTGCTGAATCTTGTCTACTTTGCAGCAAGGAAGATTGCGCCGGCCGCAAGGAAAAGTGAAGTCTGTACACCACTTTTAAGGTATAGTAGATATGCATAGTGGGATTTACTATTTTATATGGATAAGTGTAATTTTAGCATACCGATGATCAACTAAATTCCAGACAACTTGGACAAGTGCAATTTGAACAACCTTGATTTTTTTTCATTTCGTCAGCCAAGGGCTTGCAATGGTGGTGCACGTTCATGTCAAAACCAAGTGTTACAAGCAAAAAGCGCTCCCTAGTCAACAGAAGTTCCTTCCGGTTCTCATACACTTCCTACACGCCGCACAAATATGACCCTGTTGGATTAAAATGACAAAGTAAGAGACACACTGGACGTAATATTATCGAAAAGCACATTCCCATATGCGTAGCTTGAATCACGTGATTAGTCACCAAAGTAGCATACTCCCATCTCGTTTATGCTCCATAAAACTAATAAGCAATAGCATGAATGAACAAAAATCCCATTATACAAGATTACTCCTGGTTGAGGGAAGGTTAAACAAAAAATTCAGATTACTCCTGGTTGAAGGACGGTTAAACCAAATAATTCAACAAGACTGACAGGCTGGGTGAGGATCAGAACTAGTCCACCTCATTGTAGCTGAAATAAAAAAAAATCGAAAATGCAGATCCATGCATATCTGGCTACTAAATTAAAACTAAAAATTACTATGAGATGTATTGCATCTGGAGTGAGCAGGGATTTGGGATTGGTACTGAATAATACACATGGTTTGGTTAAATACGCACGTACTGAACATGTGCTACAAAATTAGATTCGTGTGAGAATTTTTTACCAACGTAGCTTGTTGACTCTTTAGAGTGGAGTGCGGCCAGGAGGCTACTCGTGGATCTGTGGAGGCTCGACTCAATCTGTAAAGGCGGATGGAGTTCTTGAGGGGAGGCTGACCGGGAGAGTCATCTTCTTGTCCGGCGTAGAACACCGGCAACTCCAAGAAGAACCGCTTGCACCCGCCGCCGCGGCCTGTCTCCGCGACACCTGATCGCATCTCTTCGATGCCTGTCTCCGTGGCGCTGCACGTAACAGATTCAGCGGCTCTTCGCTATCACCCTTCCTCTCGCAGCGGGAACCTAGATGCGACGATTGTAAATCCCCCAATTCCGTGCCGAGTGTAGAAAGAATTCTAGGTGGGTGCAGCAGATAGCCCTTACCTGTCCACTGGATCTACCTGAAACTCCATCCCTTCCAGCTTTTCTCCTCGCCGGGCAAGCACATCCATATCCGCTGATTCGCTCACCAACACCGAGAGCACTCCAGGACGCCGACGCCGCTCAAGGTTTTGCTGTCTCCATATGAAAGTATTGATCCCACCACCGCGAGGGGATAATTGACAATAACCCCCCCACGTGGCAAAAATTCGCTCACAAGCCCCTTAAGTGTGTCAATGACATGTGGGGTTTAAGTGACCCGGGGGTTATTGGGGAATTCTGGGCCGACCACGTGCAGGTCGGCGCCAAGCGAGCCCGTCAGCCGAAGTGAGATCGACGCCGTCGTCAATGGCGCCGAACCTTTTGAAGAATTTTTACCAAGTTTTGTTGGCGCCGACCAGCACATGGTGTGCGTCATCCTCGTCGACGCCGACCCAGAGCCCAGATTTGGGTAATAGTTTCACAAAAAGGTCAGATTTGTTGTTAGTTTTAAAAAAATTCAAATTTGGTAAAAAATAACGATGTCCCACGCCACAGACTTGGAAATCTGGGCCGGCGGTACACGAAATTCTCGGCGTTACCATCCGTCGCGGCAAACGTGCTAGCTGGCGTCAGTTCCGGACCTCGATTTACCTCGACCTTGCGTTTTTACATGCCGACAACAAACAGGTACACAATCTCAATGTATTTACACGGTCTAGATATCCGTACCATATGAGCTCGGGTGTCAAATTGCCCCTAGATTCAGCTACTAGTAATCAGCTAGTAACTCCCAACTGGCAAGTAAGAAGGGGTTGGTACGGTTACCTAGTGCTATGTTTTGGTTTGGTGGGCTCGGAATCGATGGAAGCAAATGCTCAACTGCACTACCCCGGGTAGGTGTAGCCGTGTAGGTGGGGGAAATGAGGGCGACTGGGTTGATTTACCCTGACCTTGCCGGGCCACGTGCGCCAGTCGCAATGCCAAGAGAGCAATTGGGTTTTCGACCGATCGATCTCGGCAAGGATGTACTGTACGCACGTATCCAAGGAAATTCAGTTACATACCCAAGGACTACATGGGCAAAAGATGGCAGATCCATCATGGATGCTCTCCACAAGACACGCTCCAGTAGTCCAGTAGCAGTGCGATTCCTGTTATGTTTGTATACTTAGAATATCGTTTCCTGCGAGTTCAGAACTTCAGATCCATCGACGCCGTCTTGCGCATGGGGCGAGAATCCTGACGAATCAATCTTACTGTGTGCACTGCACGCCCCCACATCATTCATTGCCCACACGAGTCCCTCGTGATCCGAATATCCTATGTCCATTCGGGTCACATGACAGCGCGGAGACGAGCAACTGGCGTACTGTGCGGTCGCGACATGAAAACAGCAATCAGAAATGCACAAACTATTTTCGACAGCATTGCAAAAATTAACAGTGGCAACATTTAGTAAACTCATTCGAGCATAACCACGCATTAACTCATGTCAAAGTAATACTCCCTCCATACCGAAATATAAGACGTTCTAGTACTTCCTTTGCTCTAAAATATTGAACGATTTAATAAGTTGTTTTAGCTTGCTAAAACGTCTTATATTATGAAATTGAGGAAGTACTAACAATCTTCACATACACATTGCACTTCTCGGCGCGACTACACCAACCAACGAACCAGATAGTCTATGACACGGATTGCTATACCAATATATTTCAAAATTTGATCAAATAATAGTTACAATTTTATTAAGAGCTAGAAACTTATAAGGCAAGTAAGATCATTATAGTTTAGTAAATTATGGTGATTTTTCCTTTAGGTTTTTTTTTTTTGGTATGTGCTTATGAGATAAATTGTGTACATCACAGATTGACAACTTCAAACTTACTCCGAGCATTTTAAAAACTGGAAAACGACATGTCCAATGTTTGGTGTGGCCATCAAATTAGAGAGATGCAACTACCGGTTAGTGCAGTAGTGATTAGACATTCACATTAGTGATTAGGGTCCCAAAGTTAAAGTTAAGGCATATTAGTCCCATCTCACCAAAACTACATTGGCAATTAGTCAAACACACAAATTAAACTTGTAGTTGTAACCAATAACGTTCGGGCTGATCGCTGATCGTACTAGCCAGCTAGGCAACTACCCGGGTTCCGCTCGTAGCTGCAGTTATCCTTCCCAGCTCGCAACTATGCTCGGTCAAGCTCACCTCTCAGAAGCACGGAATCGAAGACATCTCTTAACGCCACGGCTTAAAATTTCTGATATCACGAAAAGTGTCTTTGGGTCTTGGGTTCCACTGATATTGATAGTTTAAAATTTCGAAAAAAAAATATTTACAAGTTTTACAAGCGTGTAAAATAATCAACTTCAAATACTTTATAGTCTGAGGTACACGAAAATGATAAAAGTGTGAAGGTGAGGCATATTTCAAATCTCCAAATTTTATCAGATTCTATCATATTTGTGTAACTTATAATCCCTCCAAACTCTAATCTCCCTAGAAATCCTTTGCTCTCCTTGCTTCTCACACCTTTCAATGAAATAGTGACACCTACTCCATAAGGTGGAACCCACTAATCTCTCTCCCATGTGGTCATGTGCATACGCTTTTGAAAAAAAAACTTTGTGCATACGGTTTTAGATTTTTTTTCTTATGCATGTGTTTTTTTAACACGCATTTATCTATCGAATAATCTCGCCTGCATGAAACCGTTGATGATGATGCGGTCTCCATGTGCCTCGCTCATCATTGTTAGCCAGTAACCCCAATTTACTTATTGTCCTCGCTGCTTCTACCATGTAAATTTTGAGTTGGATAGAACAATGCGCCTACGACCCGCTGCCTCGATCTGGAGCTCTAATCTCCCTAGAAATCCTTTGCTCTCCTTGCTTCTCACACCTTCCAATGAAATAGTGACACCTACTACATAAGATGGAACCCACTAATCTCTCTCCCATGTGGCCATGTGCATACGCTTTTGAAAAAAAAACTTATGCATACGGTTTTTGATTTTTTTTCTTATGCATGTGTTTTTTTAACACGCTTTTATCTACCGAATAATCTCGCCTGCATGAAACGTTGATGATGATGTGGTCTCCATTTGCCCCGCTCATCATTGTTAGCCAGTAAATCCAATTTGCTTGTTGTCCTCACTGCTTCTACCATGTAAATTTTGAGTTGGAGAGAACAATGCGCCTACGAGCCACTGCCTCGATCTGGAGTGAGACTGAATTACAGATATGGTCATTATCCTTTTGGTCACCATTGTAGTTTTCTTGCCGAAGATATGGAGGCGGCGACGAGTTAGCTGCAAGGAGGAAGTTAGCGCATGGGGGCAGCGGTGACGTTGTCTCGCTAGCTGATTCGGGGATGCAGACCTCAGACCATACGATTGAAGAGAGAGAGCAGGTCGATTGAGGGGAGCACTTGTGCGGACAACGGTATCATTGGAAGCAAACCTGGATGACCGAATTTTAACCAATTGTTGGGGCTTTTATTGCACAAAATCACAACCCTAGATCTTTTTTTCACGTAACACCAACAATTGGGTAATTATTTGTACACAAAATAAACTTGATCCTTCACATTTTTAACAGATAAATAATAACTTGGGCCCATTTTGTCGTGGGGTTGTCACGGCAAGTCCTTCCTCCAGGAAGGTGAGTTCGGGGGCCATCGATGCTTGAAGTACGTAGGAGAGATTAATCTCGCCCAGGGACACAGATTTACCCAGGTTCGGCCCCTCTTGGTTAGAGGTAAAGACCTACTTCCTGCTTCTCTTTATTGCTCTGGATTTGATATCGATTACAGGGTTCCGGCTCCTCTCTGGGGATCCGGCGACTTGGTGTTTCTCTCTACTAGAATTGCTTAGAACTTAGAACTTCAGACCTCTCGATCTAAGGTCCAGGACCCCGCTTATAAAGGCTGCCGGGTCCCTGGACTTACAGGTTACACCGAGTCATACTAGAACACGGAGTCCTACTCTACGTCTTGGCCTTCCAAGTTAGGGCTCCGGGTTGTACTTGGACTCCTTGCTGACGAGTCCTTTCTTCATCATGGGCCTTGGTCGGCTTGTCTCCAGCCCAGCCCATGCTACTTGACACGTGACTCGGCTTTGGCCTTCTTGGTCTTGGCGGGTCTACTTTCCGGGTCCATGGGCCTACCTATAAAGTATCCCCCCATCAGTAGCCCCCGAATTTATCTTGGGCGCAGCTTGGCGACTTCCTCCAACTCATTGGTTCGACTCCCTGGGTCGACTCCTTCCACTTGAGCCACAGGCTCCAAGTCGCTTGCTGCTGGCTCCAAGATGAATTCCTGCATAAAAACATAATACACATATAAAATGAATCCATCCTCAACCCCTGTTCAAGCCACTACTCTTGCCTTTGCACTAGCAGGCCGAGTTCTGATGTGACTATTGCAAACAAGGACTAGATAACTTGACTTTCACTGTCACAGGACTCGTCATTCTGAGACAAGCCGGCTTCTTCCACTTCTGTGACTTTAACCTTTCTCTATTATAATTTCCTGTCTGTCTGTTAGCCGCTGAATCACTTATCACTGAACCGTTATCCACAATTTACTGTGGACCCACTCTGTAACTATCTAGGGTTTTACCCCCTTTATAAATATTGAAGGGTTAGGTTTCGAGGCTTCACTTGCCCCTTCAGCTCAAATCCTCTCCTTTCTCTTTGCGCTCAACCTTTCCCGCGCTCAGCACACACCGCCCGCACGCCATGGCACCCAAGCGCGCAAAGACCGCACCCAAGGCCAAGGCCTCCTCGTCGGGCAGGACGGTGGACATTGCCGCCGCGGCCGCCGCCGCAAAATCCTCTTCCAAACGCTCGATTTCTGCCGATTGGGGTGGATCTACGGTCACGACCGAGCAATTGAAGACACATCGGCTCACAGGTTTGATTCCTTCCAACGCTCAAGCTCGAGCCCCAGGGGATGAAATTGTTCCCGCTCCCGCTAAGGGCGAGGTAGTGGTTTTCACGGAGCATCTGTTCCGCGGTTTTTCTCCCCCCGGTGATCTTTTCTTCCGCCAACTCCTCGATCTCTATCATTTGCGGATTCACGATCTGGCTCCTAATTCCATTCTCACTCTTTCCAATTTCGTAACTTTGTGTGAGGATTACCTCCAAATTAAGCCCGATCTCAATCTCTGGCTTGAACTCTTCTACTGCAACCCTCAGCCCGAGACTTCTGGGGGCCCTCTCCTCCAATGTGGCGCCGTTGCTCTTCAACGGCGCCTCCACTCTGTCTTTCCCAAGCCAGTCTTCCCCAACCGTATCAAGGACTGGCAGAAAACCTTCTTCTACTGCAAGGATACCTCCCCTGCAGGTGAACCCAAACTTCCTTTGTTCTCTGAGGATCGCCTCCAGGCGACTCCTCTTATGAAAGCTAGGTGCTCAGAGGCCGCCCGGCCGAGAGTCGAGTCCCTGATCACTCGAATCCGGGCCCTCTTGTCCCACAACCTGGAAAACATGGACCTGGTCCGCTGTTGGACCACTTGGAGAATCCAGCCTCTGAGTCCTAGGACTCGGCTGATATGCTCATACACTCGTTGCGCTGGCGATGACCTCCGGGTGACGGAGCAACTGTCTGATGGACCCGAGCTTGGTCAGCTTATCAAAAAGCTGACTGGGAGGCCGGTGAAGGACCAAGCCCATTTTGGGCTCCAGCCATTTTGCTCTACCAACCCAGCTCCCGACGTAAGCCTCATTCTCTACCTTATTTCTATCTTGACCTCACTTGTATTGCTTACTAACTCACTTTTGTTGACTCTGTTGCAGCTCACCGACTCCTTCTGGAAGCCGGCCTCTGGAGCTGGTACTAAAAATAAAGCTGAAGCCGAGGCTGAGGCTGAAGAGGAGATTCCTGCCACAGATCAAACTGCTTGTGGCAGAAGATACTGACAATGATGACGAGGAGTCCTCGCAGGAGACTCCTGCTGAAGATGATGCTGCCGATGAGGAGTCCTCGCCAGAGGCTCCAACTAAGAACATTATTGAAGGGGAGTCCTCTCAGGAGGCTCCCATTGTGGAGGAGATTGACGATGACGAGTCCTCTCCAGAGGCTCCCGTCACTAGACAAGCTGACACCACTTCTGCTGCTGCTCAGCCATCGCTGTCTGAAGAGTCCTCAGCCAGGAGTCACTCTTCTTCTTCCCCAGCCTCTAACAATAATGGATCTCGAGAGGCTGTTCCCAAGGTACCACTCTCACGAGTCCTTGGGTCCTCTCGCTCACCTACTAAGCCCGAGGAACACATGCAGAGTGTTATTGCCGCCAGGAAGAGGAAGCTGCGCTCCGATGGGCCTGCAGATGCTCCTGAGCCTCTGCCAGTCTCGCACCAGCGGAAATCGGCTTCTCCTCCCCACAAGGACGACTCCTATCACTCCGGGATGTCAATGCCTTCCTCAAACTCTCAGGCCTCCTTGGACTTGGAGACCAATGTTGGGTAAGACTCATTTATTTCTGTACTTGTATTCAAATGACTTCTGCTTTTTCCCTTTTCACTAAGTCTGATGCTGACTTTTATCTTTGTATATTTCAGGGCTCGGCCTTGTGCTAAAGTGACCAAGCTCCCAGGCATGGTTGATGTTACCTCTGGGCGTGGACATGTCCCTCCTTCGGCCTCTGAAACGACCAGCACGAGGACAGGTCCTTCCATTGCTGCATCAGCTGGTGCAACTACAACTCCTACCATTCCCGAGTCCCCTTCGAGGACTCGGGCGGCGACTCCAACAATAGTCCAGCCCTGCTCTGGTGCTGCGACTCCTGATACTGCGCCTCAAACTCATACGGCTCCTGTGAAGCCGACTCCTACAACTTCTCCAAATATCAAGGTCAAGTCATCAACTGACTACAGCCGACTCCGGGTGGCTGATAATATGTCATTTTCTGAAGCCTTTGCTGAAGCCATTGACTTGAACGATCAATCTGCAAGGCTGAAGGACGATGAGCAAGCTGCTCTTAGATCTCTCCATATGATTCACAATGTAAGTTCTTTGACTTCTACTTCTTTATGCTTTCCTGGCATCATCCTATCCCAGTAGCCCCTAAGCATCTGTCTGTGGTGACTTGTGCCTAGGATAGGTGCTTTGATTTGAAACTGAACTCAACTGCTTTATAGGAAAATTTGCACACTGTAGCCCCCAAGCGCTGAGTCCTTAGCTCTACTAGGACTCGGGGCTGCTAATTAACTGTCTGTCGGGTCCTTAGACCCAAAAACTTTTCCACGAGTAGCCCCCAAGCGCCGAGTTGTCAGCCTGCGACGACTTGGAGCTACCAATATATGTAACTTACTGATACTTAACTTGAAAAAATTTCTGCTCTGCGAGTAGCCCCCAAGCGCCAAGTTGCTAACTTGTGGCGACTTGGAGCTGATGACTTGTCTGCTAGAACCATGTTTTGCTAACTTGTTAGGAAAAAATTGACTCCTGAGTAGCCCCCAAGCGCCAAGTTGTTAACTTGTGACGACTTGGAGCTCATGAGTTCTCTACTTGACTTGTGAAGCTTACTTGTGCTTTATGACTTGTGATTGCAGTGCATTGTCTCCAAGATGAAGAGAGACATGAAAGAGCTTGAGGACCAGGCAGCTGCCAGTGCCAGGTCTGCCATGGCCGAAAAAGAACACTCCCTTCAGCTTGAGAAGGATCTGAAGACTTTGTCTGCTCAACTGGAGCAAGTTGAAAAAGAATCTGCTGAGGCCAAGAAGATTGCCCAAAAGGCACATAATGATTTAAAGGCTGTCTTCGACACCTGCCGCAAAGGCATTGGGGCCATGTGCCAGCATATATTTGGTAAGCTTTAAAACTTTGCTTGCCTCCTTTTTGCACCTTTCTGAATTGCTTTTAGACTAACAATCACCCTTTGATTTCTTTTCTGCAGGGGCCGACTCCCCAAAGCTCAAATTGCCCACCAGCAAGCAACTATCTGAGATGCTTGATCACTGTCACGGGCTGCAAGAGGGAGCCCGCGCAGTGGTGAAATATCTGAACCATAAGGGGAAATGCCCCAAAGAGCCTGAGCGCCTGGTGGACGAGTTGTCTAGGGCACCAGGCTATATGCGGCTGTGGAAACAGTCTTCATTGAGGAGAGCCTCCATCAGGATCTTGGCCTTAGCCCATAGTTATTATCCAACTGTCATAGAGCCAGCCTTACTTACTATGGGGAAGCCAGAGCAACATGAGGATGGCAAACCTTTTACTCAAGATGACTTCAAAGCTGAGGAGAAGCTGGTGCGGCCGTATGCTTGCGAGATTGCCAATAAGATGGACCCTGAGGTATGGGTTCATCACTATGATTTGGAGAACAAAAGAGTCACTCCAGAAACTCCTGCTATAGTAAACTTTGGCCGCCCATCACAGGACCCAGCTGGTGTCCCCTCTTCTTCTACTGGTCCAAGTTCCTCATCGCCAGCGGCTTCTGTTCCTGGTGCAGAGCCCGCACTTAAGACTCCTGCTGCGCCCACTCCTTCTAGAGCTATCTCTGGAGACGCCCAGAAACAAGCAGAGCTTGCTAAACACATGAGGAGTCCCAAGGGTACTGGCTTTCAAACGAAGAGAGTCGCCACCAAGCCTCCTTTGAAGCCGGCTCCTCCTTCTGCTGCTCAAGCAAAAGACAAATCTCCTGCAAAGAAGGACTCCTCAGTTCCTGCCGAGAAGTCGACTCCTCTGGAAGACAATCCTTTGAACGATTTTTGATAACTATGTAATGCTGTGCTGCTATTGAAACTTTGTAATTATGCACTGCTGGTGCTTAAACCTTGTTAGGTTTTTTGAACTACTTTGTTCTTGAATTGTGCCAATCGGCTGATGATGACTTGCTTGTTAAACTATGAGATTGATGTGTGTCATCTATGCAAGTCATTCTGTGGTTCTTATAACCCATCTAATTACCCACTGATGAATAAGTAGGCCCTGCATGACTCCTCTTACAGCTTGTGCTGATAAGCTCCTAACGACTCATGTCCCTTAGGATTCATGAGAGCCGGAGACAAATCATGCCTGTAGATTAGTCATATTGTGCAGGATGCATCTAACTTACCAGCGAGAAAATTAGGAAAAGTTTGGCTACTGTGCCGGGTCCAAGAGTTTAAGCTTAACTTTTTTCACTGAAAAGCAAGCCCCCAAGAACCTGATGATCAAAGTTTAAAGAACAAAGCGCACTCACTGGGTGACTCGACTAAAGGACTCATGTTCACAGAAGCCGGCTTTATTTCATTTGATCATAACAATTGATTACATCTAGGCATGGCTCACTGGGCTCTTTGCCTTGCAACTCATAAAACTATTACAACTTAAGTATAATATGGACGTAACTGAGCTATGTTCCAAGGCCTCTTTGCCTCTGCATAAGGATCTAGCGTATGAGCTGTATCAGCTCCTTTACTTTCACTCGCCGGCTCTCGCACATCAATTAGATAGTACGATCCGTTGTGCAAGTTCTTGCTTATGACGAACGGTCCTTCCCATGTGGAGATAACTTGTGCATCCCTTCCCTATTCTGGACAAGGCGAAGCACTAAGTCTCCTTCCTGGAAAGTCCGAGTCTTGATTCTACGTGCGTGATATCGCCGCAAGTCTTGCTGATACACTGCTGATCTCTCAAGGGCTAACTCCCTTGCTTCCTCGAGTGCATCCACCGAGTCCTGGCGAGCGAGTTCATTTTCTGTCTCAACGTAATTGGCGACTCGTGGCGAGTCATGCAACAAGTCGCTTGGCAGGACGGCTTCTGCTCCATACACCATGAAGAAAGGTGTGAAGCCAGTGGATCTATTAGGAGTCGTTCTGATACTCCAAAGTACTGCTGGCAACTCCTCAACCCAACATCCGGCGGCTCTTAGCAAAGGGACTCGGAGCCGAGGCTTAATTCCCTTCAGCAACTCCTGATTTGCCCTCTCTGCCTGTCCATTGGACTGTGGGTGTGCCACTGAGGCTAGGTCGAGTCTGATGTTGTTCTCACCGCAAAACTTGGCCATCTCTCCAACTGATAAGTTGGTACCATTGTCTGTAATGATGCTGTGAGGGTATCCAAAGCGTGTTGCTATTTTCTTGAAGAATCTCACAGCTGATGCACCGTCGACTCTGCTGACGGGTTCTACTTCCACCCACTTGGTGAACTTGTCAACTGCTACTAGCAGATGGGTCTTCTGACAAGGCGACTTTGAGAAAGGACCAACCATGTCAAGCCCCCAAACTGCAAATGGCCAAGTGATAGGGATAGTTCTGAGCTCTTGCGCTGGCACGTGGTCTTGCCTTGCGTACCTTTGACATCCATCACAGACTCGAACTATCTTCTCTGCGTCCAAATGTGCTGTTAACCAAAAGAACCCGTGTCTGAAAGCTTTTGACACCAAGGATCTAGTGGATGCATGATGACCACAATCACCTGCATGAATCTCTTGCAATATTTGCTTGCCCTCCTCTGGAGACACACACCTCTGGTAGACTCCAGTGACGCTCCTTCTGTATAACTCGCCATCAATGACTGTGTAGGACTTGCATCGCCTGATGAGTTGCTTTCGCTTGACTTCATCCTGTGGGAGCTCACCCCTCAGGAGATATGCAAGGTAGGGCTCTGTCCATGCTGGGATTGCCCGTACTGCTGCAACAAGCGCCGATTCTGGATCTGGGAAGGCTAACTCCTCCTCTGTGGGCAACTTGACTGATGGGTGGTGAAGCTCGTCCACAAATACATTTGGTGGTACTTTCTCTCGACGAGAGCCGAGTCGTGATAACGCATCTGCGGCCTCGTTCTTGCGCCTGTCAATATGCTCCACTTGATAACCAGAAAAGAACCCGGCTATCTGTTCGACTGCTCTTCTATAAGCCGCCATGTTTGCATCCTTCGAGTCCCAGGTTCCAGACACTTGCTGAGCTACGAGATCCGAGTCTCCAAAGCACCTGATACGCTTGATGTTCATCTCCTTGGCCAAACGTAGGCCATGTAGCAAAGCCTCATACTCTGCCATGTTGTTTGTACAATCAAAATGCAACTGAAGGACATATGCCAACTTATCTCCTTTAGGTGAAGTTAAAACCACGCCGGCTCCTGAGCCTTCTAGCTGTCTGGACCCGTCAAAGTGCATTGTCCAATACTTGGTGCAAGGTGAACTTGGTGAGGACGTGCAATCAGTCCAGTCATTGACAAAGTCAACCAAAGCTTGAGATTTGATTGCTGTTCTGGGCTCATATGTGATATGATAAGGACCCAGCTCTATTGCCCACTTGGCGACTCGTCCTGTTGCGTCTCTGTTGCGTATAATGTCTGCTAGCGGTGCTGAACTCACCACTTTGATTGGATGCTCTTGGAAATAATGCTTGAGCTTCCTACTAGCAAGAAAAACTCCATAGACTAACTTCTGCCATTGAGGGTACCTTTGTTTTGACTCTGTGAGGACTTCATTGATGTAATAAACATGCCTCTGCACTGGGTACTCCTTTCCTTCCTCTGATCGTTCCACCACTACTACTGCACTGACCACTCTCTCATTGGCAGCCACATACAATAGCATGGGCTCCTTATCTGTAGGAGCTGCAAGTACTGGTGCTGATGATAAGGTTTTCTTTAATCCTTCAAAAGCATCGTCGGCTTCTTTGTCCCATATGAATTTGTCTGACTTCTTCAAGAGTCGGTAGAGAGGACCCGCCTTCTCTCCGAGTCTTGAGATGAATCTGCTAAGAGCTGCTACACAACCAGCGAGTTTCTGAACGTCCTTTAGACAAGTCGGCTTCTGCAAATTGTGAATAGCCTTGATTTTCTCTGGGTTTGCTTCAATGCCTCTCTCTGAAACAATGAAGCCTAGGAGTTTGCCTGCAGGGACTCCAAAAACACACTTGGTCGGGTTGAGCTTCATCTTGTACTTGCGTAGGTTATCAAAGGTTTCTGTCAGGTCTGCTATCAGAGAGTCGGCCTTCTGAGACTTGACCACTACATCATCCACATAAGCATGAATATTCCTTCCAATCTGTTGCTTGAAACAATTTTGGATACATCTCTGATATGTAGCTCCTGCGTTCTTGAGTCCAAAGGGCATTGTTGTGTAGCAAAATGCTCCAAAGGGCGTAATGAAAGACGTCTTCAGCTCATCCTCTACGTTGAGTCTGATCTGGTGGTACCCTGAATATGCATCCAAGAAACAAAGTAACTCTGACCCCGCTGTGGAGTCAATGATCTGGTCTATATGAGGTAGTGCGAACGGGTCCTTAGGGCAATGCTTGTTTAGGCCCGTGAAGTCGATGCACATACGCAACTCTCCTGTTTTCTTTGGTACTAACACTGGATTGGCCACCCACTCTGGGTGAAAGACTTCCTTGATGAACTCGGCTGCGAGGAGCCGAGCCACCTCTTCTCCTATGGCTTTCCTCCTGTCATCATGAAACTTGCGCAGACCCTGCTTGACTGGTCTTGCATTAGGGTTAACATGTAAGCTGTGCTCGGCGAGTTCTCTCGGGACTCCTGGCATGTCAGATGGCTTCCATGCAAAGACGTCCCGGTTCTCACGGATGAACTCGACGAGCGCGCTTTCCTATTTATCAGAGAGGTGTGCCCCAATGGTGAACTGCTTGGAAGAATCACCAGGGGTAAAGTCGACTTGCTTTGTGTCCTGAGCTGACTTGAATTTCATCTTCTCCTCTGTGGCCGGTTTCTTAAGGACCGAGTTGTCCTCCGGGTCCACGTTTGCCTTGTAAAATTTCAGCTCCTCTTGAGCACAAGCTGTTTCAGCCATAGCTGCATCACCTAGTTCACACTCCAATGCCATCTGTCTGCTGCCATTAACTGTAATGACTCCTGCTGGACCTGGCATCTTGAGCTTCAAGTAAACATAGCATGGCCTGGCCATAAACTTAAAGTATGCTGGTCGACCAAAGAGAGCATGGTATGGACTCTTAAGATCCACTACCTCAAAAGGCATAATCTCTGAACGAAAATTCTCCACTGTGCCAAAAGCAACCTCAAGATAAATCTTACCGATTGGCTTGGCTGACTTCCCTGGTACGATTCCATGAAAAACTGTCTCTGTGGGTATTAGCTGCCTATCTTGCAGCTGCATCCTCTTGAATGTGTCATAATATAAGATGTTGATACTACTTCCACCATCCATAAGCACTTTGTTCAATGTATAGCCCCCAACTTGAGGTGCCACCACCAAGGCTAGCTGCCCTGGGTCGTCGACTCTTGGTGGATGATCTGCCCGACTCCATGTGATGGTTTGCTCTGACCACCTGAGCCACTGTGGAAGCGCCGTCTCTACTGCATTAACAGCTCTAACCTTTAACTTCTTGGAACGTTTGGACGTGCTTGTTGTGAAGACATGGTAACTGCCACGACTCGGGTTCTGTGGCCGAGTTGTGACATAATACTGCCCATTGTTATCCTGAAGTTGCTTCGGGTTCTGCTGGAACCCGCCCTGTTGGTTACCTCCTCCCTGAGGTTGGTTAGGGTTATTGCCGACTCCTCCACCCTGGTTGCCAGGTCGTCCACCATTATTGTTTCCTCTATACCCGTTGTTGTTACCTCTGTTTCCTGGCCCTTGGAACCCGGCACGCTGCAAATCTACGCACTGTCCCAAGGTATGACCGCATCTGCCGTTCTTGGCGTGTTTAGGGCATGGAATCCTCAAGACCTCCTCTGTGCTTGGAGTACGGCCTTGATATCCGTGAGAATTATTGTCCTTGCGTCTGACCCTAGTATTTGTGTTAGCCACTAGGTCAGAGTTATCTCCATACGGCCGCTTGCTACCACCTGATTCTGGTTGATTCTGGTTCTGACTCTGTCTGATTCTGACCATTGCCACCTTGTCCTTTAGTCCCTTCCTCCTGATCCTTTGTTTTGTCTGTGGCAGCGTGCTTATTAGCACCTGCCATGATCTCACCAATCGTAAGGGGAATACCTTGATTCAGGCTCTCCTTCATACGACCTAGCTTCCAGCTCAAGGGGTTGTAGCTGCAGTTCCTTTCCATCGCCATTAGCACTGAAATTGTTGGGAGTCCTTGCGATGAGTTAATTATCTCCGAGACTCGCCTCATCCAGTGTCTTGCAGACTCGCCCTTTCTCTGAACACATCGCTCCAAATCCTCTATGGTACTCAACTTTTTGCATGTTCCCTGGAAGTTCTGAACAAAGGCCGACTTCAACTGCTCCCAAGAATTGATTGATCTAGGAGGCAAGTTACGCATCCACACTTTGGCTGCTCCCTCCATCATAAGATACATAAATTTGGCACACAAATTACCTGTGGCATTGCGAATACTCATCGCCATCTCGTATGTACCCAACCAAGAGGTCGGGTCCATATTGGGCTCATAATTGGGAACTTTACGCGGCTCCTTGAAGTCGCTGGGGAAAGACTCGGACCTGATGACATCTGACAGGCACTCTGGTCCTGTCAGCGTGGGAGAGGTGCCAGGAAAAGTCACCTCTGTGTGCACCCGGGTCGGCTGAGGCTGGTTATCTGCACCAGCTAGGGATCTGTCCCTCTCAGCCTCCCGAGTCCTGGCCGCCTCCCTTTCTCGTCGCTGTCTTGCTTCATCAACTACTAACTGAGCCCGTGATGAAGTTGGTATAATGACCCTATTCCTCTCCTGCTCATGGCGCCTTGCACTTGTAGAGTTGGCCGGGTGAGATTCGTCATGCCGACTCCTCGTACCCGAGTTGAACGGTGTCGAGTGCAGCCTGCTTGCATCTGGAAACGTTGGGTAAAGAGCTTGCTGAGTCATTGCTGTCTTCAACATCTCGATAGCACGGCGGGTCTCCTGGCCCGCTGGTCCTTCTGGTATCTTGATATTCTCTAATCTCATTGTTGCCGCGTGAAGATTGTCCATTGGGTTAGAGTAATGCCCTTCTGGAGTACGGAACCTGCCAGGTGGAGGTCCCATACCACCTATTGCTCCTCCTCCGACTCCTCCTTCAGGTGGTGGTCCGTTGGTACGGCTGCCACCGGGTCCTTCTGGTGGTGGTGGTGGTGGTGGTGGTGGATTTGCTCCTCCCCCTGCGCCGCCTCCTGCAGCTGATGAACTCCCCAGCCCGGCTCCTGCGCCTGGACCAGTGGGTGTGGTGAACAAAGCAATAGGGTTGACAATGGCTCCTCCGCGCAGGCGACTCCTGGCTCTGCGATGCTGGATCGAGGTGAGTTCCTCCTAGCGACTCCGCAGGACCTGGGCTTCAGTCTGGACCCGGGCCCGCTCTTCTGCTAACCTGCGATTTGCCTCGTTGATCTCTGCTAATTGCCTCTCCATCGCAGAACGCGCACTGGCTAACTCGGCCGCCCGCTCAGCTGCATTGCTTGCATTGATTTCCTCTGTTAACAGAGTTGGATCAAACTGATTGCCGCCGTTTCCAGACATGTAGACTCCGACGACGCGAGCGCGAACTGGCGACTCCTCGTAGTCCTCTTCCTCAATTCCATACACAAGCCTATCCTCGAACAAGGGCAAGATAGACTCTGAATCGGCGTCGTAACCTGGCTCCATATATGGCTCCGCCAGCGACTCCTCTTCATGGTTGACAGCAAGATGCTCCTCTGACTCGGCGATGATGCCGAGTTCTGACGTGCCGACCGACTCCTCTCCGTCGGACTCGACAACAACTGTTGGCTCTGATACAGATTCCACCGAGTTCGCGCGAAGACCCGACGCACAAACCATGCCGACGAACACGTTGATTCCTCCAAAGACAAGCTGATAACCCTCGTCGACTTCATGCATATCTGAAGTCCAACCAGAGTCGTCGATTTCTGTTTCTCCATGCTCATCAGTGTAGACTCGCCCGATGGAGAGTTTCTCCATGGCCCGGCGAGCGGCTCCCACGATCTCGACTCCACGCTTCTCCGGCCCCATGGTGGGCGCCAACTATCGTGGGGTTGTCACGGCAAGTCCTTCCTCCAGGAAGGTGAGTTCGGGGGCCATCGATGCTTGAAGTACGTAGGAGAGATTAATCTCGCCTAGGGACACAGATTTACCCAGGTTCGGCCCCTCTTGATAGAGGTAAAGACCTACTTCCTGCTTCTCTTTATTGCTCTAGATCTGGTATCGATTACAGGGTTCCGGCTCCTCTCTGTGGATCCGGCGACCTGGTGTTTCTCTCTACTGGTTGGACTTATAACTTGCTTATCGATCTAAGGTCCAGGACCCCGCTTATAAAGGCTGCCGGGTCCCTGGACTTACAGGTTACACCGAGTCATACTAGAACACGGAGTCCTACTCTACGTCTTGGTCTTCCAAGTTAAGGCTCCGGGTTGTACTTGGACTCCTTGCTGACGAGTCCTTTCTTCATCATGGGCCTTGGTCGGCTTGTCTCCAGCCCAGCCCATGCGACTTGACACGTGACTCGGCTTTGGCCTTCTTGGTCTTGGCGGGTCTACTTTCCGGGTCCATGGGGCTACCTATAAAGTATCCCCCATCACAGCATGTACTCCAATCACTGAAGCACAATTGAGTCCTGATTGGGAAACACTGGTAAGATGCTGAGATTTGACAACTTCTTATTTAAGAACAACTCGGCCAATGGCATACATGATGTATTTAGAGAACTGGAGGTAACAACCTACCATCTCAACATCAATCCGCACATGCATGACCAACTTGTGATTATTTCAGGGGAGACAAGTGAACTTCACTCGGACCCCTGGCGACATAGTTCACTGGTTGCGAGAGGAAACTTGCTTTTCAAGGAAAAGATGTGGTCTTGAGAGTTCCGACACGAACCTAACTCGTTGACTGAAGGTGTGCACCTGAACGAATGGACTTGGCAGCTCCTGACAACTCGGCTTGATGATATGATTACCAATCATGCTAAGAGTGCCATCAAAGTGCTTGGGTTTTCGAAGCAATAACAATTGCTAAGAATATCTGATTACCACATCGATATACATCCTCAACATTCTCGAGCCTGAGTAGTTCGGAGGTAGATGGATAAGGAAGGGTAAGAGCATCACTTCATCAAGTACGTCATGAGACTAAGCACGACCTCTTGATATAAAAGAGTGTGACACTCCAAGGTGGAACGGAACAAAAGCCAGACAAGCTCTTACTCCGCGAATCACAATGCTTTGACCTGGCCGAGAGATGGATAAGGTACCGGAGTTTGTTTCTCCTGCCATCCCGAAGTGGAATGCCTTGACGAACCACTAGAATAACATGCATCAGAACACCCCAATGCATGATAAAACTTGACTGTCAACAGACAGATAGGGGTCGGACGACAGATCTAGAGTAAGGAACGGGCTAACAACAATCTCAAGATATTGCAAAAGCCCTTGTTAGCACTCTTCCGACAACTAGTGTCGAAAGGGTTTCACGAATGAGTGTTATTGGAGGAATCACAGACATTGATGGAAAACTCGCTAAGAGCAATCTTGTCGGGATCCAGATGGTTCCCTGACAGAGAGTCTAGCTAAATCTAGTGACAGAGAAGAGCATTGCTGAGCAAGGTCAATTACGGCTGCAACCTCGAGTTTGAAGACTAACTTCAAATTTTGCCAACCTGATGTAGGGTTTTACAATTAACATCACGGTTCAACGGAAAAGATCTTGGGTTAAAGATCAGCTTCATGTACTGGGACTCACAATAGCATAATGCTCACAAGGGTGACAACCCTCATGAATCATTACACCAGTGTCCTAGCACAATCCGGGACCTTCGGTTCAAGATCTTGGGCTAAAGCAAGGGAATGTCTTGAGGAACCACAATACTTCCTCTCTTCGGGCTTTAGATTTGGCAGACGAGCAGAGCTAACCAGTAAACTAAAGGTAGAAGCCAACCCCGTGAACCTAGAGATTAGAATTTGCCGACGATCAGAAGAACCGTTAAATCAAATAGAGGTAAGATGTCTCCGAGATTAGAGTGAATTGGGTAAGGAGTAAAAAGAATCCTAAGATGGTTTTCACAACTCATTTTTAGGTTATAAATAATTTTCACGAACACCAGACTTGACATCGACCAATAGAACGGGTTTTCTACAGGCAGTCCTGCTCTGATACCAACTTGTAGCGCCCCGACCCCAGAATTATACAGAGAGGCTATGTAACCCACAGACTATGCTACACAATCGAAGGGCATGGGGTTACCGCTCCCGCGCAACACCTCAATCATGCCATAAACACGGGCATAGCTGTCAATGTATAATAAGGAGATCAAGACTTGTGGAACAACTGGCACATCACAGACTCTACAACACAAAATATCATATAGCAACTCGTATAGCGAGAAAGATACAAATTACACAACAGGGGTCACAGACCCATCAGTACAACAAGCGGAAGCCAAATATGTTGTCTAAACAACAAGATCCAAAATAGGGCCTAAGAGGCCTACAGATAAACATCTCAGCCAGCTTGTTCCACGACGTCCCAAGCTGCCACCTGGGAACCCCAGACTACTCGTCGATGTCAACGAAGAACCCACCTGCCTGATCGGTGACGTCCTCCTCTGAAACAATTAATAATCAACAAAGAGAGACTGAGTACGACGTACTCGCAAGTTTAGTAGGGCGATATAGGCCCAATGCTATTTGGCTCTAAAGCTGTATAGTAGTTATTTTGCATAAAGCCAAATTTTCCTTTTCAAAACATGACTCATGGCATCGACTACTTAGAAGGTTTTTCAAAAGGGTATAAGATAGTAAACCTTTCTCTCCGGTTCACATTGAACCAATAGTAGCCAGAAACCACCACTCATCTCCACCAAGGCACTCCCTCGAATCACCCTCGAGGAAATGAACCTTTAACACACTTTGCCAAGTTGCAACCTCTAGTTGCCAAATTTTAATTAAGTTAAAGTTTTCTGTGATCTTATCGTCCATTCCCCAGTCGTCCATAACCGCGAACATGGCTTTTCGAAAAGATTTAACCCTGCAGGGGTGTACTAATTTACCCAGGTACCGTCCGGCTCGCCTGATTAGCTCTCTTCCGGGGAAAGCTGGCAAGTAGGCGCGGTTAAACCTTTACCTCGCATGAGACTATCCAAGGATCATCTATGGTGACAGGGCAAGTTTATCCAGCCTATTTCAGCCCCTGCCCCCATCGCCACATCCTAAACACCACCACACCCTCTTCGCGCCATCCTCCACCTGCAACACACACGCAAATGGAAAGCACAAACTAGAGGAGCCTTGGATACGCCCGCACAAGTTATTCAGTTAGTAAGGAGCCCATACTCCCACCAATGGAAGCACGCTCGTCTTGGTTCAAGAGGTAAAGAACTCGCACCTAGGGGCAAGAATGAGGCAAAACACCATCCCCGATGGCAACTCATCCAAGCCTTTAAGCATTTTTAATTAGGTACCACAATTAACCACCATGTCCGAACATTCCATTAACTTCACAATTATGGAAATAAGCACCGGATAGAAAATAAGCAAAATACTAAGCATGGCTAAGCATATATATATACACGACAGTTATGATCTCTACTTCAGGCCAACACATCATACATATGGTTCATAGGAGGGGAGACATGTAATGGTTTAGGGAACATGCAATCGTAGGATATTCTATGTCTTGACCCAAAAGTTGACATCGGAAACGAATGCAATATTCTGGTGGATAAAATAATTGTATAAAACAATAGGATGCTAGATGCCAAGAAGGTTAGGTTATCTCTTGCCTTGCTGACGGGGTGTGTAGTACGGATCGTCGGGGTAGGTAGGGGAACCCTCGAATCCTAAATCTATCGATACCCAAACAATCACAGAAGAACAAATAAATAACACTAAGACAAGGTGCAATGCACAAACATGATGACATGTCAAGTTTATGCAATGATATCCTCATACAAAATAGCTAACAATTTAAATGGAGTGCCAAATAATTAGTGCAAATATTTGGAAGCAACCCCACGTTTAGCTTAGTGACCACATTGTTTATAAATTATTACATTACTAAAAAGTGACTTAAATAAGCATGAACATGACATGAATAGATAGGTATTATTCTTCTGATCGGTTTGGTACCTCGTTTGTGATTTTCCAATTATCGATGAATAAATAGTGAATTAAATGATTATTTGAATTTAATTCTTTTAACCAATTAAAGAAATAACATCAAAGGAAAATTTGTTGTCATGAAGTGATATTAGCAAGGTTTGATAGATTTTGTCATTCTGATCATTTTGATATTTTATTCACAAGTTTTGGACAATTATTTATCAAGTTATGATTTTTCCCAATATTGTTATTATTTTTGCCATTTTAATTATTATTAACAAACAGCAAGAATATAGTTTGAAAAGACCAGTACAATGATACTAACATGTAGAGTTTGTTTTTCTGAACAATTTGGTATATTGTTTGCTAAATTTGAAACAATATTTAATTAGCTATTATTTTATTTTAATTTATTTTATTTTATTTTTACTGTTGGGCCGGCCTCCAGATCGGACAGGCCGGGCACATGCCTGAGCCGACCGGCCCACTTGCCGGCCCAGACCGGCACCCAGGCCGGGCACCTCCCCGAACCATCCGGCCTCCTGGCCGGCCGGGCCGGTTCCCAGGCCGGGCGCACGGCGGCGTCGGCAGTGACCGACGGCGACGTCGAGCGGCGACGAGAGGGAGAGGGGAAACGGGAGGAGGTCCAGGGGGAGCGGAGCTCACTAGGAGCACGTTGGCGTGGTCGGTGAGGCCGAAGAGGGACGGACGGCGGTGGATTTCGCTCGGCGGAGCTCGGCCGACGCGGACGAAGACGAGGACGACGGCGTGGATCCCGAGCGTCCCGGCTCGATTCCGCCGGAGGGGGGGAGGAGGATGCGGCGGAGGTTTATATCAGCTTCGATCTGCGCGGGGCGACGACAATGTGACGGCGGGCACGAGCTAGGCCACGGCCACGTCGTGCGAGCGGAGGGAGAGGAACGGGAGCAGGTGAGGGGAGAAATGGAGTGCGGGGGAGCAGGTGAGCGCGTCGTGGAGGCCACTTGACCTCCAGGGTGGAGCAGGTAGCGCGGCAGGCACGGGGGCGTCGGCGGCATGGCGCCAGTACCATTCCTGGCGCCACAGTGAAGAAGAACGACGACGTTTTGCGAAAAACCCCTGGCACCATTTACTTTATGTACAAATGGGTCCAACAGGCTTTTATGAAATTAAAATGAGGCACTAAAACATTTTAAAAAAATTTGGAAAAATTCGTGTAGTCACCCCACAATATTTACAAGCTACACAAAAATTTGTGTTGCAAAATAAGAAGTTTTGAGCCACATTTGTTCATAGGGCTTACAAATGGCAATTTCGATAATTTCCAAAATCCATTTACTTGGGGTATTTAAACATTTTCAAAAATAGTAAGAATATTCATGGAGGCTCCCAATATAATAATGAAGCTCCCCATAATTTTATTTTGAATTTTTGGAAAGTTTCACTTGGTTCCAAAATTTGAAATTGATTTGAACCAATTTGAATTCTCAGCTTTTTTTATTTCTTTGCTTGGCAAGAATTTGCTTTTCACAAATTATTATAATTGGATTATTGGAACTTCCTGGACAAATTGGAAGTTCAAATTTATTTCTTTGCCAAGTTGAGCAAATGCATTTGGTGTGGAGGTTTGGGAAGGTTTTGCTTCCCCCTTTTAAAATGGTTTAATATGTGGCCTGTTAGAAGTAGCAATTTCAAATGCATGCCATGATGCAAACATGAAGGCAAAAAGTGAAAATTTGGTTCAAATTTTAGGGTACCAAACTGGGGCTGTTACAGCCAAGGGGTGCGCCCCCATCCTCCCTTTAGGGCCGGTGGCTGGGTGGCTTGGCCCCCAAGCTAGCCGCCCTAGGGTTAGGGTTGGCCGGCCCCCTTTAGGCCTTAGCCCTAGCCGCATTGGCCTTTGTGGCCAGCTGGTGCGGCTGGCCCATGAGGCCACTGCACCACCCCTTTGGCTCATGTGGGCCCCATACTCCTATGGGCCCCACTTCTAGACTCCTCTAGAACCTTCTAGAATATTCCGGTACCCTATTGGAAAATTCCCAAACTTTCCGATGCCTCCGGGAACCATTTTCCTTATATGAATCTTATTCTCTGGACTCTTCTGGAACTCCTCGTGACGTCCGGGATCCTATCCGAGACTCCGAATCAATATTCATTCACACCATCATTTATCTCGAGCTCTAACTACATCGAACGTTAAGTGTGTGACCCTGCGGGTTCGAGAATATGTCATATTAATAGCGGGACCGGGATGCCCATATTAATTCCTACATATTCAATGAAGTACTTTACCGGTTGAACCACTATGTTCGGGATTCAATTAATCCATATACAATTCCTTTTGTTTCATGATATCTTACTCGTCCGAGACTTAATCACTCATATCTTCATATCCGATTAATCTCGTTTCCGACAAGTTCTCTTTTACTCGTTCCCATAGGATAGGATCCACTGTGACTACACACTTAGTCATATGCTTGCAAGCATTTGGATGTGATGCTACCGAGAGGGCCTAGAGAAGTCTATCCAACAGTTGGACGAACAAATCCCAGTCTTGATTCATGCAACCCAACAACCTACCATCGGGGATACCTGAAAAACACCTTTATAGTCACCCAGTTACGAGATGACGTTTGATGTCCACAAAGTACTTTTCCGGTAAGCGGGAGTAACATAATCTCATGGTCTAAGGAAACTATATTTGACATCTACTTTATTTTGGGTCTGTCCATTATATCATCCCCATGATACAACTCCGTTTATCAAGTGATTCATTAATCCTTGGTTAGGAAACTTCTAACCAACACTTGATCAAACGAACTAGTTATTAGAGGCTTTACTACGGACACTTTACGGTTTATATTCCACACATGTATTTGTTTCTGATTAATACAATTCTAGCACAGATAATAAACATTTATCATGAACAGAAATATGATAAATAATAACCTTTATTATTGTCTCTTGGGCATATTTCCAACAGTCTCCCACTTGCACTAGAGTCAATAATCTAGTTTACATTTGTAGCAATCCAACACCCATGGCCTCCTGGTGCTGATCATGTTTTGCTCGTGGAAGAGGTTTAGTCAACGAGTCTGCCACATTCAGATCCGTGTGTACCTTGCAAATCTCAATGTCTCCATCTCGGACATTCTCACGCAAATTGTGAAAGCGGCGCTTAATATGCTTTGTGTACTTGTGTGAAGTTGGCTCCTTGGCAAGAGCAATCGCACCTGTATTATCACAGTACAGGGCCAGTGGTCTTGATGCACTTGGAACCACACCCAGCTCTGAGAGGAACTCCTTCATCCAGACTGCTTCACTTGCTGCCGACGGGGCTGCCACATATTCCGCTTCTGTTGAAGATTTCGCCACAACGCTTTGTTTGGAACTCCTCCAACTCACAACGCCACCATTTAGAATAAACACGTATCCGGACTGAGACTTCGAATCATCCGGATCTGTATCCCAACTAGCATCGACGTAACCCTTTATGACTAGCTCTTGGTCACCTCCATATACGAGAAACATTTACTTAGTTCTATTCAGATACTTAAGGATATTCTTGACAGCTGTCCAGTGTTCCACTTTGTATCACTTTGGTACCTGCTAGTCAAACTTACAGCATGGCACACATCTGGTCTAGTACATAGCATGGCATACATGATAGAGCATATGGCTGAAGCATAGGGAACCTTATTCATTGTCTCTCTATCTTCTGTCGTAACTGGACTTTGAGTCTTACTCAAAACCTTTCCTTGCAACATTGGTAAGAACCCCTTCTTTGAATTTTCCATTCTGAACCTCTTCAGAACCTTGTCAAGGTATGTACTCTGTGAAAGCCCTATTAGGCGTTTTGATCTATCTCTATAAATTTTAATGCCTAAAATGTACGCTGCTTCACCAAGGTCTTTCTTTGAAAAACTCTTATTCAAATAAGCCTTTACACTTTCAAGTAGTTCTATATCATTTCCAATCAATAATATGTCATCCACATATAGTATCAGAAATGCTACAGAGCTCCCACTCACTTTCTTGTAAATACAAGCCTCTCCATAAGTTTGGACAAATCCAAACCCTTTGATCACTTCATCAAACCGGGGATTCCAACTCCGCGATGCTTGCTTCAGTCCATAAATGGATCTCTGAAGTTTGCATACTTTGTTAGCATCCTTAGGATCAACAAAACCTTTGGGCACACCATGTACAACTCTTCCTTAATATGACCATTAAGGAACGCGGTCTTTACATCCATTTGCCAAATTTCATAATCATAAAATGCGGCAATTACTAACATAATCCGAATAGATTTCAGCATCGCTACTGGTGAGAATGTCTCATCGTAGTCAACTCCTTGAATTTGTTGGAAACCCTTTGCGACAAGTCGAGCTTTGTACACGGTGACGTTTCCGTCAGCGTCTGTCTTTCTTTTGAATATCCAATTGTTCTCAACGGCCTTGCGGTCGTTTGGTAAGTCCACAAAAGTCCATACTTGGTTTTCATACATGGATTCCATTTCGGATTTCATGGCTCCTAGCCATTTATCGGAGTCAGGGCTCATCATCGCTTCCTCATAACTCGCAGGTTCATCATTGTCTAACAACATGACACTCATGACAGGGTCATACCGATCAGGAGCGGTACGTTCCCTCGTTGACCTGCGAGGTTCAATAGCAGCCTTGACCGGAGCAGTATGATCTCCATCATTTGCTCCTTCTTCAGGCGGCGATGGCTGCTCTGGAACATCTTCCAGATCTGCGCTACTCGGCATCTCAAGAATAGGTTCGATAACCTCGTCAAGCTCTACTTTCCTCCCACTCACTTCTTTCGAGAGAAACTCCTTCTCCAGAAAGGAACCATTCTTGGCAACAAAAATCTTGCCCTCAGTTTTGTGGTAGAAGGTATACCCAATAGTTTCCTTAGGGTATCCTATGAAGATGCATTTTTCCGACTTGGGTTCGAGCTTATCAGGTTGCAGTCTTTTCACATAAGCATCACAACCCCAAACTTTAAGAAACGATAACTTCGGCTTCTTGCCAAACCATAACTCATATGGGGTCGTCTCAACGGATTTTGATGGTGCCCTATTTAAAGTGAATGCGGCTGTCTATAATGCATAGCTCCCAAATGATAGTGGCAGATCAGTAAGAGACATCATAGATCGCACCATATCCAATAAGGTTCGATTACGACGTTCAGACACACCATTACGCTGTGGTGTTCCAGGTGGCGTGAGTTGTGAAACTATTCCACATGTCTTTAAATGCATATCAAATTCGTAACCTAAATATTCACCTCCACGATCAGATCGAAGAAATTTTATTTTCTTGTTACGATGGTTCTCTACTTCACTCTGAAATTCTTTGAACTTTTCAAACGTTTTAGACTTGTGTTTCATTAAATAAATATACCCATATCTACTTAAATCATCTGTGAAGGTCAAGAAATAACGATATCCACCGCGCGCTACAACACTCATTGGACCGCACACATCAGTATGTACGATTTCTAACAAGTCTGTTGCTCTCTCCATCGTATCGGAGAAGGGTGTTCGGGTCATCTTGAGCATGAGGCATGGTTCGCAAGTTTCAAATGATTCAAAATCAAGTGAATCCAAAAGTCCATCAAAATGGAGTTTCTTCATGCGCTTTACACCAATGTGACCCAAACGGCAGTGCCACAAATATGTGGTATTATCATCATTTAGTTTAGATCTTTTGGCATCAATGTTATGAACATGTGTATCACTACTATCGAGATTCAACAGAAATAAACCATTCCTCTCAGGTGCATGACCATAAAAGATATTATCCATATAAATCGAAACACCAAAGTTTTCAGACTTAAATGAATAACCGTCTCGCAATAAACAAGATCCAGATATAATGTTCATGCTTAACGCAGGCACCAAATAACAATTATTAAGGTTTAAAACTAATCCCGAAGGTAGACGTAGAGGGAGTGTGCCGACAGCAATGACTTCAACTTTTGATCCATTTCCGACGCACATTGTCACCTCGTCCCTCGCCAAGCGTCGTCTATTCCGCAGCTCCTGTTTCGAGTTACATATATTAGCAACCGAACCAGTATCAAATACCTAGGTGCTACTACGAGCACTTGTTAAATACACATCAATAACATGTATATCACATATACCTTGTTTGACGGTGCCAGCCTTCTTGTCTGCCAGATACTTGGGGCAGTTCCGCTTCCAGTGTCCAGTTCCCTTGTAGTACAAGCACTCAGTATCAGACTTAGGGCCCTTCCTTGACTTCCTCGCAGGCGCGGCCGCTTGCTTGCCGCCCTTCTTGAAGTTGTCTCTCTTGCCCTTTTTCTTGAAACTGGTGGTCTTATTGACCATCAACACTTGATGCTCCTTCTTGATTTCCACCTCCGCGGTCTTTAACATCGCAAAAATCTCAGGGAGAGTTTTCTCCATCCCTTGCATATTATAGTTCATCACGAAGCCTTTGTAGCTAGGTGGAAGTGACTGGAGAACATGGTCAATCCCCAACTCATTGGGAATCACGACACCCAGCTGTGCTAGACGATCACCATACCCAGACATTTTGAGCACGTGTTCACTGACGGAGCTGTTCTCCTCCATCATACAGCTAAAGAACTTGGAGGAGGCCTCATACCTCTCCACCTTGGCTTGAGTCTGAAACATTGCTTTCAGATCACTGATCAGCTGATGAACGCCATAGTGCTCAAAACGCTTTTGGAGCTTTGGTCCTAAGCCATACAACAGACCGCACTTAACTATCTCGTGGTCCTCAGAACGGGCTGCCCAGATGTTCCTAACATCTTCAGCCACTCCTGCTGCTAGAGCTTCACCTAGCGGTGCATCTAGGACATACAGTTTCTTGGCAGTAGTGAGGATAATCTTCAGATTCAGAAACCAATATGAGAAATTGCTTCCATTGTCTTTCAGCTTGTCTTTCTCTAGGAACGCGTTAAAATTCATGGTGGTGTTGGGATGGGCCATTGATCTACAAACATTATTTGCAAAGGTGTCAAGACTAGTGTTAGGGTTGGCCGGCCCCCTTAGGGCCTTAGCCCTAGCCCACATGGGTGTCGGGGGGCAACCCCCGGATAGGGTCAAGATGGCGAGACACGCATAGACCCGAAGTTGACTGGGTCAACACTAACCGACATACCATACCGACATATCCGAATACTCGGATGTCGGATCCTCTCCTTTGTCCTTCTTCTGTGCAGGGAAGATGAAACTGAGTTAAGAAGTATCTAGCATGCCTATGCCGCATAAGAGAAGAGGGAGTTATATCCCGGTGGACGGTCAAGGCTCACGTCTTGTCCCTACAATCAGGGAGCAGGCGTCGTGCCACTGGCACGATGGGACGCGCTGCCTACTCCTTGACCCGGATGTCACGGGATGGGGAGTCAGGTCTCCATGCTGCTGACCGAAGCGAAACGGGGAGCGTGGGACAGGCATGGAGGCTTGTCTTGTCTCTGGCAGTGATGATGGAAGCAGTGAGAGTATGACACCAGCCGGACATGGCCATAGTGTCGTGTACGCCAGCACCCACATCAGCCCTAACTTGTGCCCTGGGTTCCATTATATAAGGAGCACCAGGGGCTCCTCTTACAGGGACGATACTTGGCCACACGCGACGACACTCCACACCATAACTTACAGAGAGCCACTAAACCAACACCAGACTCGGTACGAGAGCCCAGGAGCTGGACTTAGCCTGTGTTCATAGTTTCTCTCATATAGCTCGAGGAGCATCTTGTAGCCCGAGTGTGATCCAACATACATAGATCAGACAAGCAGGAGTAGGGGTCTTACCTCCTCACGAGGGCCCTGAACCTGGGTAAATTGTGTGCGTGTTTGTGTTTTCCGTGTGCGTATTCCTACGCGCTAGCACTCCCCGGTGCTTCCAGCGTCCATCGACCCCAACTCAAGCCTACCTATGGCATCTGTCCATGCACCACCATGACAGTTGGCGCCCACCGTGGGGTCAGCAGCGGCGCTGGCTGGTGTGTTCATCCGGCCGGGTTCCATCATCACGTCGGGCGAGTGCGTGCTCTGTGGCCTTGTCCACAGGTTCGGCTCGCTCAACGTCGTCAGTGACAATGCAGGCTGCTTCGGCAGCAGGCCGCTGCCCCGGAACGGCTGCCTCATCGACTTCGGCGCGCTCATGGTCTACGTCGCCACAGAGGTCCCCTGCAGGTTTCCTGAAAGGGTGCAGGTTGCTGCGGATCCTCCCGCAGTCTGCGCAGCTCGCGGCCGGCGTACCGCTCGCCCCGCTAGTTGTGTGGAGGTCATGATGACCGCTCCAGTCTTCGGTGCCGGCGGTGCCACGGCTGGGGAGGCCGAGGTCAGCACCAGGTCTACCAGGACGGCGCGTCCGCCGCTGGAGAGGCCGGAGAACCGTCAGGCGCAGGCCGGTACATATGGTGTGCCGGTGATGCCGAGTCCTCTTCAGGACACGATCGAGAAGCTGGCCACCCCAGTGGCTCCGAGCGCAGATGCTGCTCTGGCTCAGGCTGAGCTGGAGGAGCAGCGCAAGAACATACTCCAGGAGGCTTTGGAGGTAGCCCGAGTCAGGCAAGAGTTTGACATCTCTCTCCATGAGTATAACAAGGCTCATGGTTTTACATCAGTAGCAAACCCTGTTAGTCGCATAGATGAGGTGCGTGCCCGAGGTAGAGACCTCAATGCCGAGATTGCTAGAGATGGTAGAGCCAAATCTAGTAGAACTGCTAGTCATGTGTCGGCAGATAGGCTGAAGTACAGCACTCCCGGCAAGAACCTTAGGGCTGCAGAGGCAGCCGCAGCCGAGTTACCCAACTTATCTGGTGATGCTCGTCGTATGCAGCAGGACCGGGTAAATGAGTTGGTAGCTATCACCAACCATCAGAATGAGGCTTTCCGGAATGCAAACCCGGATATAGGTGGATCCCGGTACATTCACTCGAATGGTGGTGCCGGGGGAATGTCCAAGGGACAGGCCTCGTCGCCGTATGTCGGCGGAAGTCCTGACCGGAGTGTAAACTCTGGTAAAAACAAACAGCTGCAGGCGTATGATCCGGTATATGCCGGGAAGCAGATAGCCGGGCAAGGCCATGCTGGTCAGGGAGCCCCTGGACCCGCTTCGGGCAGGCAAGGAGCTAGCCGGGTTAACCCGGCAAATCAGGGCCAGCCACCTCGGTATCCGGCACCTAATCCACCTCGACAACGACAGGGTGCCGGGTATGCCGAGCAGGCCGCCGACCGATACGACGATGGTTACTCGGCCATGGAGCGGGCCGGGTACACAAGATTCAGAGACCTGACGACCGAGGGTGCACTCGGTGCTAGGCTGGGAACACGCCAGCTGCCGACACATGATGTCCGCAATAAGCTTGACAGAATCTATCTGTCTGAACTCCTGGAGGAGCAAGGCCCACGGGTCCTGCATGTTTTGGACCCCGGATAATGAAGCAGGCGCCGGTGCCTAACTTCCAGCTTCCCCGGGGTGACAAGACGTATGACGGCAGTACTAAGCCGGAGGACTGACTGACAGATTATGTCACCGCTGTGCACATCCCCGGTGGCAGCCGCCGATGGGCTGTGCGGTATGTGCCTCAGATGCTGGAAGGACCAGCCCGAATCTGGTTGAACAACCTGGAGGAGAACAGCATTGATTGCTGGCTGGACTTCTCCGATGCTTTCGTCGGCAACTTTTCCAGCACCTACAAGAGACCGAATCGCCCTCAGCAATTGTCCATGTGCCGGCAGCGAAAAGATGAAACTGACCTAGAGTATCTGACCCGGTGGAGTACAATCCGCAACTCCTGCGAAGGAGTCATTGAGTCGCAGGCCATCGCATGGTTTGCACAAGGGTGCCGACATGGCTCCATGCTTTGGCAGAGACTCCAGAGAGAGATGCCGGCCACCTTGGCCGAGACAATGGCAATAGCGGACATCTATGCCCTGGGTGATCTGACTCATCCCTTACTGGCCCAGGTCGACACCGGCAGGAGATATCCCGCTCAGGACCGGGACAGATCGGGCAGGCGTAGCGACTGCCCGGATTACAGGAAGAGAAGAGATGACAGGCCGGACTACCGATATGGTTCGGACCAGGTCGCCGCTGTCGACCAAGATCAAGTGGATGCCGGCAGTAGCCAGCGTCAGAAGAATGATGGTCCCTCATGGGGCCAAAACTCAGAGGGGAAGAGGCCGTGGAACGGCGAAAAAAGGCCATGGAATGGCGAGAAGAGTCCATGGAACGGTGAAAGGAAGCCGTGGAACGGTGACAAGAAGCAGTGGGATGACAAGGAGAGGTACACTTACGAGAAGATGTTGGATGGGCCCTGCAGCTTTCACACCAAGCATCCCAGCAGACCGGCTCAGCACACAACCCAGGACTGCAGTTGGTACCAGCGCAAGCCGGTAACTGCCGGTCCGACATCTCGGCCTGCACCTCTCACGGTTGCAAACACTCAGCCTCTGAACACTCAGCCGAGGCAGGAGGATGTCAACCAAGTGGCCAACAACAACAGCAACAACTACAACACCAACAACAACGCCGGCCCGAGTCGTCAGAATGAGTACCGAAAGCCCCACCAGAGCTACATGGTCTTTGTGACCGAGCCCATTGACAAACAGAGTCAGCACCGGCGCGCGATGGAGGTGAACGCGGTTATGCCGGCGGTGCCAAAGTTCATGTACTGGTCCGAGGACGAGGTCGGCTGGAGCATCAATGACCATCCCAAGGTCATGCCCAACCCAGGGGGTTATGCTCTAGTGGTGGATCCGACATTCGTCGGGCCCAGCATTAATGTCAGGTTCACCCGGGTTCTCGTTGATAACGGGAGCAGCATCAACATCATGTACCGAGACACCATGGTCAAACTCGGCATAACCGTGAACATGATGCAACCACCTTCCACGGCATAGTGCCGGGTGTTTCGCATGCACCCATGGGCACAGTTTGGGTCGACGTCGCTTTCGGCGACAAAGTCAACTTCAGAACTGAGAGTCTGCTGTTTGAGGTCGTGGACCTCGAAAGCCCCTACCATGCCTTACTCGGTAGGCCAGCACTCGCCAAATTCATGGCGTCCAGTCATGTGGCCTACCTGAAGATGAAAATGCCGGGTCCAAATGGTGTCATCACCATCTCGGGTGACTACAAGCGTTCCATGGAGTGCGCTTCCGCTGGGTCACTTCTGGCCGAGTCACTGGTGATTGCTGCGGAGAAGAAGAGAATCCATGAAGTGGTGGCTCTTGCCCAGTCCGCTCAACTCGGTATGCCAAGTATGGCTAACCCGCAGCAGACTGCAACCTTCCAGGCGGCGAAGGAGTCCAAGAAAATCGGCATCGACGAGTCTAACCCGGACCACACCGTCATCATCGGTGCCGGGTTGGACAGCAAATAGGAAAGCGAGCTCATCCACTTCCTCTGTGAGAATCGGGACATCTTTGCATGGTCGAATCAGGACCTGCCGGGTGTTCCGAGGGAGTTGGCTGAGCACTCTCTACATGTCCGGTCTGATGCGAGACCGGTGAAGCAACCGATGCGACACCTCGCTGCTGAGAGGAGAAAAATCGTTGGTGACGAGATAGCCAGACTTCTTGCGTCTGGTTTCATCATGGAAGTGTTGCACCCGGACTGGTTGTCTAACCCGTACCTGGTGGAAAAGAAAAAAGATGACCCGAATGTAGCCGTTGTCTGGCGCATGTGTATTGACTACACAAATCTGAACAAGGCATGTCCGAAAGATCCATTCCCGTTGCCCCGGATCGATCAAGTGATCGACTCCACGGCCGGGTGCGAATTGCTATCCTTTGTAGATGCGTACTCTGGTTTTCACCAGATACCATTGAACCCTGCTGATCAAATAAAGACTGCTTTTATCACCCCGTACGAGGCTTATTGCTATCGTGTCATGTGTTTTGGTTTGAGAAATGCCGGTGCTACTTACCAGCGCTGTATGCAGAAATGCTTGCATGATGAGATAGGTAAAAACGTGCAGGTGTATGTCGACGACATAGTCATCAAAAGTAAATAAAAACATACCTTGCTGGATGATCTCAAAGAGACATTCGGAAACCTGCGGAAATTCCGGCTAAAGCTTAACCCGGATAAATGTACATTCGGTGTGCCGGCAGGCAAGTTACTCGGTTTCCTCGTGTCTAGCCGAGGTATTGAGGCAAACCCGACTAAAATCCGTGCAATAGAAAACATGAAGTTGCCGAGATGTCTCAGGGATGTCCAGAAATTCATGGGTTGCCTGGCTTCCCTGAGTCGTTTCGTAGGTCGGTTGGGAGAAAAGGCCCTGCCTTTGTACCAACTAATGAAAAAATCGGATAAGTTCTGTTGGACCCCGCAAGCGGATGCCGCATTCCATGAGCTAAAAAAGATGTTGGCTACAGCGCCGATATTGGCTTCGCCACTACCGAGAGAACCCATGTTGCTCTACATTGCGGCCACTAACTGAGTCGTTAGTGTCGTAGTAGTGGTTGAGTGAGAAGAAGAAGGAACTACGGTGCAGAGACCAGTGTACTACCTGAGTGAGGTGCTTTCCACATCAAAACAAAATTACCCTCACTACCAGAAAATGACCTATGGTGTCTATATGGCGGCCAAAAAACTGAAGCATTACTTCTAGGAGCATCCTATAACCGTGGTGAGTGCGGCCCCTGTGTCGGAAATCATCGGCAACAAGGATGCCAGTGGTCGGGTAGCCAAGTGGGCTATTGAGCTAGCGGCTTACATGCCGCAGTACGTGAGGAGAGATACCATCAAATCTCAATCAGTGGCAGAGAAAATGCACTTTGATGGGTCCAAAGTGAAAGAGGGCCTGGGTGCCGGTGTGGTTCTCAACTCGCCAAAGCGAGACCAGCTGAACTATGTGCTGCAAGTCCACTTCGCGGCATCTAACAATGTCGCAGAGTATGAAGCGCTGATTCATGGACTCAAGGTGGCCAAGGAAATCGGAATTCGTCGGATCATATGTTATGGTGACTCGGATCTGGTGATTCAGCAAACATCAGGCAACTGGGATGCCCTGGATGCCAACATGGCGGCGTACCGGTTCCATATCCAGAAGATCTCGGGATACTTTGATGGTTGCGAGTTCAATCATATTCGGCGGACAGAAAATGAAAGTGCTGACATGATGTCCAAGATTGGATCATACCGGCATGCCATCCCACCCGGGGTGTCGCTGGAGCATCTCCGAAAGCCGTCAATCAAACCTTCACCCGAGTCCGAGTGAATATTTATCCCGGGTAATCCGGAACCCGACGTCGTCCCGATGGACGTGGATGTCGGGAGCACGCTGCAGAACTCGGGGACTGCTCCGTAGGACCCGGGGACTTCCGTGGATGTCGGGTACATTCAGCAGGACTCGGTGATTGTATTGGAAAACTGGAAAGCCGCTTGGCGGAACTCGGGAACTCCTTGGGAGGACTCGGGGACTCGTCAGCCTATGTCGGGCATGGTAATGTCGGTTGATGCGATGGAAATCGACGAGCCTGTACTCGGCACTCGCCCGGTACCGGCATGGGCACAACCCATCATGACATTCATGTTGGACGGCAGTCTACCGAGTGATGAGGTCTCAGCCAGACAGATACAGAGACGATCCAAATCCTTCACCATCATCAACCATGAGCTATACAAGAGAAGCGTGACCACCGTGCTTCAGCACTCCGTCGAACCAGAAGAGGGGGAAGAGATTCTCCAAGATATACATCAGGGAGAGTGCGGCCATCACGCCTCTTCCAGGGCCATAGTGGCTAAGGCATTCCGGTATGGGTTTTACTGGCCCAGTGCTTTGCAACAGGCAGAGGACATTGTCCGGAAATGTGAAGGAAGCCAGAGGTTTGCCCACAAAATTCACATGCCGGCCTCAGCACTTAAGACTATCCCCATCACCTGGCCATTTGTAGTGTGGTGTCTGGATATGGTGGGACCGTTCAAGCCAGCCCGAGGTAACATGACTCACATCCTGGTGATGGTGGACAAGTTCACCAAGTGGATTGAGGTGAAGCCAATAAGAAAGTGCGATGGCCGCACAGCCGTATCGTTCCTAAAGGATATTATCCTAAGGTATGGTCAACCGCACAGCATTATCACGGATAATGGCATCAACTTCGCCGAGGGAGCCTTTGCTCGGTTCTGCGAAGAAAAGAGAATCCGGCTAGACCTGGCATCGGTCGCACATCCTCAGTCCAACGGACAAGTGGAAAGATCAAATGCCCTGGTCTTATCCGGCATAAAACCCCGGCTAATTGAGCCACTATTGCGTGCTCCGGGGTGTTGGCTGGATTAGATCCCGGCTGTATTGTAGAGTCTGAGGACTACCCCGAATCGCTCCACTGGCTATACGCCATTCTTTCTGGTCTACGGAGCTGAAGCAGTTCTACCAACCGACATAGAGCATGACTCGCCAAGAGTCGCATTATATACCGAGTCTGAGGCAAAGGAAGCCCGGGAGAATGATGTCGATCTGCTCGAGGAAGCACGAGAATTGGCATTGTCCAAATCAGCGATATATCAGCAGAATCTCCGACGCTATCATAGCCGGAAAGTAAACCCTCGCAAATTCCGCGAGGGAGACTTGGTGCTTAGGCTGGTGCAACGCACAGCCGGCATGCACAAATTATCACCTCCTTGGGAAGGGCCATTTATCGTGAGCAAGGCTCTGCACAACGATGCATATTATCTTATAGATGCTCAGGCGCAGGTGAAGAACAGGGTGGACAGATCCGGAGAGGAGACCAAACGACCTTGGAATGTAGCTCTTCTTCGCCCTTTTTACTCTTAAGGACCCACTGTATGTATCTCGAAACCCTGAAACGAAATGTCGGCACCCCGAAAAGAAACTCGGGGACTGCCTTGCTGTGAAATCTGTGTTTGTCTGCATGTTTATTTCTGTTTCCTGTATGTTGGATGGCTCTAAAAAAAGTATCTCCATGTTTGTGAGTATTTTATGCTATGTCTTTGTGATTTTGTGACCCGACTGCCAGAGAAACCAAAAATTGTAGGCAAGGGCAAGGATTGCAAGGTGCAGTAAACAAGAAATCAGACTCGGGGACTCGGCCCATGAGCGATTCGGTTTTTTCTTGTCAACCTTGTGTTTTATGTCGGATGGATCTAGACCATATCTCAAAGTTTCGAGTATTGTATGCTATGTCTTGCTGTCTCGTGACTCGACTATCGAACAATGAAAAAGGTAGACAAGAGCTGGGATTGTGGCACTTAGTATACAAGAAAACAAACTCGGGAACTTGGCCCAAGCGCGATTCGGCATAAGCTGTTTGTTAGTCATGTGCTTAGTTCTTTACCTTATATGTCGGATGGTTGTGAGCTTTATCTCAAAGTTTTTTAGTACTGTATGTCGTATCTCGGTAATCTTGTGACTCGACTGTCGAACACCGAAAAATGGTAGACGAGAGCAAAGGTTGCAAAGTTAACTTGTTGGCCGGAGGTGTGCACCTGAACGAATGGACTTGGCAACACAGACAACTCAGCTCGATGATATGATTACCATTCATGCTAAGAGTGCCACCAAAGTCTTTGGATTTCAAAACAATAACAATTGCTAAGAATATCCGATTACTACAAAGATATTCATCATCAACATTCTCGAGCCCGGGTAGCTCGGAGGTAGATGGATAAGGAAGGGTATGAGCATCACTTCATCAAGTACGTTATGAGACTAAGCACGACCTCTCGATATAAAAGAGTGTGACACTCCAAGGTGGAACGGAACAAAAGCTAGACAAGCTCTTACCCCGCGAGTTACAATACTCTGACCTGGTCCGAGACATGGACAAGGTACCGGAGTTTGTTTCTCCTGACATCCCGAAGTGGAATGCCTTGATGAACCACAAGAATGACATGCATCAGAACACCCCAATGCACGCTAAACTTGACTGTCAACAGACAGATAGAGGCGGACAACAGATTTAGAGTAAGGAACGCGCTAACCACAATTCCAAGATATTGTAGAAGCCCTTGTTAGCACTCTTCCGAAAACTAGTGCCGAAAGGGTGTCAGGAACGGTTGTTACCGGAGGAATCACATTTATTGATGGAAAAACTCGCTAAGAGCAATCCCGTGGTGATTCAGATGGTTCCATAAGAGAGAGCCTAGCTAAAGCTAGTGACAGAGAAGAGCATTGTTGAGCAAGTCAATTACAGCGGCAACCTCGTGTTTGAAGACTAACTTCAAATTTCGCCCACCTAATGTAGGGTTTGAACCAACATCAGGGTTCAACGAAAAAGATCTTGGGTTAAAGATCAGCTTCATGCACCGGGACTCACAATAGCATAATGCTCATAAGGGTGACAACCCTCATGAATCATTACACCAGAGCCCTAGCGCAATCCGGGACCTTCGGTTCAAGATCTTGGACGAAAGCAAAGGAATGTCTTGACAATCCGCAATACTTTCTCTTCGGACTTTAGAATTGGCAGATGAGCAGAGCTAAACAGTAAACTAAAGGTAGAAGCCAATCCCGTGATCCTAAAGATTAGAATTTTGCAGACGATCAGAAACACCGTTAAATCAAATAGAGGTAAGATGGCACCGAGATCAGAGTGAATTGGGTAAGGAGTAAAAAGAATCCTAAGAAGGTGTTCACAACTCATTTTTAGGTTAAAAATAAATTTTCACGAACACTAGACTCGACATCGACCAATAGAAAGGGTTTCCTACAGGCAGTCCTGCTCTGATACCAACTTGTAGCGCCCCGACCCCAGAACTATACAGTGAAGCTTTGTGTAACCGGTCATGCTACACAATCGAAGGTTACTGGGTGTACCAATCCCAGGCCAAAACCTTTGGCAGGTGTGTTCGGAATGGATCACCGGCACACAACACTTCGATCATGCCATAAGCTCAGACATAGCTATCATGTATAGTAGAGAGGTCAAGACTTGTGGAACAACTGGCACATCACAGACTCTACGACACAAATATTCATATAGCAACTCATATATGAGAAAGGTACAAAAAATTACACACAAAAGGGTCACGGACCATCACTACAACATGCGGAAGCGAAGTAGTGTTGTCTAGTACAACGAGATGCAAATATGGCCTAAGAGGCCTACAAATAAACATAAACCCAAGCCAGCTTGTTCCACGGTCCCAAGCTGCCACCTGGGAACCCCGGACTACTAGTCGGCGTCCACGAAGAAACCACCTAGCTGCTCGGTGTCGTCCTCCTCTGAAACAAATCAATAGGGGCAGCAAAGAGAGACTGAGTACGACGTACTCGCAAGTTTAGTAGGGGGATATAGGCCCAATGCTGACGGAGGCTCTAAAGCTGTATAATGTAGCTATTTTGCATAAAGCTAGCTTTTCATTTAAAAGATATAAAAGACCCATGGCATCGACTACTCAGAATATTTTCTGGAAAAGGTATAAGAAAGTAACATTTCCCTTCAGTTCTCGTCGAACCAAGTAGTACCAAGAATCATCTCCCATCATCACCAAGGCACTCCCCCGAATCACCCTCGAGGAAATGAACCTTTTGCCACACGTTGTAATTGCAACCTCTAGCTGCCAAATTTTAATTAGGTTAAAGTTGTTTATGATCCCGTAAATCCATTCCCAAGGCGTCCATAACCGCGGACACGGCTTTTCGAAAAGATTCACCCTGCAGGGGTATACTAAGTTACCAATTGGTACCGTCCGGCTCACCTGAGTGGCCCTCTTCCGGGGAAGGCCAGCGAGTGGGCGCGGTTAAACCTTTACCTCACGTGAGACTATCCAAGAGTCATCTGTGGCGACATGGCAAGTTTACCTAGCCTATTTCAGCCCATGCCCCCATCGCCACACCCTAAACACAAATCCTCCGCAACATTTTCTTTTCCACTCACACGCAAATGGAAAACCGAACTAGAGGACCCTTGGATACGCCCGCACAAGTTATTCAGTTAGTAAGGAGCCCATACCCCCACCAATGGCAGCACGCTCAAACCTTGAGTCCGAAGACAGGAACTCGCACCTAGGGGCAAGAGTGAGGCAAAACACCATCCCCGATGACAATTCACCCAAGCCTTTTAAGCAAATTAATTAAGTACCAACAACAACCACCATGTCCGAACATTCCATTATCATTCATCAATATGAAATTTAATCAACGGACATAAATAGATAAACAACTAAGCATGGCTAAGCATCTAGACACAATAATTAAATCTTGGTCTCCGGCCAACACATCAAACCTAGGGTTTATAGGAGGGTAACATGTGATGGTTCAGGGGATAAACATGCATTCATAGGATACTCTAATATTGACCAAAATTGATATTGGAATCGCATGCAATATTATGGTAGATAAAATAAGTTTATAAAACAATAGGGTGCTAGATGCCAAGAAGGTTAGGTTATCTCTTGCCTTGCTGCCGAGGCGTGTAGTACGGCTCGTCGGGGTAGGTAGAGAGACCCTCGACTCCGGAATCTATCGATACCCAAATAATACAAAATAACAAATAAATCACCCGAAGGAAAGGTGCAATGCACAATCACATGATGACATGACAAGATTATGCAAAGCTATCATCATAAGATTTATCTAACAAATTAAATGGAGCACCAAATAATTAGTGCAATTATTTGGAAACAACCCCATATTTATCTTAGTGGCCACATTATTTATAATTTATTAGATTATTAGAGAAATGGCTCAAATATGCATGAACATGATATGATTAAGTAGGTTTTGTTCTTCTGATCATTTTGGTACCTCATTTGTGAAATTCCAATTATTGAAGATTAACCAGTGAATTAAATAATTATTTGAATTTAATTCTTTTAATCAAATAAAAAACATCAAATAAATATTTGTGATAATGATGTGATATTAGCATGGTTTGATAGTAATTGACATGTTGATCACTTGGATATTTTATTCATAATTTTTGGTTAAGTATTTCTCGAGTTATGATTTTCCCAAATTAGGTATTATCTATGCCATTTTAGGAATTATTTAATAAACAGCAAGAAAAAAGTTTCAAAAGATCATTTCAATGATTCTATATTGTAGAGTTTGTTTTACTGAGCATTTTGATATTTGATTTGTCATTTTTGAAGCAATATTCAAATAGATATCAAATATTTAAATTTGCTTTTTAATTCCAAAAGGAAAAAGCTAAAAGGGCCAGACAGGCCAGCCTCCGAGCCGGCCAGGCCGGGCTCAAGGCCGGGGGGCAACCCGAAGAGGCCAGCCTTGTGGCCGGCCCAGGCTGGGGCGTAGGCCGGGAGGGTGGCCGAAGCGGCCGGGCAGGGGTTTGACCGGAAGATGCCGCGACCGGCACGGCGCGCGACGGCGATCGCGGCGGTGAGCGACGGTGTGACGACACGAGGGAGAGGTGGCGACGGAAAGCCAGGGAGATTGCGGATCTCACCGTGAGCTCGGGAACGTGGGCGGGGAGGTCGTGGTGGCCGGAGGGTGTCGCAGGCGTGCTCGGCTTGCGGAGGCCGGCGCGGGAGGAGGCGGCGTAGCAAGCCTAGGTGAGGGCGTCCCGGCTCGATGCCCTCGACGGGAAGGCAGAGGGGGACCACGCGGAGCCAACGGCGGCCCTAGCTCGCACCCTGGTGGCCAGAGTCGTTGACAATCGCGACGGCGGCGAGCGGCGAGTCTCGGCCAGGCGGGGAAGAAAATCGAGCGGCGGTGCCGATTGCGGCCGGCACGCGCCAATTCCTTCGGCAAGGAGGTACAGGGCGACGCGGCAGACCCTTCGGTGGGCTTCGATCTGCTTCGGGATGTCTATAGCGGCGGTGACAAGCGAGCTCTGCGTCACGGCCATGGCCCAGTGCCAGCAGAGAGAGGGAAAGGGGGAGCAGGTGAGATGGGGGACGAGTGAGCGAGGAAAATGGCGTCGTGTGGCATCCTTGTCCACGCGCGGCAGTGGGAGGGGGCCCGGCGACACGGTGCAGGGCGCAGGGCGGCATGGCGACAGTGGCGGGTGCGGTGGCGACGCGCGTGTCGGTGACCTGCTCGGTCGCTACAGAGAGGGGACGACCAGTTTTGGTTAAAATACAAACAGGTCCAGCAGCCATTCCAGGGATTTTATTTGAGGCTCTTAATCATTTTTGAAAATTCTGAAATTATTCTGGTAGCCTCCCAATGACATTCATAAGCTCCACAAAAATTGGGGTGGCAAAATAAATTGTTTTGAGCAACATTTGTTCATTGGAGTTAAATAAGGCAAATTTTAATTATTCCAAAATCCAATTACTTGGGTTACTTAACTATTTCAATAAATTATAAAAATATTTATGGAGGCTCATAATATTATAAGGAAGCTCCCCATAATTTTTTTTTGAATTTTTGAAAAGTTTAATTGGGTTTCAAAATAGAATTTGAATTGAACCCAATTTTAATTCTTTGTTTGACAAGAGTTTTCCTTTGACAATTATTTATAAAATATATCGTTGAGCTTCCTGGACAATTTGGAGACTCAAGAACAAGTGGTTTTACCAATTTGAGTAATGTATTTGGTTTGGAAATTTGGGAAGGGTTTTGCTTCCCTTTTATTGTTTTCCAATTATTGCTTTATTCAACTTAAGAAATTTAAATAAGTATGCCATGATGCAATGCAAAGCAAAAAGTGAAAATTTGGCCCATATTTTAGGGTGCCAAACTGGGGCTGTTACAGGGTGCACCAGGGGGACCCTCTCTCCCCTTTGCTGTTTGACCTGGTCGCCGAGGGGCTCTCGGCCATCCTCTCTGCTGCCTCGGCTACAGGCCACATTCGTGGGGTGGTACCGCACTTGGTGCCGGGGGGCGTCTCCCATCTTCAATATGCCTACGACACAATCATCCTCATTTAGTACAACGAGCTCAAACTGGCCAACCTCAAGTTCCTCCTCATGTGTTTTGAAAACATGTCTGGTCTCAAAATAAACTACCACAAAAGCGAAGTGGTGGTGTTGGGTCACCCCACGGACATCCAAGAGAGTGTTGCCAACAAGCTGAATTGCAGGATAGGAAGCCTTCCACTCACTTATCTCGGCTTGCCGATTTCGGATAAACATCTCACGACGGAACAATGGATGTTCCTTATCCAAAAGCTAGCAGACAGAGTAGAACCTTGGCTTGGTAGGTTTCTCTCCTCGGGAGGATGGCTCATCCTATCCAACTCTTGTCTTGCTAGCCTCCCCATGTATGCGATGGGGCTCTTCCTGCTTGCTGAGGGCGTCCATAAACAATTTGACTCCATCCAGGCCAAGTTCTTTTGGGAAGGGGCTGGCCCGCATAGGAAATATCACATGGTCAATTGGCCGGATGTCTGTCGACCGAAGGAATGTGGTGGTCTAGGGATCCTGAACTCCAAACTCATGAATGAGGCTCTTATGATCAAATGGATTCGGAAACTCTACCAATTAGACAACTCGATTTGGGCCTCAATCATTAGAGCCAAGTACACCGCAAATGGAGACATTTTCACAAGCACGGACCGCGGGGGTTCTCAATTCTGGAAAAGCCTCCACAAAGTCAAACATCTCTTCAAGGTAGGAGAAAAACACAAAGTCCGAAATGGGATTCGAACTCGCTTCTGGTTGGACTGGTGGCATGGAGACGGGCCTCTATGCCACATATTTCCTTACCTTTTTAGCATATGTGATAATCAAGCAATTTTGGTGGCCACGGTTGTGGCAGCGGGCTGTCGTTTTTGTAGGACGCTGAGCACGGGAGGGATGGCCCAATGGCAAATGTTGAATTCGCTGATTACTTGCACCGCTCTAGTTAATACCCAAGATGAGATTTCTTGGTCCCTGGAGCCCTCCGGACGATACTCGGTTAACTCAATGTATAATTTTCTGTCGCAAGGGGCGACTAGCCCCACTTTAGGGTCCTGTGGCAGGCGAAGCTCCGCTAAAAATTAAAAAAAAAATCTTGGCAGCTGACACTAGAAAGGCTCCCCTCCGGTTTATAGCCGGTTACTCATTTTGGTCCTTCTGACGAGCGTTGCTGCTTGTGTGGGAACTCAGAGGACGCCTCACACATTTTCTTTCAGTGCTCCACTGCTAAGTTCGCCTGGAGCGTGGTCCGCCAGGCCCTTGGGACGGCTTGGTCCCCCCAGAACTTCTCTCAGCTCTTACCTATCCTTACAAGCCTTTCGGGCAGACCCCATAGATTAGTTTGGGCGCTTTTTTTGGCTCAATCTTGGGCCCTTTGGCATGTCAGAAACAAGCTTGCTATTGAGAGAAAGGTGGCGAATCATCATGCTTACATGTTTATTCAAAACGGTGCTTTTCTTGCAGCTTTGGACGCGCGCTCTAAAGCATAAAGACCAGGAGGGAGCGCGATGGCTTATTGGCGAACTCAAGAACATCCACACCGCTTGTCGCCCGCCACCTAGATGATTGGCTTTTTTTCTTTCCTTTGGCTATGGCTTATTGGCGAACTCAAGAACATCCACACCGCTTATCACCCGCTACCTAGATGATTGGCTTTTTTCTTTCCTTTGGCTAAGCTGTATGCCGCAGCATGTCGTTCCATTTCTTTGGCTAAGCTGTATGCCGCAGCAGTTTGTATAACCTTGTTGGTCGGAACCTGTTTGCTTTGTTAATTCAAAGCAGGGCAATAAAATGCCTTTTATCTAAAAATGTATCTAGACACTAAATTATGTCTAGATACATTCAAATTTAGGCAAAGATAGGACATCCTTTTTAGGACCGAGGTAGTAATATTTTAGAAGATAAGTTTAAACGTATAAACTGAAGGAAATATGACTAGAAAAAATGTGTGTATAGAAAATCTAACCGCGCAAATGCGCGGGCCCGCTTGGCTAGTTTCAAACAAAAGTGATTAGAAAACCCAAAAGGAAGGCCATTATACTAATCACGCCGGCCGAAACTGCTCGCCGTGCCGGAGCGAAGAACGCACGGTCGCGGACGAAACGTGGCTCGGCTACACATCGGAGTGTCAAACGACCAGTTGAGGCTCTGTCCAAATGGGCCGTGCCAAATGGGCCGGCCCGAGGCACGACTTTTTCGGCCCGGCACGAGCACGACCCGGCACGGTACTAATCGGGCCGTGCCGTGGCATGGGCCCGTTATTACCCGGGCCGGCCTCCGATTTGAGGCACGCGGGCCGGCCTGACACGACACGATTAGTTTTTTTTATTAATTTTGGGCCGTATTCGTGATAACAGTCCATATTCGTGATGTTGGGCCGTGCCTGAAACCAGACCGAACGTGCCTGTCGGGCCGTCGACGAGCCGTCGGGCCGTGCTGGAGCTCGCGCCGCGACACGCGGACCGGCCCGGCAAGGCACGATTACTAATCGTTCGTGCCTAGCGGGCCGTGCCTGACACGGGCCGTGCTGGGCCGGGCCGGCCCGGTTGGCCACCTATGCCTGAGGCCGACTCAACGGCCGACAGCCCCAGAAGCCGAGAGAAAAAGAAAAGAGTATGGTAAGGAGCACTCTCTCTCTCTTCCAAATCTCTCGTTTCCCCACCCTACCCTACCCAGCCTCCGATCCCATCCCATCTCACGGCGCCGCGCTCATGTGACCCTCCCGCTCGCGCTCACTCACACTCCCCGCTGCGCTGACGGCCCAGTTTCAGCCGGAGACTGATAACTCCATCGGGTTGGAATCGGGGGATGGGGCAGGAGGGGATAGGGTACAACAGCGGCAAGGCCGGCGGCGGCGGCCGCGGGGCAGGGGCCCTGCCGATGACGGCGGCTCGGGCGGCGCGGGGAGCTTCACCGCTCAGCAGCAGCCATCACCGGTCGCGCAAGATTAGCCGCACCTTCAACAACGTCAAGATCACCGTGCTCTGCGGCCTCGTCACCATCCTCGTCCTCCGGGGCACCATCGGCCTCAACCTCTCCCTCCCGTCTCACCCCTCCGACGCAGACGCCCTCGCCGGCGCCAAGGCCGTCGAGGACATCGACCGCATCCTACGCGAGATCCGCACCGACTCCGACCCCGCCGACAGCGACCTCGACGCCGCCAGCCTCCCTCTCAACGCCACTGCGCTCACCGCCTCGGAGGCCGCTGTAGCCTACGCCGCCGCCGTAGGGACCTACGCGATCGGCCCCAAGATCCATGAGTGGGACGAGCAGCGCCGACGGTGGCTCGCGCAGAACAAGGGCTTCCCAGCCACCGTCCCCGGCGGCAAGCCCAGGATTCTCCTCGTTACGGGGTCGCAGCCTGGCCCCTGCGACAACGCGCTTGGCGACCACTACCTGCTCAAGACCACCAAGAATAAGATCGACTACTGCCGCCTCCACGGCATCGAGATCGTCCACAACCTCGCGCACCTTGACACGGAGCTCGCCGGTTACTGGGCCAAGCTGCCGCTGCTCCGCCGACTTATGCTCTCCCACCCGGAGGTCGAGTGGATCTGGTGGATGGACAGCGATGCCCTCTTCACCGACATGGCCTTTGAGCTGCCTCTGCAGCGCTACGATAACCATAACCTCATCATCCACGGGTATCAGGATCTCCTCTTTCACAAGCACTCCTGGATTGCAGTCAACACCGGCAGCTTCCTCTTCCGGAACTGCCAGTGGTCACTCGATCTACTCGACGCTTGGGCACCTATGGGGCCCAAGGGGTTCATCCGCGAGGAGGCCGGGAAGATACTCACCGCGTACCTCAAAGGCCGCCCGGCATTTGAGGCTGACGACCAGTCTGCACTGATTTACCTCTTGCTCTCGCAAAAGGAGAAATGGATGGACAAGGTGTTCATAGAGAATTCATACTACTTGCACGGTTTCTGGGCTGGACTAGTGGACAAGTATGAGGAGATGATGGAGAACCACCACCCAGGGCTTGGAGATGAGCGGTGGCCATTTGTGACGCATTTTGTCGGGTGCAAGCCGTGCGGAAGCTATGGTGATTATCCAGTAGAGCGGTGTCTCAAGAGTATGGAGCGGGCATTTAACTTTGCTGATAACCAGGTGCTGCGACTGTATGGGTTCGGGCATAAGGGGCTGGAAAGCCCCAAGATCAAGAGGATCAGAAGTCAGACCACCAAGCCTATTAATGACAAGGAGAACCTTGATGTGAAGGCGAAGATGTCAACCACTTGAAGCTACTGGAGAGAGTTAGTGGTAAGGCAGCATAGGCTCTCTTCAAGGTCAGAGCATTTTTTTACTTGGGGTGTTGTTTAGTTTCTACTATTTTTTCTTTCCTTTTTTGTCCACTAATTTTTCTTGTTATGTGTAATAGTTTGAGATTGCACAAGTTATATTTCTAATGAACTTAAACACGTTTGTAACTCAAATCAGATGAAAATAGCATCACTTTTGTACTGTATTTCGTTCGAGTGCAAGCTTCTAGCAGGACATGCATTCTGAAAGTGTGGAGTTGATTTCTGGTAATGATTGCATTCTGTTATCTTGTCTTCCATGATACATTGTGTGCAGCCATGAAGAAAAGCTGATTGCTTAGCTAACTAACAACATTCAGCCCTATAGCAAGCACCCCTGGTATATCCTTTGCCTTCTTCATTTGGTGTTATTTGCCGAATTGCCATTTCATCCCTAAATTTGTGATTTAGTTTAAAAAAAATCATGGTTTGACATTTTTTTTGGATCAAGATCATTATGCCTATACCAGGAAATAGTATGCCACCCTCTTATACTGAATTACTTATTTTGAATAATTGAAGAAGGTATGTCGGCTAGGGCAGTCTTGAAGATGTGCTCTTTCGTAGGTGACCAGCTTTTGTCTAGACACGGTCTGGAGGCTTTTGCTGGGCAAGGCGAGTCCTTTTTGTCGTGGTTGTATCTAGAGTGGTGGCTATCCTTTGGGTTACTGTTGTAAATGTGGTATTCGTTGCGATATCTATGTCATATATATTGTTGTATCGGCCGTCAGCCTCTTCTATATCTTGGATACGTCTCCCAGGACGTATCCTTGATTTTTTTTAGGAGGAGAAGAAAGATGGCCCTTGTTTTGCATCAGTCTCCCGTTTCTTTATCTACATTTCTAATTTGCCTTATCCTTAATCTTAGCAAACAATTTTAAGGTGGAAAGGACTACAATTTTTTTGTTTATATATTTTCTACCATGATATTATTTTATAAAATTATATGGCTGATTGATGATTTAATGGCACTTGGTTATGAAATTATCAAATTTTATTCCAGATTTCACCATTTGGCTGATTATCAATTTTTATTTCGAGGGTGTAAGATGGATGATTCTAGTTTGGTCCTGTGAATGAAACGGCTCCAGAGTTCAGGGTTGAAACTTGAAAGTAATACTTTCTCTAGAAGTTTGGTTTCTTTGAAAACTGAATCCTTTACTAATCCACTCGTAGTTCAGATGATGATGTAAATGAGATTCTTTTCTGAAACCAGGTGTTTCGTTGTCACAGAAATTTCTACCAGTTTTTGTCTTGTCCAAATGTTGAGCTGGAGGTTGTGCGGTTTTCGTTGATTTCTGCCTGGTACGATCTGGAGAATGTTTCTGTTCAATAGTATTTTGTATAAAAATAGTTGAATTACTGTAAAGTTGGTATTTTGGAAAAAAATCCGCAGGATCTGCGAATGAAGTGTGGCTTCCAGGTCCCAGATGTCATCTAAATATCCAGTGGTGCTTTTATTCAAAACTATCAAATTTCTGGTTGTATGGTTCAAAATTTCCACACAATTGAGCTGATCAGGAATCATGGTTCTTGAGCGTGACACCTTTGAGCTGCAGAAATGTTAATTTTCTGACATAGCCAATTGAGCTGCATTGAGCCACAGTAATACTTTATTGCTCGCTGAGTTGTTGATGCTCACATATCTGCTGCTTCTGGTATTAGTCTCTTGACAGGAACAGCTCATCGGTTTCCTTGTCATCGAATTTACCAACCAGTGTCTCCTTTTATCTTACACTTCATTTTATTCCTTTTCACTTTGGTAAGAGTTGCTTTAGGGTATTGCTTACTCCAGCATTCTAGTTGAGAAGATAATTCACTTGCATCTGGCCAGTGCTGCGTCCATAAAAATACAACTAGACCTACAGCAACCTAGCTGTGCATTATTTTTGCGTGTTTGTGAGATAAGAATTTTCACAGATTCCTGAATGCCTTCTGAAAATTTGTACAATCCAAATCCGCCATTCTCCTTTGCAGCTCCTTGCATCTCTGATTTGGATCAAGACTGAACACGCCTGGTACATATTTCACTGGATGGGCTAATCAAGTTGATGGATCGAGAAGCTGATTTTATAATGTGCTAGAAAGCAAGTTAACAGTGTTAGTGTACCAGGTAGGTCCATATTTACCTGTGCGATTTGTTCATGTGACTTTAGTATACTGCTTCTGGATCCTTAATGTCATGTGGGAGCGCTATGCATACGGACTATAGCCGCCTTTGACCATACATACAGAAGGGCTCATGTGGAGTGGATAAATATAGAATTCAGAGGTGTAAAGCGTCTGACGTACTGCTAAGCATATTTCCTTCATCTTCGTCCATATCTCTACTACTATTAAACAAGCGAACCTCAGTTCCGCTATATGCACCCCGCTCATCTAAAGAAAAAAAAATTACCACCGCTGGATTCACCCAGAGAACTACATCTAACGGTTACCATCAACTGATCAGCTGTGTGCACTTATCAATTTACAATGACTGAATCGTACTCCACCTCCGGCGGAAAGGCAATTTTGAATCTGCACGACCCACTTCCCTACAATCACGCCGATCAGACAAAAATAGAAACTAATCACATCGATACCAGGCTCCCTCGCCGCACATCCTCGACGGCGCCCTCGCCGCCCGTCCTTGACGGCGTCACTGACTTGGACAGCGCCACCATGCATCACCTTTGTCGAAGGCGCGCTCGCCGCCCGACAGCACACGTGATCTCCGTCCTGGACGGCGCCCTCGCCAACGAGCACCAAGAGGATTTCCTAGACGGCGCCCTCGCCAGCAAGCACCTCTCCGACGGCGCCACCACGTATCACCTTCGTTGACGGCACGGTCGCCGCCCGGCAGCAGATCTCCGCCTGGACGGCACCCTCGCCAGCAAGCACCACGAGGTTTCCTGGACGGCGCTCTCGCGGCACTGCCCGTAAGCTCCTTTAACGCTTCCTCCTACTGACAATCTTCACGAGGTGTACACTGTCATGTTGATCAGTAAAAATATCAGTTGGTTTATGTTCTTCCATAATTCTAAACTGTAAATAACGCTACATATAAGTTAATGCAAAGTTTTGCTACGTTTTTCGGTTTGTTCACCTACGATCCTATATATCCTTATATTTATTTGGAATCATCAAATAATGTAAACTGCTTGCTGCCGCTTCATATTTGATAGCGTGCTTGGACAATTTTGGGTCTACAGCGTAGACCCAAATTATACTTCTAGATGTAATTTGCATAGATACTACAGATTGTTTTAATTGACCAAGTGTCTTCAAAAGCTGCATGTAGATTGTTTTAATTTTGAATCTGCACGACCAGTTTCCAACCCTGAAATTTACGGTGTGTGGCATATAAATTCTAGCACACGCTATGACCAAAGATTTATTAGTGAATCGGTGACTGGAACAGTATGGAAAACTTAGAAAAACAAGCATACTGGTAATTCATTTCATAATAAAGCTGACAAGATCATGGATACTGCATATTACTATATTAGTCAATATATTCCAAAAAATCATACTTCTTTGTCGAACTAAATACGGTGCAGAGGTACACTGCAGGAAGCAGATGGTGCCCTACAAAATCCATGGCATCATACATTCATACTTCATATGTCCGAGGATCTAACGCATATGTTATAGAATTCAACTATGCTTCATATTATACACTAATTTAAAATCTCAACGGTTGAGTTTTATTTCTAAATCAGGGTGAACATATGAATGAATTAGTTATGTATTTTTTTTCTAATACATAACACATCCAAATAGTGTATGCATTAACGCAGTAGCATATTAAGAAACTGAAGCATGAACAAAGGTGGCCACAAGAACTGCACACATACCTGGTAAAAACAACCCAGCAACTGCACCTTTAAGCAGAAGAATAAATGACCACCAGGATCGATAACCTTCTTTCTAAGCTGAAGAGACGGGAGAAAAAACAAATGCGATCTCAATGCTCACATGTTGTATCTTTGCTACAGGTAGGTTCAGCAGCTATTAAAAAAACTCCCCAATTAATTTTCTGCAACCACTCCATACTTCACATGTAAATTACAATTAGATTTACCAAATATCCGATGGTCTTGACATTCTGCATTGTAAATTGGAAAAGGGTAGCCAGAATGACGAGTTAGTCTCCGAGATATTTAAAGACATCTTTATTTTGGAGACAACTCCTCAAATCTATCTTTCACACAATTAAAGCATTGTTTTATCTTTGTGATAGCAGAAGAAAAAACACACAGAGCTAAATAACATTATTCATAAGGCAACACAGATTACTTCAAATTTAGTATTAGTTGAAAACCATCATTTATCAAGAGCAATTTCATTTCACCGACTGTCAGTCTGTCACTTGTGCTAGGCCATAAACTGATGTTGCATTTTTTTTGAAGGATGATGTTGCATTTGTAGTGCACTACGGGAAAGCCACGCTACGCCGACGGCCGGAAGCCGTCGGCGTATGACCCGAAGCCGTCGGCGTACCTATACACCGACGGCTGCCGTCGGCATAGAGCCGTCGGCGTTTCCCTTCGTCGGCGTACAATATATGCCGTCGGCGTATAAGTCAGCCGTCGGCGTATGTTAGTGGGGCCCACAAGACGGCATCCGTCTCCGTTTCCGTCAGCCTGTTATACGCCGACGGCAATGCCGTCGGCGTATCCGCCACTTCCTGACAGCCCGGCCCCACACCTGCGCGTCTGGCTGGCTTCCTACGCCGACGGCATAGCCGTCGGCGTACATTCCCCTTCCTGACAGCCCGGCCCCACCACTCGCTGGTGCCAGTGACTCTACGCCGACGGCAATGCCGTCGGCGTATGGGTTACCATAAGGCGACGTGGCCGCTTCCTGTCAGCCTGGCAGGCATCCTACGCCGACGGCATTGCCGTCGGCGTATGGGTGACCATATTTTCTGGTTTTCTGGATTCAGGTTTACAGCCCAATTTAAATTCAAATAAATTTGCAAAAATATAAAAAATCACAGAAACTCACATAATATCATATATACATATACCAAAGCATCATACAAACTTCAAATCACACATATAATCCAAAATTGCACTTATACAAAGTCGAACTCATCCAAAATGACACAACATTGTTCGAACTCATCCAAACACACCCGGCCCGATACAACCTACATCTATTTGTCGCTCGAGGTACCCATCTCCAACCGCGTGAGATTAGGCGACCGACCGCGTGGGCCAGCCGCCGTCGAATCACACTGGGAACCCGGCGAGGGACGGGATGGTGTGGCATCCGGCGAGGCATCACCACCGCCATGCTGCACGAGAGCGCGAGTGGAGGCCGGCGAGCCAGAAGCACGACCAAGAGTGCAATCCTGGAGCATCCCGTGCCCTACATGTTTGAGTCCAAGTTAGCAACTTTGAAAGCACAGCACGACAGTAACAACTGGTTTGGCAATAACTTACCGGAGTCCTTTGCTTGTATGTGAGGGCGACCGCTTCCCTCGATGGGCACTTGGGCGGCATCCCCACGCTAGGTGGACGCGGAGGCAGCTGCTCCCGCTCTCCAGTGGCAAAAAACTTCTCGGTCGCCTACAAGATAGTTTAGATGTCAGGAGTTGTAGAAAAAGAAGGAACAAGAGGAAGTGAGACTTGTCATATTGCAAATATTAAGGTTGAAACTTACGATATCACGCAACTCTTGCCACTCGTCATAGGCCGCTCTCTTCTGCAGCCACACGTCATACTCCGCCTCATAGGCCGCGTAAGCGGCCTCGAAGGCTGCCTCGAATTCAGGCTACAATTTCAAAATAGAATGAATCTCATCAACTTAGCAACTTAGCTAGGAACGAATGTCGGAAAGAGAATGAAATTGAGGAAAACTTACATCGGGGCGAGCTCGGGAAGGCTGTCGAGGAGGCATGACAGGGGGGTCATCGGCGGTGAGTGTAGCCTTGACACGCACGAGGCCCAACTCAGGAGTACGCGGGGTTACCGCAGTAAGACAGGTCAAACAGCCATGCTCCCAACCGTGCCCGGCGAGGACCAACGCTCTCTTGTCGGTGTCATGCTCAAGAGGGTCATCCACCTCCGGATTAAGACCTCTGAACGACTCGACGTACTTGCTTATGTTCTCGTCGGCGTTGTTGTAGTAAGTGGGAAGCGAGGGCTGAGGCTCGGATAGATCGGGCTTCTTCATCTTCATCCTCTCCCATGCTTGCATGTCCGACACAGGACCTATATTGGCCTCCTGCATTGCCAAAAAAGTGGTATGCGTATCAAATTAGGAACATGAGGGGAAATGAATGAAACGTATCAAATAAGGACCCATACCAGCTTTTCCTTGAAGCGCTCATGGTTGCAGGCTCCCGCACAATGTGTCCCCTCCGTCCCGCGGTTTGCCTTGTTCCGCTCGCTCAAGGCTTTGAACGCGGCGTCCTCCCCAAGCCACCTCGACGCCAACGCCTCCCACGCGTCAGCCTTACCATAGGCCCATTCTGGCATAACCTGAAAAAACAATACTCATGTGAAGAAAACATAATGCAATTGCAACTTGGCAGAAACATGTAATCTCATTGACAATTTACTTACCGATAGGTAATCCTCCATGGTCATATTAGGTGGTTCGATCACATTCTCATGCTTCGGCGCCTTCTTGGATAGCTTCTCAGAACTGAAATGATTGATGGCGCTATGCTTTACATTGTAGAATTGTTGACGTGTCAACTTCTTGCAAGCCCCCTCCAAAGTCCTGTCCGCCGTGGCACGCTCCTCAGGGAGTACCCTATAGAATCTCTTCAATCATGCAGAAAAAGAAATTGTGAGAGCATGGTGGGGACATCAACTATGAACGAAATTCGAAAAGTTCAACTTACCCAAAACTTGGTGATCACGGCGTCAGAACATTTCCCGAAGCCCGGGTGATCGACGGCCTGATAGTCTAGCCAACTGGTGGCTAGCTTCCTCTCGCCATTGGGGACCGTTGTCGGAGAATGTTCCCAGGAACTGGGGGTGTCTCCAAGGTATCGTGTAAGGGGATGAACGCGGAGTCAAACGATCCTCAACGTGCTCCGGCGACGGTGCTCGTCGGACTCGCTGCGGACGACACTGCAGAGATGGACACGGATCTTACCCAGGTTTAGGGCCCTCTTTGAGAGGTAAAACCCCTACGTCCTGCTATGGTATATTGCACTGCTTGGAGAGGTTCACAGTACAAGGAGATCTTGGAGAGCTCGAGGTGGCTAACAATGGCTACTTGCTAGTCTTCAGATCTAGGGTTAGGGTCTACTAGAGCTGAGCCAACCGAAGATCGGACCCTTTGCTTGGGCATGCTCCCCCTCCTTTTATAGGCGTCCTGGACCTCTTCCGCCCAAACATTTGGGCGGGAAGGGTTACCACATGGCGACGAGGGAAGGAGCGGGGTGCACGATAAAGGTGGAGTCTACCATAAGGAAAGCTCGTGGACGCGGTCCACGGCAGGGGAGCGGCGTCACCAAAGCTGAAAAAGGCCACCGGCCAGCCGGACGGTGGGCTGGCACTTGCTGAGGTGGGAGGTGACCCACGGTGACGTCGCCCTTGGAGTGTAGCTGCAGACGTTTCCCTTATCACCAAAGAGGCAATACTCGTTGTCCGCTTTGCTTGGTGCCGCTTTGTTGACTGCTTTATACATGGAAGTGGCAACTGCGGCGTCGTCGTCATCGCGCGTAGGCACGCGCGTCACTCTGCACATGGTGCAGAGCCCATGTGCGCTCTGCCCCGGAGGCAGAGATGGCTTCGTGAGGAAGGAGCCTCGTGAGGCAAAAAGCCTCGCGAGGCAAAAAGCCTCGCCGAGCCCTTCGGCTTGGTCCTTAGCAGAATCGCGGGTGGCGTCGGAGACGCCTTGTCGAGGAGCGGTCCCTCGCCAAGGGAGAAAACCCTCGGTGAGGAGAAAGATCCCTCGCGAGGAAAAACCCTCGCGAGGCTCGCCAGGCTTGGAGAGCCTGGTCCTTAGCGAAAATCATCCAGAGAATCTTGTGGGCCCTGGCAGGCCGGCCCGTGGTACCCTGGTTTCCACTGTGCCGACAGTAGCCCCCGGGCCCGCGACGGGCACGCCGAGGCCCATGGACGCAGGCGAAGCGTCGAGGGGCCAAAGATGCCTGACAGGGCCGCGACACGTGGAGCGCAGCGGTTGCGCCCGCGGCCACGATCTCCTCGGCTTCAACGGGCAACCCGGTGGGGCCCGCCACGTCCGGAGCAACCGGTCAATAAAGCCTGGTCGCGCAGACCGCGCCCATCACTTCTCCCATTACTCCGCCGCCCTCTTCTTCAAAAACTTCTCCTTCCTCCCAGAGCGCATCGCTCCCGAGGTCTTCGTCTTCGAGCTTCCTTCCAGCGGCCATGGCTCCCAAGAGAGCAACCGACGGCCAGAAGGGCAAGGCCGCGATGCAGACTGGCACGTCTGCGGCGGCGGCGCGGGGTGCCGCGCTGGTGGCGGCGTTGCCGCCGTCGCGCATCAACGCGGCGGCGATTGCGAAAGTGCGCTACCTGGCGGCCTCGAACTCCAACGAGCATGGCGTCACCGAGATGAGGCCGACCGGCAGCAGGCTTCCCGAGGGGTACTACCCCGTTTTTCTCCATACTCTTTACGCCGGCCTTGTGCCGCCTTTTTCCGACTTCCTCTTCGCGATTCTGGAGACGTACCAGATCCATCTCCTTCATCTTCACCCCAACTCCGTCCTTATCCTCGCCATCTTCGCCTACCTTTGCGAGGCCTACATCGGCATTCGCCCCTCGGTAGCGCTTTTTCGCAGCTTCTACTCCCTCCGATCCACCGCGCAGAATGAGCGGCTTGGATGCGTCTCCTTCCGCATCGCCGACGCCAGGAGCGAGACCTACATTCCCATCGTGTGGTGCGGTAAGAACGCCATCACCAAGGTGACGAAGAAGGTGGATGGCTTCCGCAAGCGATGGTTCTTCGTCGACACCAAGGGGACGAACCCTCTCCTGGAGGTGCCCGAGGCGCCGCCGAGGAAGTGGGCGCGCTGGGCGAGCGCTGACTTTGAAGGCCCAGAGCTCGACAGGGTGTACGAGTGCATATGGAGGCTTCGCGTTGGCGGGGTCACCGGCCAGATGGTGGACAAGAACTTCACGAGGCGCCGCATCGCGCCTCTCCAGCAGCATTCGGAGCCGGTGTGGCGATACACTGGCAAGGAGGACAGGATGCGCCTGTGTGTAGACAACTTCACGCGGGAGGTGCTGCACCCCATCATGGGGGTCCTCTTCGCCACAACGGACATCCCAGGAACTGCAACCCTGGAGGCCAAGACGCTCTTCAACTTTACCGTGGAGAGCGTGGAGAATCACCAAGGGCGCCTGCCGGTGTTCGACGAGTGGGGCATCGTGCCCGCAGGGCACCGCGGGCCCCGCACCAACCCGTGGGCGGCGGAGCCGGAGTTCATGGACGAGTCGCTGGAGCCGGACGAAGGAGAAGACTCCGGCGAGGACGCGGCCCCGAGGGACGCCGACCCCTCCGGCGAAGACGAGGCTTCTAGAGGCGCTAACCCCTCAGGGGGCGACGCGGGCTCCTCAAGGAGCGCACCGGCGGGTGAGGACGTCGAAGTGATCTCCTCCGGCAGCGACGAGGACGCCTTCCGCATGGTTCGGCGCACCGCAGAGGAGAGAAGGAGCAGCACGGGGGGACGCTGCAAACCCCGCTCCAAACTCCTCCACGACAGGGACGCCGGGGCCGCCACGAGAGATGCTTCCCACGAGGAGGCAGCAGCGCCTCTCGAGGAGGCCGGAGCGAGCACCCTCCAGCTACCCAAGGGGAAGAAGAGGGTGTGGAGAGCGGCTGACGAGTAAGTTTTGATCCTTTCCTTTTCTTTCAGTATTTTGCTTCTGAGAATCCCCTCCTGAAGGGTCTTTGCTTGTTTGTGTTTCTTCAGCGTACCCGCGGCGCCGAAGAGGCGGCGTCTCCGCAAGCTTGAGGAGACCGCCAGCGCCGCCGAGGAGACGCCTGTGGCCGATGAGCCGCAGCAGGCGGCCGAAGAGCCGCAGGCGGTGGTTGTCGAGCCGCAGCAGGCGGCTGACGAGCCGCAGCTAGAGGCCGTTCCTCCCGCGGGTGAGCGCCGCGCGGAGGTGGTGGTGGTTGAAGAGGCAATGTCGCCTCCAGCTAGGGCTGCTACTCCCCCCGCGGTTGAGCACCGCGCGGAGGAGGTGATTGAGGTGGCGACGCCGCCGCCAACTCGGGCTGCTACTCCTCCCGCGGCCGAGCACCGCGAGGAAGAGGAAGCGGTGGATGAGGAGATCGTCATGGAGCCGCCTCCAGAGGTGGAGGAGGCTCCCACAAGGAGGGCGGACGCGCCCGAGGCCGTGGCGGACGCGGCCACCATCGAAGGGGCGGGGAGCGCCCCTGAAGGGCAGGAGGTGGAGGTACCCCTGGAGCCCACGGGCGCCGGGACCGGGGGCGAGAGGACGCCCAGCCCCCAGAGGGTTCTCGACGTGGGCAGCGGGGAAAGCGCCCGCATCAGCCCCCAGGCCGCGCCGGAAGCGGCCGTGAGCCCGAGGCAAGGTGCCCCGGGTGCTTTGACGAGCGTCGAGGCCTCTGCGCCCCGCGACGACGTGGGGACCTTGGAGCTGCACGAGCCGCGCCCTCGCGCGGCCCGTCGCAGGGTTGTCTTCGGCCAAGCGCGGCAGGCGCTTGACGAGCTAGAGGTGCAGTACGCAGAGGAAGAAAACGCCCGGGAGGAGGAGCGACCAAGGCTGGCTGACGCCTGGGCCCTCCTCCACGAGAGGGTTGAGATGTGCCGGCGGCAGGACGCGACAGCCCGGGCGGCACGCGAGGAGGCAATCCGCTTCGCCAAGGAGACCCGCGATAGCGTCAAGCGGGAGGCGGAGGAGACCATGGACCAGCTCGACGCCGCGCGGGAGGCGCTTGAGGTGGAGACCACCGCCAAGCATCAGGAGCTGGCGGCCGCCGAGCAAAAGTTCGCCGCCGAGTCTGAGGCCGCAAGGGCCAGCCTGAAGGAGCTCCGCGAGCTGCTAGACGCCCGCGAGGGGCAGCTGGCGCCTCGCGAGGCCGAGCTGAAGCGGCGCGAGGAAGAGCTCTCCCTCCGGGAGAAGGAGCTGAACCAGCGCGAGGAGCAGGTCCACCTGCTGGAGGGAGCCCAGGCCACCCGCGAGGGGCAGCTGCAGGAGCGGGAGAACTCGGTGGCCAGGAGCGAGGCCACCCACAAGGAGCGTCACGACAAGGCCAACGCTGACTTCGCGCTGAAGCAGAAAAGGGTCCAGGAGGAGGCCGACGCCAGGGTCGAGCGCATCCGCCAAAGCCTCGCCGACGATTATGACGCCAAGGCCACGATGCAGGAGGAGCGTTTCACGACAAAACGCAACGAGCTCCTGCACCAGGTCGAAGGGCTCCAGAAGCAGGAGAAAGAGATGACCTCCCGCCTCCAGCGCGCCAAGGAGGCGCAGACTCGCGCGGAGAAGGAGATTGCCGCCCTGAAGGCGGACCTGAGCGACCTCCAGCAGCAGGTGGGGCCGGACGCGGACCTCGCGGAGCAAGCGCGAGACACCGCGCGGCACGGCCGGGCCATGACGCGCCAGCGCCAGCTCATGCTTCATGATCTGGTCCGCCGCGCGAACGCCGTCGGGGATGACATGAGGATTGAGGTCCCCCATTTTCCCGCCGGAGGGATCGACGACGAGGCCGCATACACGCACTTCTTCGGGCAATTCCTCGGGGAGCTTGAAAAATTCGCGAAGAGCTTTGACGAGCGCGTCGTGGCGGAGAGCCGCGAGCTCCTCGTCCTCGCCACCAGCCGCGTCTTCAGCAACCTCTTGAGGCTCTGGCCCTCGTTTGACCTCGAGGCCGTGATGGCGCCGGTCGACATCCGCGACAAGGCGCGGGAAGCCGCTGAGGTGCTCGCCAGGAAATACGACCAAGTCTTGGTTGATGAAGGCGAAGGCGACAGCGAGGAAGATGCCCTGGAGGCGGAGGCTGCCGCGGGCGGAGCGGGCACCTCAGGAGGCGCGACAGCTTAAGCTCCTCATGTAGCTGAACGTGCATGGGGCACATTATCTTAGCATTTTGGTTGTAACAACTTTGTAAAGACTTGCTTTAAGCCTTTGAATCGTGCTTGTGAATGTCCCTCGGGCGGCTTTTGTCTTTCCCCTTCATGTCTTTTTCGCTCTACGTCTCAGGACCCTCTCTTAGCGCTACACCACCACCGCTTCGGTATGTGAGAGTCAGGGCTCCACAAGGCCGGGGGGTGCGTGAGGCCTCAAGAAGTAAGGGCTCCTCAAAGCACGATGCTTGGGGCCCCCCTTTGACGTGCAAGCAGCCCATGAGGCATAGGAGAGAGAAAAGAGACTCGAGGGGCAAAAACCAGCGAGAGGAAATTCGAGCAAGTGTTTAGACTTAGCTTGACGAGGCGTTTTCGCCTTGGAGAGGGTGTTGGTTCCCTGGCGAGGCGTTGTTGCCTTGGAGAGGGTGTTTGAGGCTTGTTTCCTGCACTTGGACAGATAGGCATACCCACAAGCGATAGATAGCTAGATAACTTATGGTGCTCGTAGGTTCCTTCATGTGTGTCTCATGAGGAGAACATGCACCAAGGTTTTTGGTGATCCTTGGTGAGTTGACGTGCGCGGGAGCTGACCCATGAGTTCAGAGCTCCTTGGGAGTTGACATGCATGAGGGCTGACCCGCAAGTTCAGAGCTCGGATCCCTTGGGTTTTAGGTGCTGCCGGGATGCTCCCGTGGCATGGCACCATGCTAGCCCCCGCTCGTGAGATACACATGAGGGATCATACGAGCGAGAAAGAAAAGCAAATATCATTAGGGCTTACCGAAGCAACAAAATATGCTGGCGCGATGCGCAAAGGTTCAAATTGACCTGAAACATAGGTTCATTACACTGGCGTGGCCAGAAACACAAAAAATCCGCCATGCTCTGGGCATGGGGTCCACATGCTGTGGCTGAGACTCTCGAGGGGGCGTGCCCGAGGCAGACGCATGTAGAGAGAGCTCAGAGGGACGACCACACCGTTGGCGAGCCAAGTGGGATGGACCACTTCCTTGATGATGCTGGCCTTCTTCAGCTTTTCCACCTCCTTGACGATGAAGTCTTGTTTCTCTGGCGCCTGGCGCCGCGCCTTTTGCTTCACGGGGCGTGCGTTTGGACACACGGCTAAGTGGTGCTCGATCACCTCCCTCGGTACTCCGGACATATCTGACGGTGTCCAAGCGAACATGTCAGAGTTTGCCCTGAGGAAGGCGACGAGCGCGCTTTCCTATTTGGGAGGCAGGTTGGCGCCGATGGTGATGCTAGCCCCCGAGCCGCTTGCCTCCAGAGGCACTTGCTTTGTCGCGGCCTTCTCCTGAGAGAAAAGCTGCTTCTTCTTCGCGGGGGGCCTCGGGAGGGGTTCCTCGTCCTCGTCAGCGGGAGACGCCACCGCGGCGGCCTTGTAGGCCACTTGCGCAGCGTACACGGCGTCAGAGACTACGCCGCGGATGACGATGGTGCCACTGGAGCCAGGGAGCTTGACGAGGTTGTAGGCGTGGTGGGTGACCGCCATGAACTTGGCGAGGGCGGGGTAGCCGAGGATGGCGTTGTAGGGTAGGCCGATGTGCGCGACGTCGAAGTCGATCAGCTCGGTGCGGTAGTTGGTCTGGGTGCCGAAAGTGACCGCAAGCCTCACTTGCCCCAGAGGCGTCGTGAGGCCCTCCGTCACCCCCGAGAAGGGCCTGGTGGTCATAAGCCGCTCGTAGGGCACCTGCAGCTTCTCGAATGTATCGACAGAGATGACGCTGAGGCCGGCACCCCCATCAATGAGCGTCTTAGAGATGGCGATGTTGTTGATGGTGGGGGTGCAGACCAGCGGGATGGTGCCCATAGTTGAGGTGGACTTGGGGTGGTCGCCGGAGTCGAAGGTGATGGGGTGCTCAGACCACTTGAGGGGCCTAGAGGCCTCGACCCCGGGAAGGGCTGCTGCGAGCTCGCGAGCGAATTGCTTGAAGTGGCGGTTGGAGCGAGGGGCCTGAGCCCTGCCAAGGATGCAGGCGACGCCGCGAGGCACTTGGTAGCCCTCATCAGCCTCGGCAGGCAGATTGTTGTTCGCGGGCTCGGCAGCGTTGGCCTGGGGGTTCTGCTGGTAGTTGTTGTTGTAGTTGTTGTTCCAGCGTCGCCCCCCGCGGCCGCTGCGGCCGCCGCCGCGGCCACCACGGCCTTGCTCCCGCTCGCGGGCCTCGCGAGCCTCGATGAGCCTCTTGAGGTCGTAGCAGTCCTCGGTGGCATGAGAATGCCTGTTGTGGTAGACGCAGAAAGGGCGATCGTCCTTCTTCTCGGGTCCTGCGGCTGGAGTGGCAGCTTGGCGAGGCTGCTTGGCGTCAGGCTCAGCCGCGAGGACCGCAGTGGTCTTGCGCTTCTCGGAGGATTTCTTCTTCTTCTTGGACTCCTCGGCGGGATCCCCTGGCTCGTTCTTGACGAACAAGCGGCCCTCTTCAGCCTTGGCGCACTTGTCCGCCAAGTCGAAGAGCTTGACGACGGTGGTGATGTTGTCGTGGATGCCGAGCTTCTCGAGCATCCGCACGTCTGTCACTCCAGCCTGGAAGGCCGAAATGACCTGCGTGTCGGTGGCGTTGGGGATCTTGTTGCGCACCTGGCTGAAGCGCTGGATGTACTTGCGGAGGGTCTCGCCAGGCTTCTGGCGCACGGCGCGGAGGTCGTTGTACGTGAGGCCACGCTCGTACGTGCCCTTGAAGTTGGTGACGAAGCACCGGCAGAGCTCCTCCCAAGTGTTGATGGACTCGGCGGGGAGGTTGGTGAGCCATGAGGACGCGGAGTCCTTGAGGGCCATGGGGAACCAGTTCGTCATGACCTTGTCGTCACCCCCGACGGCCTTGATGGCCAAAGTGTAGAGCTGCAGGAACTCCAGGGGGTTGTTCTTGCCGTCGTAGCACGGAGGCAGGTCCGGCCTGAACTTGACGGGCCAGACGACGCGACGGAGGGTGCGAGTGAACGCAACCGTCGTGCCGTAGGTGACCGGGCCGCTGGCGAGGGTGGTGCGGAGATGGCGCCCGGCGGTGGCGACGTCCTAGACGACGCGGTTGTGGCGGTCCTGCTGGCGCTCGATGCTCACGCGTGCATCCTCGGGGGCTCGCTGCACAATTTGGCAGTCGTGCGGCGACGACGCGTGCGAGGCAGCGCGGTTGTCGCGAGGAGGAGCCCCCGCTGGAGCAGGCTGCGGTGCAACCGGTGGAGCTGGAGCAGGCGCAGGATGGAGAGGAGGCGCGGGAGGTGCGCCTTGCGCCACGTCCCCCATGCGGCCCGAAGGAACCAGCGAACGGGACGGGGCAGGAGCAGCGACGCGGGCGGCGCCGACGAGCTCCGAGAGGCGGTTGAGCCAGGCCTCCTGGGCCTCTGGCGTAGGACGGTACTGCAGCAGCTCCTGCGCCATGAGAAGCGCAGTTGCCGGGCTGGGCGCAGGGCGGCCCAGCGAGGAGGCAGCACGGTCCCGCGACGGGTGCAGGGAGGAAGCCTCCTCTTCGCCGAGGTCATCCTCAGCGTGGTCGTGGTCGTCGTCCTCCGGGTGCTCGACGCGGGGCTCGGGGTCGACGCGGCGCTCAGGAGCGGAGTCCCCACGCGGGCGGCCGCGCGGGCGGCCCGCGGGAGCGGTGGCGGCGCTAGCTGTCCGGCGAGCGAGACGTTCGGCACGAGAGCCGGCCATAGCTGTGTCGAGGATGAAGACGCGCCTCAGCCCCCTACCTGGCGCGCCAAATGTCGGAGAATGTTCCCAGGAACTGGGGGTGTCTCCAAGGTATCGTGTAAGGGGCTGAACGCGGAGTCAAACGATCCTTAACGTGCTCCGGCGACGGTGCTCATCGGACTCACTGCGGACGACACTGCAGAGATGGACACGGATCTTACCCAGGTTCAGGGCTCTCTTTGGGAGGTAAAACCCCTACGTCCTGCTATGGTATATTGCACTGCTTGGAGAGGTTCACAGTACAAGGAGAGCTTGGAGAGCTCGAGGTGGCTAACAATGGCTACTTGCTAGTCTTCAGATCTAGGGTTAGGGTCTACTAGAGCTGAGCCAACCGAAGATCAGACCCTTTGCTTGGGCATGCTCCCCCTCCTTTTATAGGCGTCCTGGACCTTTTCCGCCCAAACATTTGGGCGGGAAGGGTTACCACATGGCGACGAGGGAAGGAGCGGCGTGCACGACAAAGGTGGAGTCCACCATAATGTAAAGCTCGTGGACGCGGTCCACGGCAGGGGAGCGGCGTCACCAAAGCTGAAAAAGGCCACCGGCCAGCCGGACGGTGGGCTGGCGCTTGCTGAGGTAGGAGGTGACCCACGGTGACGTCGCCCTTGGAGTGTAGCTGCAGACGGTTCCCTTATCACCAAAGAGGCAATACTCGTTGTCCGCTTTGCTTGGTGCCGCTTTGTTGACTGCTTTATACATGGAAGTGGCAACTGCGGCGTTGTCGTCATCGCGCGTAGGCACGCGCGTCACTCTGCACATGGTGCAGAGCCCATGTGCGCTCTGCCCCGGAGGCAGAGATGGCTTCGTGAGGAAGGAGCCTCGCGAGGCAAAAAGCCTCGCCGAGCCCTTCGGCTTGGTCCTTAGCAGAATCGCGGGTGGCGTCGAAGACGCCTTGTCGAGGAGCGGTCCCTCGCCAAGGGAGAAAACCCTCGGTGAGGAGAAAAGATCCCTCGCGAGGAAAAACCCTCGCGAGGCTCGCCAGGCTTGGAGAGCCTGGTCCTTAGCGAAAATCATCCAGAGAATCTTGTGGGCCCTGGCAGGCCGGCCCGTGGTACCCTGGTTTCCACTGTGCTGACAACCGTGCTGTACAAGCCCGGCCAAAACTTCCTAACCAAAGCGCCGATCATGGTGTTAGGCGCACGGGCAGCTTGAGGAAATCTCCAATTGCTGCACAATAATTAAACATTAGTACATGTCAAATTGTACTGACCACAATGAAATTATCATGTTCAAAGTTAGGGTAGTCACTTACTCACTCCCATTAGGCGTAATGAGGATTTTCTCCTCCTCGGTAGCAGGTTCCTTTGACTCGGGAGGGACCATGGATTCCCCACGAATCTTTGGCTTCTTCTGCGATGCGGAGGACCCCGTCTCCTGGTCTCGAGACTCCGTCCCCTCGCCTCGCGACTCCGGAGCATCGTCTCGAGACTCCGGAGCATCATCTCGAGACGACGTCTCCTCATAAGCCACGTCGCCAGAGGCGGAGGGTATGTCCGAAGACACGTCGCCCCCACCTCGTGCTCATCTTGCACCTCGTGCTCGACCTCCCGCACCGCGTGCTCGAGCTCCCGCACCGCATGCTCGACCTCCACCTCGTCCCCTCGAAGGAGGTGCATCGACACCTCCCGCCCGTCCAGCACCTCCAACACCGTCCTCGAGGTACCGCGAGTTCGGAATAGGCGCCCTTCCACTTTTAGTGGCTTTCCTCACGCTAAACCTGTTCAGCAAGGAGCCCGATGATTCTTTGCCTTGGCTCATCTTGGTCAATCACCTGCATTAAGAAAGGGTAAACAATTAATAAGCATGATAAAGACATAATAAAATGTAGAAGGGCAATTAACAAGCATAATAAGCATGTAGACGGGCAATTAATAAGCATGTTGAAGGGCAATTAATAAGCATAATATGCATGTAGAAGGGCAATTAATAAGCATAATAAGCATGTAGAAGGGCAATTAATAAGACATAATAAGGACATAAAAGACATAAGAAAAGACATAATAAAGACATAATAAAGACATAATAAAGACATAATAAATACTAAGCATAATAAGGACATAAAAGACCCTCACCATCACTCTCATAGTTATGTCTTGGGTTCTCATCATCACTATCAACATCACTATCACGTGCGTAAATTGGAACCTCATCGCACGGTGGAGGCTCATCATCGTCATCACAATCAAACTTGTTGAGAACATCTATGTCCTTTACATCCACCACTAAGTCACCACCTGTCTGTGCATTGTCCTCGCGGTCCTCAAGACCTTGTATACCAAACTCCCCAAAGGTTTGTTCCTCTTGATAGAAAATCCCCTCGTATGTTTTAGGGTCAATGTTGTTGTAATCGTCTTCGGAGGGCATGGGTAGCTTACCATGTGGCGATACATGGAACACGACTTCCCACCCAATGAGTCCCTCTTTCTTGCATGGGTAGGGCAAATAATAAACTTGCCTCGCTTGGTGAGCCACAACAAAGACATCGGAACCCTCATAGGTGGTTGAAGGCTTAACTTCAACTAACCCAATGGAAGGGGTACTTCTATGTCCATTAACAGGGTCGAACCAGTGGCATTTGAACACAACAAGTTTGAGTTCTATGCTCGTATACGTTCTGTAACTTTCCGTAGTAATCAAATTCACCGACTCCTTTGGTGAAGACCGCGGTATTTATAGTCTTTGCATTTGGCCGACTGGTCTGGTGAAACTCTGTATGGAAGCGGTACCCATTCACATCATACTTCTCATACATCTCGACTCTACGGTTACAACCTTGGGAGACACATCTCAACTCATCCGACATCACAATGTTGGGATCAGCTCCCTACAAGTACAAATTGTTTGTGCATTAGTAGGAGGTACAAGACACGAATTGCAAGGTAGAAGGGACAAGTTAGAAATTACCTTTTCCCTGAACCAAGCCGTGAATTTTTTCTTTCCGGGGGCACCCTCTTTCAAAAGAGTGTCCAGCTCGGCTTCATCGGGTCCCTCTGATGTTCCCGACCACATTTCATCCGTGAATTGGCTAAAAGGAGAAAATGCGTATTAGACCAAAACCGAGTTAGTAATTGCAAACTAATTTGTTCACCATTTTACCTAAGGAAACTGCCGTCTTCCTCCTCCCCGTCGCGGACCACTTCCTTCATGTTCATAAGCACATAGAGCATTATGCACTCCAGCTCTTCATTGCTCAAGGTATACCTTTTTGCGCCACCGGCCTTGCCACCGGGAAACTGGAAGAGGGCGAGCTTGGGGTCTAGCTTGGGATCGTCGATGTTGTACCGAGAGGCCTGGTTATGCATTGTGGGAACATCATCGGGATAGTACTGTTAGCCTGGCATCTGTCATCTCCTGGAGGATAGTTGCCTCAGCTATGCATGCTTCAATCTTATTTTTGTTTCCACATTTGGTTCGAATATACTTGAACTCTCTCTCAATACAAAACTGCCAACGAAACTGCACCGGTCCACCCATGAGTGCCTCGTTCGCTAGATGCACAACAAGATGTGCCATCGGAGTAAAGAAGCCTGGCGGAAATATCATCTCTAAGTTACATAGCAACTCCGGCACAAGGTCATGCAGTTTCTGAATAATCAGGGGACATATCTGCTTAGCACAGAGCGTGCGGAAGAAATGGCTCAACTCCGCGAGCACTCGCCAGATACGGTCGAGGAGATACCCTCGAACCATCACCGGTAGCAGCCACTCAATCCATATATGATAGTCGTGACTCTTGAGCCCGGTGACTTTTCCTGTTTTTATATTGACTCCCTTACTTATATTCGAACAATAGCCATCCGGGAACATCATGACGAATTTGAGCCAAAAGAATGCCTCAGACTTTTGCATACTATTAAGACAGAAGTCGGCATGCGGCTTGAACCAATTCTTTCGACGGCCTTCAGGTGGCTTCATGTGTAATCTCTTCCTATCACATATCTTCTTGACATCGACTCTAGCCTTAACATTATCTTTCGACTTCTCCGGAATGTTCAGGATTGTGTGAAAGAGGGACTCTGCAACATTCTTTTCGGTGTGCATCACATCGATGCTATGGGGAAGTTCGAGGTCCTTGTAATATTCGAGCTGCGTCAAGCCTGCCACGTGAGTCCAGTTGTGCGTCTCACCATATCCCACATACCGTGGGCCTTTTCCCTTAGCAGGCACGAGAGCACGTAGCTCGGCATCAACAACTGCACCATCAAAAGTTGGTATATCTTTTACTTCATGCTCAACTCTACCCTTCTTGAAGTTCTTTTTGTCTTCTCTATACCGATGCCCTCTTTTGAGGAACTTTCTATGTGTGTCAAAAGCGGAAAACTTCATACCCGCGCTTAGCCACATGAACTCAAGTCGGTTCCTGCACACTGGGCATGGCCACTTACCAGCTGTACACCATCCGCAGAATAGGGCATACACGGGCATGTCGTGCATGGAATTGTGGAACCAAACCTTCATCAAGAAGTTTGTCTTCGATGCACGATCATATGTCAATGTCCCGTGGTGCCAAGAGTGGTTCAGATCATCCACAATCGGCTGCATGTACACACTTAAATTCTTCCCCGGGTATTCAGGACCTGGAATGATCAGCGACAGGAATATGGTCTTCCTTTGCATTAGGGCTCCGGGAGGGAGATTGAGCGGAATAACAAACACAGGCCAGCAGCTGTACGAGGCAGTCGACATACCATATGGATTGAATCCATCGGTTGCTATCGCGATTCTGACGTTTCGAGCCTCTGCAGCCTTATCGGGGTGCTTCATATCAAAGTTCGCCCATGCCGTACCATCAGATGGATGTCCCATCTTTACCCGTCCGTGCTCATCCTTGTATCTCTTCCCCGTCTTGTGCCACTGCATCTGTGTAGCGGTCTCTTTGTTCATGTAAAGCCGCTTGATTCTGTCTATGAATGGGAGGTAACGAAGAATCTTAATGGCGACTTTTGTCTGCGTCTTCTGACCATCGGCTCCATTTACCTCATGATACCTAGAGGCCCCACACAGGCTACAGTACTTGTCCTCCGCAAACTGTTTCCAAAACAAAAGGCATCCTTTTGGACAACAATCTATCTTTTCATAATCCATGCTGAGATCTCGCAGGATTTTCTTCGTTTCGTACATGTTTTTAGGCAGACAATGCCCTTCGGGCAACATGTTACCATATGTTTCCAGATGCCCTTCAAAGCATGAACGGGTGTTGCCGTGCTCGAGCTTTCTGGCTAGTGCTTGCGAGATGGCATCGAGTTGAGAAATTTTTGCACCCTCGTACAGAGGCCTCTGAGCCGAGGCCATCATATCAATGAAGGCCTTCGCGGTTGGCTCCGGGTCCTCTGGTTCGCGAGGCTCCTCCGGTTCTGGCGGTTCCTCCTGTGAGGGTGGCGAATCTGGCACGTCGCCATCACGGAGATCTTCTAGCCAGTTTCTAATCCCATCATCTTCATTGCCATTGATCCGCTGCCGCATCACCCTACCATTCTCGCGTTCGTACTGATCAAAGTCGACTGTCGTGACGAAGTTCGGCATATACCCACTAGACCAGAGGTGTTTAGTCATCTCATCCTTTCCCTGACGTTTACGCAACTTGCAACGAGCGCAAGGGCAGTTTGGACGAATGCCTGACTTTGAACCACGCGCTAACTCCTTCACTAACAAATTGGTCTTCCCTACCCACTCGTCTGTTCTGTCAAGCGCACTAGTTCATCCACTGTACATCCACCCATTATCAGTCATCCTCTGCTTTACTATGAGCCAAACCTCTGCTTTATTATGAGCCAAATAATAATAACATGAAATTAAATGCATGCAATGTCACCGTTAATTTATTCAATGTCACCAATTTATTACGGCCAAATTTTATCTTTTAGAACATGCGACGGTTCACCTAAACTTCTAATAGGAAGGCCTATCCCACCCGAGTATGTGTAGATCGAGTCGTGTTCCATGTTCTACCCCGACCCGAGACGGAATTTTGGCAGCACCTCCCCGCTGTTCTTCAGAATACACGTCTCGAGCTTGTCAAGCCGAGAGGGTGTGCATCCGAAGAACAATGGGGAGGTGATACCGAAATCCGTCTCAGGAAGGGGTAGAACACGGAACACGACTCAATCTACACATACTCGGGTTGTCCAAAACGTGGACAATCCGGAAGAGGTACGGTTATAAATATGCAAAGATGGAAAATCATGCATATTTATAAATTTGTATCTCTTCCGGATGGGATCTGACTCGGGTTACGCGACTAACTTGGTGATCTAGACAAAAATAAACCTATGCAACAAGAGAGGCGAAAGATTTATACCCTCGATGCGTGATCGGTGGCCGGAGAAGGTCGAGGACGTGCTTCGGAAGCGGGGCGACGAAACAGCCCTCCTCAACTAGAGAAGAAGCCCCGCAACGACACGCGGGACCGACGGTGCTGGCTGGCGAGAAGCTATGTCGTCTGAAAAAGCACAAACAATAAACATTAGCACACTATACATGGAAGGACCCACATATAAAACATTTTGCATTTAAAACACTATATATGCCGCCACACTCACCTCACCAGCGGCCACTCACCTCACCACCGTCGCCACACTCACCTCACCACCATCGCCACACTCACCTCACCGACGGGAAGCTCCACCACCGCTGTCACACTCACCTCACCTCACCTCACCCCACACTCACCTCACCGCCGTCACACTCACCTCACCTCACCCCACACTCACCTCACCTCACCGCCGTCACACTGACCTCACCGCCGCCACACTCACCTCACCGCCGTCACACTCACCTCACCTCACCCCACACTCACCTCACCTCACCGCCGCCACACTCACCTCACCTCACCGCCGCCACACTCACCTCACCGTCGGCACACTAACCTCACCGCCGCCACACTCACCTATTAAAATGTGCTATAATCTGCTAAACTAAAATGAACTATAATCCGCTAAGATAAAATGAACTAAAATTTGCTACAATAATTTAAATTGTGATCTAAATAAAAATAAGCACATACTAAAATGAAAAAAATAGTACCTGCCGGAGAGGGAGAGGCGGCCGGAGAGGGAGGGGCGGCCGGAGAGGGACGGGCGGCCGGCGTGGAGGTGGGAAGGGAGGGGCGGCCGGGGATGGAGGGAGGAGAGGGGCGGCCGGGGAGGGAGGGAGGAGAGGGGCGGCCGGGGAGGGAGGGGCGGCCGGGAAGGGAGGGGAGAGGTGGGAGGGAGGGAGGGAGAGGTGGCCGGGGAGGGAGGAGAGAGGGAGAGGGCGGCCGGGGAGGAGGGTGGATAGGGAGGGGCGGAGGCGGGCGGCGGCCGGCGATGCGCGCGTGCGTGCATGCGGGGGGCGCGGCGATGCGCGCGTGCGGGCGGGAGGGCGGCGGCCGGAGCGATGCGCGCTGGCGGCGGCCGGACAGGGGCGGAGGCGACGACGCGGGAGGAGCGGCGGCGCGGGGAGGAGGCGCGGGCGCAGGTGAATCGAGCGGTCGAAATAGTTCTTTTTTTTTTGCTTTGAATCTCCCGACCAGGTGAAAGGCAATAACTAGCGTTGCCTATACGCCGACGGCAATGCCATCGGCGTATCGTTTTTTTAATTGCTATTTTTCCTTTCTAATTGCTATAAGTTAATCATAATTTTAATTGTAGTACACAATAATATTATTAAATATTCCAAAACCAAAAAAAATATTCCAAAAAATTTGGTTGGGTTCCGACGCTCCGGAGCCCCTCTCCGGCGAAACCCTAGACCCGCTGGAGAAAACCGTACATTTTCCGTCTACGGCCGGTACGAGCATCGAAAGGGGGTAGCTCAGTGGATCTTTTTTCTTGGTTGGGTTAGGTTAGTCACTAGGTACAATAAAAACATACATATACCCCAACTCTTGCAACGATTCCCCCCCGTTCGTGTCGGGGGGCAGCCCCCGAGTGGGGTCAATATGGTGAAATAAGCTTCAACTCGGAGTTGACCGAGTCAATGATAAACCGACATGCACATGGGTTTATTCGGGGTCAACCGGGTAAGGGCTGACCGACATAGCCCTATGTCGGATCATGTGTACTATATGTCGGGATCTCCTTTGTTGTTCTTATGTGCAGGGGAGGAGAAACCGAGTTAGGAAATGTCTGGCATGCCTATGCCGGATCGGGAGGAATGAAGCTCTATCTCGGCATTGGTCGTGGTGTACGTCTTGTCCCTACAATCACGGGGCAGGGGGCCTGCCACTGGCAGGACAGGACGTGCTGCCAACTCCTTGACTCGGTGGTAGCATGGGCAGTCAGACCTCCACGCTGCTGACCTATGTAGTACGGCGGAGCAGTGCACAGGAGTTAATGGATTGGACATGCCACGCAGGGGTGACGGAAGCAGTCAGAGACCCCGGCGTGGCCACAGTGCTGCCTACGCCAGCACAAACGTCAGCCTAACTCTGTACACTGGGTTTCCCTATATAAGGAGCACCAGGGGCTCCTCTTACGGGGACGCTTCATTAGATCGCTGAGACTTTGCTTCACAAGAGAGCACGCTAGACCAGAGAGCCTGTGAGCCGTTCCGAGACTCGGTAGAGAGTTCTGAGACTCGGTAGAGACCCCAAAGCTCTTAGTTCTTCTTACACAGCTCAAGGAGCAGCTTGTAACTCAGTTGTAACCCACATATATAAATCAGACAAGCAGGAGTAGGGGTGTTATCTCCTCACGAGAGCCCCGAACCTGGGTAAATCGTGTGTGTGTGTGTGTGCGTCTCTGTGTGCGTCTTCACGTGCAAGCTCTCCCCGGTACCTCCAGCGTCCAATCGGCCCCACCTTAAGCCTATATGGCATCTGTCCGTGCACCACCACGACAGTTGGCGCCCACCGTGGGGCTGGTAGTGGCGCTTGCTGGATCAAATTCGGACGGGACCTTCTTCATCGACCCCGGCGAGCTCCGCGGGCTGGGTTCCGCGGTTCGGCTCTCGGGGCAGCTTCATCAACCTCGTCATCATCGATGACTGTGCGGCGCTTTCGCCGCCCCCCCGTGAGGCCCGGAGGCTTGACATCGGCATGGCCTCCGTGCGCTCACTCCTTCGTCACCCGCACCGTGCATGCACCCGGGAACTGCAGCGTCCGTGCCATCTCTCCCACGCAGCCCGGCGGCTCTACATCGACTCTGTCACCATTGTCTTGCCCCGGATCGACCGCGTCCGTGCGTATCTGGCGCGCATTGCATGCGTGCACGCCTGCGAGCAGCTCGGCGACGTTCGGGTTGCGTTCGCGTGCTGCGCGTGCCATACGCTGGCGCATCCGAGGGCCCGTATCCGCACGGCCCCAGGCGCCCCTGCGTCCGAGCCCGTCGCCAGCTCTACTCGCGCCTCTCATCCAGCTCCGGCCTCCTCCATGCCATCATCTGCCGAGCGGTGCTCTGCAAGCTCCTGCGCCATTTGATCTAGCCGCACGTCCGCCCCTTGCATCACCAGCAGCAGCTCGTACAACCACTCCCTCGATGTCTCTCTTCGGCTCCCTCGGCGAGAAAAAGCAGTGATGCTGAATAGCTGTGTCGGCTATCAGTTGGAGAAAATCTCTACTAATATAAAAAGAGAGAGAGGGGGGTATGATCCAACACATCTCAACCATCTAAAGTTGATCCAACAGTTCACATTGCTGCAATGATGAGCACCTCATCAAAATCACGCCCACGACCAAAAAATAAATAAAAAGAAAAACGAGCCGCACCCGCCCGTAGCCCCACGAAGTAATGCACGGAAAACACCCTATCAGAGGAGAAAACCACCGTCCTTGATGCTGGTCGGTGATCTCCGCGGCTCTCCGCCGGACGGATTCCCGGAGTGATGCCGCCGCATCCTAGATCGCTGCCCCCGGGGAACGCGACGCTCACTCCCCTTGACCACTCCCGAAATTCAAGCGGGTCCTCGCGGATAGAATGAGGATTTGGGCGTACCGAGGTGCCAGGTGACGCCGACGGTGGAGGGGTCCTCGCCGGAGATCGCCGCGCTTGGCCACATCGTCGCCCTTCCGTTCGGTGCCCTGCCCTCGCCTAGAGTGCGCCCGCCATTCCTCCACGGGCTTCAGCGCACCCGCCATCCCCTGTTCCTCATGTCCTAGGGTTAAGTCACCGCGACCTCCTCTGGCTTTCACGCCACCGCCCACGCTCGCCGCGGTGCCCTCCGCCCCCAACGCTCTGCCATCCACGCCTACAGGCCGAGGCACCCCGCCGACGCCAAAGGGCCCCGGTGGGGACATACCAGCCGCAGACGTGCCCCGCAGGGGTCGTACCAGCGGCATACGCCTACGCGCATGGTTGACCTGCTGGCCGCCATTGCTGCGCCCACCCAGGACGCAACTGCACGCAATTGATTTGCAGTCTGAGGTCTAGGCATTGGCTGCCCGATTTGTGGCCATTCAATGGTGAGAAAATTGTTCTATATCTAACAATTGATCTTGTCCTGACGTTGCAACTTTGATTTTTAATCTTTTTGTTTTGTAGGGTTACACTGAAGCACATTTAACAAGTTTCCTGCACAAAGCAATTACCCTGAAACAGTATATAGAGGAAGAAAAATAGAAATATTTCTATACTTACTATCTCATCAAGCCCCGATGTTCTGATTGAAGTGTGAATTCAACTTCTCATCCATGGTTACAAAAATCATGTCAATTTCACATGTTATTTATCCAGAACTGAACCATACATGGCATTTTGTTTTTGTATGCTGGCCTTTAGGTGCATCCTAAAAATCCGTAACTCAAAGTACACCCTTAAATATAAGTTACATGTACATCTTTTTTTCATCTTTACTATTATCAGCATGTGATCCTGAAAACTTAAGACCATTGATTGCTTGTTGTTAATGTGAAGGTCCTTAATATTAACAGAGGTGCAGGCATCAAGGTTTTTTGAAGGACAATACAATTATACATGTTGATAGCCTTTGATATATGTTTTTGTGTCGCTGAGTCTGGTAGCTCCATTTAAAAGAGCGATGGATATACCAGCTCTGTTGTGCAACCAGATATTGATGTGTGATCTACAAGAAAGTGAGAAGAATAGCTACTTTCCTTTTAGAGGTATTTTTTTTCCACTACTCCAGCACAAGCTTTCACATCCAAATTCCCATTACAAGGGTGTTTCTTGTGTATTTAGTTCTGTATATTCCCATATCCTATTTCTATAAGTTGGGTGGAGTGACTGTTGTTTAGGCATGGTGCTTTATGTGAAGCACACCCTTCTTTATTTATTTATCATGGGATCCAATGTGTCTACTTGGACTAGGAAAATTGCAGTCAGCTGGAGCATTGTAAAAATTATAATTCATGACATTAGCTACATGAAATTGTGTTTGGTGTTGTAGAGCGCAACCCAACCGATATTTTGACTGTCTGCACATCATTTTATTTATCTCCTCTTCTGTGCTAGCTCCACTTGGTTTTTACTGCATCTACATTATAAAAAAATACATAGAAGATTATTTTGGTTTGGCATGGTTCCAAAAAGGATATAGATCCACTTATATGGTTTGGCATGGTTAAAAAAAGTGAGGTTTGGCCTATTACAGTCTCAAACTTACAGTAAGAAACCTCTATGAAATGAGATGATTCTACTTGTAACAGTTCTAACATTTCATTTGAACATCACATTTGTATAGACTGGAGCTGGAAAGACTTATATCATTGAAGGTAAAGAGAACATCCTTGGGCTTAAATTTATGTGATGATTACTAAATGTTACGTATTTGTTTAATTTGATGTTGAAAGGGGCCACGCATCTTGCACTGCAATGAACTGAAAACTGCTCTGGTAAAGCGAGTTATAAATGGTCTTTTTGAATTTTCTAGAACAACGGCAAACATTACTACATGGGCTGTGAATTTCTTAATAATAAAAATACCATCCTTGTATGCTAACTGTAGATGAGAATCTTCTTCATGGACCGCCTTTCTGTAGCTTTTTCGGTTGATTTTTTCTCGGAGCACCTTTCTATATGACATGCCAAATTATTTTTGTTTACTTGTCTAAATTACAGGAAGGAATTTCCAATAGAGCTGTTTGATAACTCGAAGGATGAGAGCATGCCATCGGCCGTGAACAGGATACCGTTCTTGGTCTTGTTTTGCATGCGGCGCAGAGTAGCGAGGGAAGATGTCGACTGCAAAGAGGATGCAGGTCTGGATAGTATACCAGTCCAATCATTTGTGCAGCCGGTGGTGGAGATCGTGTTGCTCGGATAGATGCGTCTGCCCTGATTTCAAACAAGTGGATTTAACGTAGACAACAGATAGTTCATTGTTCTTTAGAACCTTGTCTTTGATTTTCTCATACATCGATAGATGCTATGGAAATCAATGCTTTTTATCGTTTTATGTCGTCAATTTTCCAAATAGTAATAACACCATAGATTAGGTTATGGCTTCAACAATTTTCAATTAAATTATGTTAGTTACCTTTACTTCAACATGTGCATTGCACATGCACGATTACTATCAGAGCAAGTCCAAGAAATATTTTTGTTGCCATGTTGTGTATGGTCATGTTGTCTGAAATATTCCCATCAATCTTTGGTACACATGTTTCCTGCTGAGCTTTTCAGATATCTCTTCATCTAAAAGTTATGAAGTTACAAGGTGCAGAAACAATAGAATACGAGCAAGAGGAGGTTTTTTTTTCTAACATACCAGAACTAAAGCTACAAGTGAGGTTGCTTTTCTTGCCCGTGTCACTTTGACAATTTGATTCACTATCGTACATTCATGTTAATCTTTCATGCATGTCTATTTGATATTTTGCTTTATATGTGTAAGGGGGACCGAGGGAGAGAATACCTAACCGATGGGCATGTTTTAGGTCCGATAGAAATATAAAGGCATAATTTTCTGGGCAGGCTTTGAGCTTTCGAGTTGGTGATTATATAATGTTCTTTAGGGTCTTTGTATCTTATTTATTTTAGTCAAGATGGTGTACCTAATTTTGTGATGGAACACCCCAGTAAAGAAAGAGTGGTTGTATATTGGACCCTTGCTTCGAATATTTAGCCTACAGGTTTTGTTAAGTTAAAATTGTGGCTTACTTGCATGCAAGATTGAATGGCAATGGTTTCTTTAGGAGTAGAGATTCGGTGCTCCTGAGCTCCAGTGATCTGCTCATTTGCAGGTCATTCATTAGCCATTTTTTGCCCTTTGAGTTGATTCAGCACTTTAATAAAGCTTTGTGTAACCAAGTTATTGGATTGGGTTCCAGCTATAAGCAGAGAATGGGAGATATATAAGACCATTATTGTTCCTACCTCTGCTCCATATATCAATGGTTTTAAATAAGTTAGATGGATGTGATATTAGTTTCCTTTGTGATTGATTGAGTATTGAAATGAGGTAACACCTGCAGGATAAAAGAAGAGAATAGAAAGTTAGATTTTTTGTCCGAAACATATGCTTTACTAATTGTGTAATGCCTTAAACCCTAAATAACCAGTTCCACTCTTCCCATAAAATGTGAGATCCAAGTGTTTTTATTGGACAAAGCCGCTGACAACAGAGGTCATTGCTGAGATTGCTAGGCCGAAGTGTCCATATTTTCTTTTAAGACACGCATATAGCCAGTGGCAATTCCATGAAAATCCTTTCACCACGAACAACACACAGTCGTGGTTACTGGTGGACAAGTGGCGGAGGTTTCTCTGAAGCTGCGATTTGAACAACGTTAGGAATGCGTAGGTATTTCCCAATTTAATTAATAATCATATCAAGAGATGCAAGCAAATAATTCTGCATAATATTTGTATCCTTCAAGATTGTACTCCCTCCGATCCATAAAAAGTGTCGCTCATTTTATACTAAGTTAGTACAAACTTTATACTAAGTGGGCAATACCTTTTGTGGATAGGAGGGAGTAGAAAATATCACATATATCTGGAGAATTATGGATCGGAGAAGATTGATGGCAGCATCATCAACACATGCTTCTCAGCCTTAAATCCTTAGTTCTAGATGTCAAAATACAAAAAATAGCGATAAATTGTTCTCCTTTTCTTGAACGCTCATTATGCCTTTGCGCATGCATGTTCATAAGAAGCTGAGAATGCCCCAACAACAATCAAGTACCTGATTATGTATCCAATTATTGTTAGCCGAATCAAATAATACTATTCTCATGGCCCACAATATTCAAGTTGATCATGCATCAAGTAAGACTTATTTCTTACTTATCTATCTAAATATTAAATGCATATATATTAAATTTCGGATGATTTTTTAGGGTCTCTCGATAGCACGGATCACACTATTCTGACAGTTGTGACATACTCAACATCCCATCAGTATTATCTTCTACAAGGTGAAGAATCAAATATATATATTATTTCTGATTCGTTTTTATGTTATATCGCTCATGTTTTTTCTTATGACTTAGATGTCAAGGTCTGTGTACATGTTGACATGTCGATATGAGAGCATGTCAAAAGGTTGGTGTTATTAAGGAGAGACATGTACGAGGGCGACGTCGATCCTACCGAAGAACCCCCATCGAAGACTTCCTCGGTGAAACATTTGTTTGGTTACCTAAACAAGGGTACGAAGCGAGCAACGATGGACCTGCAAGATTAGCTACGCAAGTCGAAAATAATACTCCAATAAATAGAAAGTAGAGTGGTTGATCTCCATTATTAGCACTCAAGTTTTCTATTAAGTCATCATATGTGTGGAACAAAGTTTTATTTTCTCTGGTTTTTATTTTCTTTTAATAATTAATACATACAAGTTTGTTTTACTTTGATTGATTAATTAGTATTGTTGTTTCATTTATCATGTCGACATGTCGATTTTATTATATTTGTTTATTCACTTTGATAATTAAAATCATTGGTTATATGAGTTATTAATATTGTATTCACTATTATACAGTGTATACACGTGCACGTTTACTAGTTAGAAAAAGGATGAAGATTTGGTGGCCGAATGTAAAACGCTGGGTAGTGTTTTCGGTTGAGTGACTGCCGAGATAGCAGTGATTAGAAGAGTAAGGATGTGTGGTTGAGTAAAAACTGACATGTTGCTATGTCGGCTGAAGCGCAAGCCGAATAAAAAATAGAGAGAGAAAGAGTGCCTGCCGACATAGATGCATGCCGACATGCGTAGTTAGCTAAAAAATGATGTCTGCGTTACGGCCGGCTTTTCCTAGCCTCAGCCGAGTAAGATAAAAAAAAGGGGGAGTGCCGACATGAGTACATGTCGGCTGATGGAGAAAAAAATGGTGCCATGCAAAGAGTCTACCAACATGGCTATATGTCGGATGGTGAAGAAGAAAAATAAAGAAAGGAAAAAAGAAAAAGAGAGGAAAAAAACCTCATATCGGTTCACCCCCTGCGCGTAAAGACCCAAGCAGGTCCTTGCTCGCCGCCAGCTCCGGCACGAGTTCGCCGATCCTCGGGCGCGCAGTTCGCCTCCTGCGCAGGCCTCCATGATCCCGGCCATTCCCGTGAGTAATGATGTTGCTGGTCGCGCGCCCGCGCACGCCGGGTCTGCGGCGCGCTCTCCGCGCCATTGCCGGCACCTCTGTGCTGATTATCGCCGCCATGCCGACATGCCCAGCTCCTCGCTTGTGCCAAGTTCCTTTGCGCCCTGCCGAGTCAGCCTCCACCGTGCCTCGTTGCCAACATGTCCGCATCCCGGTCTCACCCTATGTCGGTTCTGCCCGGCCTCGTCGAGTTTTGGTTCCGCCAGGTACCGCCGTATCCCGGTTTTCGCTGACCCCGGTCGCATCCTCGCCGTCCGTGGCGTTTCCCGGCTGCTCCTCGCTGCCTGCATGCTTGTTCGCGGAAGCTCCCGACCGCACTCCTTGCGTGCTTTCGCCACTGTATCTCGGCTACAGCGCCGTGTACCGGCCGAGAGTGCTTGTTCATGTTCTCTTTCCACTGCAAAGAGAAGAAAGGAAATTGGAGAGCCATGCGAAAGAAAACGAGTAAAAGATGAGGTGGTGGGGCCCCGACTGAAATAAAAGAAAGAGAATAGAGATGAGAGGGAGAGGAGGTGTCGGATAGTTAGGAGGAGATAAGTATTTGGCTGTGAGCCAAGTAAAGAGGTGGAGAGGAGAAAAAGAGCAACTCGGACTGACCGAAGAAAAAGTAGTAGCTGACATAAAAAAGGCTCTCAGCCGAGATAGTGCCGCCGACATAAAAAGCTAGCATCTCTTTGGCCGAGATAAAACCGGCATATATCAGGCGACATAAAAAGTATGTCAGGCGAGATAAAAAAAAATCTGGCATGCCATTACCGACATAGCAAAAGTCTGCCAGGTGTGCGTATGTCGGTTCCGTTTGTTTGGCCGAGTGAGCCATTCCAGCGGGGCCAAACCAAGCTTTTCTCATACAGGTTCCATCTGACGCATGCGCTGTCGGGTGCATTCAACTGACTGCGCCCGAATCAGTCGCATCCGAGGAATCTAAGTCTAGCACCTCGGCTATTCGGATATCTAGCCTGTGCCTTCAACTACGTCTCGGTCCAGTCTGCACCAACATTGCAATGTAAGTATTTACAATAATGCCGCACGCATGTGGTTAACCCGGGCAGAACTCGGGGACTGCCCCGCGCTTAATTTATTTTTCCCCCGGGGTCAAGCATTTCGACCCGGGGACTGCTCGTTTGTTCAGGAGTTTGTCTTTTCCTAGTTGTTTACCCCGGGGGCAAGATGTCTTGACCCGGGGACTGGACAGTCAGTCCAGCTTTGTTTAGTCTCTCCTAGATAAGAAAAGTTACTCGGGGACTCGGTTGAAACCGAGTCTAGTTCTTGGTGCTTAGAATCTGTTGTTAGACTTAATTTCCGTCGTGTGCTAGAACTAGTTTACCTCGGTTAGTGGAATTACTGTTCCTGTCAAATATTCCTCACATATATATATATATGCTTGAGCTAACACTGAAAGGTGGAATCGGTTTTATCAATGGTATGTCCATTACCGAGACATGGTCGACTCGGATTCATCTTGGATTCATTATGGTGTCAGAAGAAAATCATATATGATCTTTAATATCGGCTTGCCGAGTTATGAATCGCATATCCTCAGATCACCGTTTACGACGGTTTGGCACACTATCATGATATCCTACAATATCTCCAGATCACCGTTTATGTCGGTTCAGCCTGTGTATCATGACAGTGTCTGTATTCTCCAGATCGCCGTTTATTTCGGTTTGCCAAAATATCACGGCATTTATCTCATATCATCGAGTATCCCTTGATGGCTATCTTTACCGACTCAATTAATTATCACGGTTCTTCAATCATCCAAATCTGCTAGAGTATCATGGCATCATTCTGTATCCCCAGTCATCGCTTGTGTTGGTTTGCCGAAGGCAATCCCATGAAATGTGTCCGTGCAGGTGTGCTTATGTCAAACCAGCAGTGGCTAGAGACATTTATGTCGAAAAACGCCCAGAGTGGCTAAAACCGGCATTCGAGGTATGCTTATGTCAAACCAGCAGTGGCTGGAGACATTTATGTCGGTAAGCGCCCAGAGTGGCCGAGGTACCAAGACATGTGTAATGTGCCCAGAGTGGCCGAGGTACCAAGACATGTGTAATGTGCCCAGAGTGGCCGAGGTACCGAGACATGTGTAATGTGCCCAGAGTGGCCGAGGTACCGAGACATGTGTAATGTGCCCAGAGTGGCCGAAGTACCGAGACATGTGTGATACGCCCAAAGTGGCTAAAACCGGCATTCGAGATATGCTTATGTCGGTCCAGCAGTGGCTGGAGACATCTATGTCGGTAAACGCCCAGAGTGGCTAAAAACCGACATATGAGATGTGCCCAGAGTGGCCGAGATACCGAGACATATGAGATATGCCTAGAGAGGCTAAACTGTCATATGAAACATGCCCATGCAAGCAGTGTGCCAAATTGCACAATGTCGGCAGAGATATCTATGTATGGGGCCATGCCCATGCATTCAACACATTTCCGGTGCAAACTGTCCATCTCGTTGTTGATTCGGGTGAGCTCGGTCAACCGGATGTCGCATTTGGCCTGGAGGGCATGGCTAGAGAATCGACATATAATGGTGCCCATGCTGGCAAGATATTTCTTTCATGGATATTTTGGTGTTGGATATTTGTTTTTGTAAGTCTGCGCGCGACTCTGCGAGTCCCCCGCAGCCTCGGGGACTAATGTCGGGGATGTAATCCCCGGTACCCAAAATCATGAGTTGGTTGCGGTGTTAAAAGAGAGAAACAAGGGTTAAATAGGTAAAGAATAAAGGAAAAGACAGCATGGGCCGGTTTTTGGTGCTGTCCAAGCCGACATAACCAATATTGGGCCTAGTCTTATTTTTAACTCGGAGTAAACCGAATAACCCAGTATTGCCAGCCTCGGGAGCTGACCAAGTTATGTTGCAACTTGTGCTAAGCTCAACGTTATGGCCAGCTCATATTCTCAGTGCACTTAGACCATGGGCTGCTAATTACCTTACTATAGTATATTATTCATGTAATGACGCCGGCTAATCCATGCATGAGCATGACTATATATTGAGCTGATCTAGCACTCCTCGGCTGACCCGAGGTGGCCATCCCGGCCAAGGCAGCAGCATCTCGGGCGGACCGACATCCCTGTGTATCTCCTCGTCTCGGAAGACCGAGACTCGCCTTGACCTCCGTCTCACCTCGCTTTGACTCGGTTCAGGCTGATGCTTAGTGCTGCTACCTCGGTCAGCCGGGATATGCTCACCTAGGCTGGGCCGATGTTGCTCCAACCGGATCATCTCCACCGGATCTACTTCATCTGGGACATCTCCAGCCGAGTCTCGACCGAGACAAGCTACGATTAATTCCTCCAGGCCGGATCATCTCCAGCATCACCGAGTCAAGCCAGCATCCAGGATGGCTCCGAGACAAGCGTGCTGCACCGACATATATAAATATCAGCTACCGCCTCCCAGGAGATAAGGGCAAGGGACAAGATGACGAAGACCAAGGACGCAGGCAGCATGGCAGCAGTGTGCGCATGTCGCGTGCACAGTATCGACAAGACCCCAGTAGTCACATCAGTGAATAGTGTTTCTTGTCCCCTTGTCTCTTGCTTGTCCCCTGGGCTCTGCCTTTATAAAGAGCACCAGGGGGAGGAGACAAAAGGGGGGCGCGCGGGGCGCGCAGATAGCTACTGCGTGGGTTCGTTTGCTTCTTCTCCCCCCGTTCTCTCTGCTGGCTCCCTGGAGTTCATCTCCATAGCTCGTTCCTCACAGCTCAAGGAGCATTTGTATCCACCGCATATGAGATGAGAATACACCAAAGTAGGATAGATGCTGCAGTAGGGGTTTTACCTCCCCACGAGGGCCCCGAAGCAGGGTAGATCTTTGTGTTTGCAGTGTTCTTCGTGTGCAACTCCATCGCGCAATCCCTCCCCGAATCCTCTAGTGTCCATCGGCCCCTAACTTAAGCCTACCCCTAGGCATAATCACACCCCTACATTCAAGAGTAATAACACATCTCAGGGAAGTTATCTGGCACCCAGTGATCGGCTCTCGAGTACAACTACATCACAAAGCTCAGTCATGGATAAGTATGGTTCGGGGTTCGGTGCAATTGGGAACGTTATTTCATGTTGTTTCCTCGTTTCAGCTTCTTCCTTTTCACGGCGCTTCTGTTCTTTTAGTATTTCTTCTTCCTGCCTTTTATGTCGTTTCTTCGCTTCAGCATCTTCCTTTTCACATCTTTTCTGTTCTCTCAGTGCCTGTTCTTGCATTTTGTTCTGTTGTTTCATCAGATGTTGTTCCTCTTTCTCCCGGCGTTTTGTTTCCTTCTCAAGTTGTTTTTTCTAGTTCCTGAACCACCTTCTCCTATAATTCACTAGCGTGATTAGTGGACTGTTCTACAACATTTTTCTCGCTAAACAACAGATAACCTAATTTATGTAGGACTATTATACAAAAACAATATATCTTCATTATAGTTAGTTCAAACGTTATTTCATGCGGGTTCCGGAAGAATCAAACCGTTATTTTATGCGGGTGGGATACAGAAATAAATAAATCTACAACCCAAAACACACTTGTACACATGTGATATGACACCCCCTAGCTTTTGGTGGGGTTCCGATGCTCCGGAGCCCCTCTCCGGTGAAACCCTAGACCCGCTAGAGAAAACCCTAGCTTTTCCATCTACGGCCGGTACGGGCGTCGAATGGGGGTAGCTCAGTGGATCTTTTTGCTTGGTTGGGTTAGGTTAGTCACTAGGTACAATAAAAACACACATATAGCCCAACTCTTGCAACTCTTGAGAAAACCCTAGCTTTTCCTAGTTTATCTGATTCATTCTCTTGACTTGAGTTGTGGCAAGTGTCTTCATTTCAGAAGTGGATACCGAAATTGGGAACGTTATTTTATGTTGTTTCCTCATTTCAGCTTCTTCCTTTTCATTTGTAGTCATTTTATTTGCCTGGTATTGAAGATGTGAATGACCAATCAGTTGAAGGGTGGAATAAATCTGCACCACCCCTCTATTTGTGGAGCCGTCCTGATTGGACAAAGAAGCATAACAAAGTAGCTGAAGAGCATAATCACACCCCTACATTCAAGAGTAATAACACATATCAGGGAAGTTATCTGGCACGCAGTGATCGGCTCTCGAGTACAACTACATCACAAAGCTCAGTCATGGACAAGTATGGTTCGGGGTTCGGTGCAATTGGGAACGTTATTTCATGTTGTTTCCTCGTTGCAGCTTCTTCCTTTTCACGGCACATCTGTTCTTTTAGTGTTTCTTCTTCCTGCCTTTTATGTCATTTCTTTGCTTCAGCATCTTCCTTTTCACATCTTTTCTGTTCTCTCAGTGCCTCTTCTTGCATTTTGTTCTGTTGTTTCATCAGATGTTGTTCCTCTTTCTCCTGGCGTTTTGTTTCCTTCTCAAGTTGTTTTTTCTAGTTCCTGAACCACCTTCTCCTATAATTCACTAGCGTGATTAGTGGACTGTTCTACAACAATTTTCTCGCTAAACAACAGATAACCTAATTTATGTAGGACTGTTATACAAAAACAATATATCTTCCGAACCATTATAGTTAGTTCAAACGTTATTTCATGCGGGTTCCGGAAGAATCAAACCGTTATTTTATGCGGGTGGGATACAGAAATAAATAAATCTACAACCCAAAACACACTTGTACACATGTGATATGACACCCCCTAGCTTTTGGTTGGGTTCCGACGCTCCGGAGCCCCTCTCCGGCGAAACCCTAGACCCGCTAGAGAAAACCCTAGCTTTTCCGTCTACGACCGGTACGGGCGTCGAATGGGGGTAGCTCAGTGGATCTTTTTGCTTGGTTGGGTTAGGTTAGTCACTAGGTACAATAAAAACACACATATAGCCCAACTCTTGCAACTCTTGAGAAAACCCTAGCTTTTCCTAGTTTATCTGATTCATTCTCTTGACTTGAGTTGTGGCAAGTGTCTTCATTTCAGAAGTGGATATCGAAATTGGGAACGTTATTTTATGTTGTTTCCTCATTTCAGCTTCTTCCTTTTCATTTGTAGTCATTTTATTTGCCTGGTATTGAAGATGTGAATGACCAATCAGTTGAAGGGTGGAATAAATCTGCACCGCCCCTCTATTTGTGGAGCCGTCCTGATTGGACAAAGAAGCATAACAAAGTAGCTGAAGAGCATAATCACACCCCTACATTCAAGAGTAATAACACATATCAGGGAAGTTATCTGGCACGCAGTGATCGGCTCTCGAGTACAACTACATCACAAAGCTCAGTCATGGACAAGTATGGTTCGGGGTTCGGTGCAATTGGGAACGTTATTTCATGTTGTTTCCTCGTTTCAGCTTCTTCCTTTTCACGGCGCATCTGTTCTTTTAGTGTTTCTTCTTCCTGCCTTTTATGTCGTTTCTTCGCTTCAGCATCTTCCTTTTCACATCTTTTCTGTTCTCTCAGTGCCTCTTCTTGCATTTTGTTCTGTTGTTTCATCAGATGTTGTTCCTCTTTCTCCTGGCGTTTTATTTCCTTCTCAAGTTGTTTTTTCTAGTTCCTGAACCACCTTCTCCTATAATTCACTAGCGTGATTAGTGGACTGTTCTACAACATTTTTCTCGCTAAACAACAGATAACCTAATTTATGTAGGACTGTTATACAAAAATAATATATCTTCCGAACCATTATAGTTAGTTCAAACGTTATTTCATGCGGGTTCCGGAAGAATCAAACCGTTATTTTATGCGGGTGGGATACAGAAATAAATAAATCTACAACCCAAAACACACTTGTACACATGTGATATGACACCCATAGCTTTTGGTGGGGTTCCGACGCTCCGGAGCCCCTCTCCGGCGAAACCCTAGACCCGCTGGAGAAAACCCTAGCTTTTCCGTCTACGGCCGGTATGGGCGTCGAATGGGGGTAGCTCAGTGGATCTTTTTGCTTTGTTGGGTTAGGTTAGTCACTAGGTATAATAAAAACACACATATAGCCCAACTCTTGCAACTCTTGAGAAAACCCTAGGTTTTCCTAGTTTATCTGATTCATTCTCTTGACTTGAGTTGTGGCAAGTGTCTTCATTTCAGAAGTGGATACCGAAATTGGGAGCATTATTTTATGTTGTTTCCTCATTTCAGCTTCTTCCTTTTCATTTGTAGTCATTTTATTTGCCTGGTATTGAAGATGTGAATGACCAATCAGTTGAAGGGTGGAATAAATCTGCACCGCCGCTCTATTTGTGGAGCCGTCCTGATTGGACAAAGAAGCATAACAAAGTAGCTGAAGAGCATAATCACACCCCTACATTCAAGAGTAATAACACATATCAGGGAAGTTATCTGGCACGCAGTGATCGGCTCTCGAGTACAACTACATCACAAAGCTCAGTCATGGACAAGTATGGTTCAGGGTTTGGTGCCATTGGGAACGTTATTTCATGTTGTTTCCTCGTTTCAGCTTCTTCCTTTTCACGGCGCTTCTGTTTTTGTAGTGTTTCTTCTTCCTGCCTTTTATGTCGTTTCTTCGCTTCAGCATCTTCCTTTTCACATCTTTTCTGTTCTCTCAGTGCCTCTTCTTGCATTTTGTTCTGTTGTTTCATCAGATGTTGTTCCTCTTTCTCCTGGCGTTTTGTTTCCTTCTCAAGTTGTTTTTTCTAGTTCCTGAACCACCTTCTCCTATAATTCACTAGCGTGATTAGTGGACCGTTCTACAACAATTTTCTCGCTAAACAACAGATAACCTAATTTATGTAGGACTGTTATACAAAAACAATATATCTTCCGAACCATTATAGTTAGTTCAAACGTTATTTCATGCGGGTTCCGGAAGAATCAAACCGTTATTTTATGCGGGTGGGATACAGAAATAAATAAATCTACAACCCAAAACACACTTGTACACATGTGATATGACACCCCCTAGCTTTTGGTTGGGTTCCGACGCTCCGGAGCCCCTCTCCGGCGAAACCCTAGACCCGCTAGAGAAAACCCTAGCTTTTCCGTCTACGACCGGTACGGGCGTCGAATGGGGGTAGCTCAGTGGATCTTTTTGCTTGGTTGGGTTAGGTTAGTCACTAGGTACAATAAAAACGCACATATAGCCCAACTCTTGCAACTCTTGAGAAAACCCTAGCTTTTCCTAGTTTATCTGATTCATTCTCTTGACTTGAGTTGTGGCAAGTGTCTTCATTTCAGAAGTGGATACCGAAATTGGGAACGTTATTTTATGTTGTTTCCTCATTTCAGCTTCTTCCTTTTCATTTGTAGTCATTTTATTTGCCTGGTATTGAAGATGTGAATGACAAATCAGTTGAAGGGTGGAATAAATCTGCACCGCCCATCTATTTGTGGAGCCATCCTGATTGGACAAAGAAGCATAACAAAGTAGCTGAAGAGCATAATCACACCCCTACATTCAAGAGTAATAACACATATCAGGGAAGTTATCTGGCACGCAGTGATCGGCTCTCGAGTACAACTACATCACAAAGCTCAGTCATGGACAAGTATGGTTCGGGGTTCGGTGCAATTGGGAACGTTATTTCATGTTGTTTCCTCGTTGCAGCTTCTTCCTTTTCACGGCACATCTGTTCTTTTAGTGTTTCTTCTTCCTGCCTTTTATGTCATTTCTTTGCTTCAGCATCTTCCTTTTCACATCTTTTCTGTTCTCTCAGTGCCTCTTCTTGCATTTTGTTCTGTTGTTTCATCAGATGTTGTTCCTCTTTCTCCTGGCGTTTTGTTTCCTTCTCAAGTTGTTTTTTCTAGTTCCTGAACCACCTTCTCCTATAATTCACTAGCGTGATTAGTGGACCGTTCTACAACAATTTTCTCGCTAAACAACAGATAACCTAATTTATGTAGGACTGTTATACAAAAACAATATATCTTCCGAACCATTATAGTTAGTTCAAACGTTATTTCATGCGGGTTCCGGAAGAATCAAACCGTTATTTTATGCGGGTGGGATACAGAAATAAATAAATCTACAACCATTTCCAAATGCATTCATGATAACCAGTATGGTTTCATTAAATCAAGGACAATCCAGGACTGCTTAGCATGGTGTTTTGAATATATTTTCCAGTGTAAACAATCGAGGAGAAAGGTGGTGGTTGTGAAAATTGATTTTGAGAAGGCCTTTGATACAATTGAGCATAAAGCCATTCTGCAAATAATGGAATGCAAGGGGTTCCCCCCCATTGTGATATCCTGGGTCAAAGAGGTGCTTAGTTCTGGGACCTCATCTGTTCTGCTCAATGGAGTACCCGGAAACAAATTTCATTGTAAGAGGGGAGTCAGACAGGGTGATCCTCTCTCCCCAATTTTATATGTTCTGGGAGGAGATCTATTGCAGAGCATTGTTAATTTGGCTTTTGAGCAGGGAAGATTGAAATTGCCCATTCCTGTTGAAGGAAAATTCCCTGTGGTACAGTATGCTGATGATACTCTGGTTTTCTTACCAGCTGAATCAGATTAGCTCCAGATATTTAAAGAACTGCTGGATCTCTTTGCCTCCATCACTGGGCTCAAGGTGAATTACCATAAATCTTCCTTGGTGCCAATCAATATTTCTTCTGAGACGGCTGTGTCCCTAGCTGGTATTCTGGGATGCCAGATAGCTGATATGCCATTCCCTTATTTGGGTCTTCCCATGGGCACAACCAAACCGGCAATGAAGGATTTTGCCCCCCTAATAGACAGAGTGGAAAGGAGGTTATCTGCCACAGCCTCATTTTTATCCTATGGTGATAGTCTGGTTTTGGTAAATTCTGTGTTATCATCCCTGCCTACTTACTATATGTGTTCACTTGTCATCCCAAAAGGGGTGATTGAGGTGATTGATAAGGCTAGGAGGAGATGTCTTTGGAGGAAGGATAAGCATAAGGAAAGAGTTAATTCCCTGGCTGCATGGGATATGGTATGTAAACCCAAAAAGAAGGGGGGGCTGGGAATTGTTAATTTGCATGTGCAGAATAAGGCCTTACTGATGAAACACCTGGATAAGTTCTATAATGACGCTGATCTGCCATGGGTGAAATTAGTCAGAAACTCTTATTATCACAATTCAGTGCCCCATGTTGTCACGTTGAGTGGTTCTTTCTGGTGGAGAGGGGTCTTTAGCCTTGTGGATGAATGGAGGGCGATCACCAAGTGTGAAATGGGTGGTGGAAGCTCCATCCTGTTCTGGGATGATTTGTGGACGGACAGGTTGCTATCTCACCAATTCCCAAGGCTTTTCTCTTATGTCAAGGACAAATTGATTTCCGTCAAAGAGTATATGAGGCTCGAAGATCCAACTGCTGCATATTATTTGCCTCTTTCTGTGGAGGCTTATCAGGAATATATTGATATGGCACAGTTGCTACAAGGCGTGGTTCCCAGTGATTCTTCTGACAAATGGATCAGTTGTTTGGCAAAGGGGAAATACACATCAAGTAGTTTCTACCAGTTCCATTTTTCTGGTATCACTACTCATATGCCCTCTTGTTGGATATGGAAGTCCAAATGTATGTCCAAGCATAAGGTCTTTGCTTGGCTCATACTACATGACAGGATCAATACAAAGGACATGTTATTACGCAGGCATTGGAATGTTACAAACAATCATAATTGTGTGCTCTGCCCTCGGCACCAATATGAAGACTGGGTACATCTATTCTTCCAATGTACTTTCAGCCAAAGAGTTTGGTCATATTTGCAGATCAGCTGGCATGATGCTTCAATGTTGGATAATCTGTTGGTCGCCAGGAAGGGTTTTGAGGGACCATGTTTTGTTGAGATTGTTATTTTGGCTTGCTGGAATATTTGGAAGCAGAGGAATGGTTACATTTTTAAGGAGATTTTGCCTACATTCAGAAGCTGGAAGGCTGGTTTCTTTGTGGATGTCACCTTGCTTGGGCATAGGGTGAAAGAATCTATTAAACCTCTTTTGTCATCATGGCTTGACAACTTACAATAATTTTTTGCTTGTAAATATTTGTAATTATTGCCTGTACAGTTGTTCGTTTTTTCAATAAAAGGCTGTGGGGGCCTCCCCTACAGTATTTAAATTCAAAAAAAAAACACACTTGTACACATGTGATATGACACCCCCTAGCTTTTGGTGGGGTTCCGACGCTCTGGAGCCCCTCTCCGGCGAAACCCTAGACCCGCTGGAGAAAACCCTAGCTTTTCCGTCTACGGCCGGTACGGGCGTCGAATGGGGGTAGCTCAGTGGATCTTTTTGCTTGGTTGGGTTAGGTTAGTCACTAGGTACAATAAAAACGCACATATAGCCCAACTCTTGCAACTCTTGAGAAAACCCTAGCTTTTCCTAGTTTATCTGATTCATTCTCTTGACTTGAGTTGTGGCAAGTGTCTTCATTTCAGAAGTGGATACCGAAATTGGGAACGTTATTTTATGTTGTTTCCTCATTTCAGCTTCTTCCTTTTCATTTGTAGTCATTTTATTTGCCTGGTATTGAAGATGTGAATGACCAATCAGTTGAAGGGTGGAATAAATCTGCACCGCCCATCTATTTGTGGAGCCATCCTGATTGGACAAAGAAGCATAACAAAGTAGCTGAAGAGCATAATCACACCCCTACATTCAAGAGTAATAACACATATCAGGGAAGTTATCTGGCACGCAGTGATCGGCTCTCGAGTACAACTACATCACAAAGCTCAGTCATGGACAAGTATGGTTCGGGGTTCGGTGCAATTGGGAACGTTATTTCATGTTGTTTCCTCATTTTAGCTTCTTCCTTTTCACGAAGCTTCTGTTCTTTTAGTGTTACTTCTTCCTGCCTTTTATGTCGTTTCTTCGCTTCAGCATCTTCCTTTTCACATCTTTTCTGTTCTCTCAGTGCCTCTTCTTGCATTTTGTTCTGTTGTTTCATCAGATGTTGTTCCTCTTTCTCCTGGCGTTTTGTTTCCTTCTCAAGTTGTTTTTTCTAGTTCCTGAACCACCTTCTCCTATAATTCACTAGCGTGATTAGTGGACTGTTCTACAACATTTTTCTTGCTAAACAACAGATAACCTAATTTATGTAGGACTGTTATACAAAAACAATATATCTTCCGAACCATTATAGTTAGTTCAAACGTTATTTCATGCGGGTTCCGGAAGAATCAAACCGTTATTTTATGCGGGTGGGATACAGATATAAATAAATCTACAACCCAAAACACACTTGTACACATGTGATATGACACCCCCTAGCTTTTGGTGGGGTTCCGACGCTCCGGAGCCCCTCTCCGGCGAAACCCTAGACCCGCTGGAGAAAACCCTAGCTTTTCCGTCTACGGCCGGTACGGGCGTCGAATGGGGGTAGCTCAGTGGATCTTTTTGCTTGGTTGGGTTAGGTTAGTCACTAGGTACAATAAAAACACACATATAGCCCAACTCTTGCAACTCTTGAGAAAACCCTAGCTTTTCCTAGTTTATCTGATTCATTCTCTTGACTTGAGTTGTGGCAAGTGTCTTCATTTCAGAAGTGGATACCGAAATTGGGAACGTTATTTTATGTTGTTTCCTCATTTCAGCTTCTTCCTTTTCATTTGTAGTCATTTTATTTGCCTGGTATTGAAGATGTGAATGACCAATCAGTTGAAGGGTGGAATAAATCTGCACCGGCCCCTCTATTTGTGGAGCCGTCCTGATTGGACAAAGAAGCATAACAAAGTAGCTGAAGAGCATAATCACACCCCTACATTCAAGAGTAATAACACATATCAGGGAAGTTATCTGGCACGCAGTGATCGGCTCTCGAGTACAACTACATCACAAAGCTCAGTCATGGATAAGTATGGTTCGGGGTTCGGTGCAATTGGGAACGTTATTTCATGTTGTTTCCTCATTTCAGCTTCTTCCTTTTCACGAAGCTTCTGTTCTTTTAGTGTTACTTCTTCCTGCCTTTTATGTCGTTTCTTCGCTTCAGCATCTTCCTTTTCACATCTTTTCTGTTCTCTCAGTGCCTCTTCTTGCATTTTGTTCTGTTGTTTCATCAGATGTTGTTCCTCTTTCTCCTGGCGTTTTGTTTCCTTCTCAAGTTGTTTTTTCTAGTTCCTGAACCACCTTCTCCTATAATTCACTAGCGTGATTAGTGGACTGTTCTACAACATTTTTCTCGCTAAACAACAGATAACCTAATTTATGTAGGACTGTTATACAAAAACAATATATCTTCCGAACCATTATAGTTAGTTCAAACGTTATTTCATGCGGGTTCCGAAGAATCAAACCGTTATTTTATGCGGGTGGGATACAGAAATAAATAAATCTACAACCCAAAACACACTTGTACACATGTGATATGACACCCCCTAGCTTTTGGTGGGGTTCCGACGCTCCGGAGCCCCTCTCCGGCGAAACCCTAGACCCGCTGGAGAAAACCCTAGCTTTTCCGTCTACGGCCGGTACGGGCGTCGAATGGGGGTAGCTCAGTGGATCTTTTTGCTTGGTTGGGTTAGGTTAGTCACTAGGTACAATAAAAACACACATATAGCCCAACTCGTGCAACTCTTAAGAAAACCCTAGCTTTTCCTAGTTTATCTGATTCATTCTCTTGACTTGAGTTGTGGCAAGTGTCTTCATTTCAGAAGTGGATACCGAAATTGAGAACGTTATTTTATGTTGTTTCCTCATTTCAGCTTCTTCCTTTTCATTTGTAGTCATTTTATTTGCCTGGTATTGAAGATGTGAATGACCAATCAGTTGAAGGGTGGAATAAATCTGCACCCCCCCTCTATTTGTGGAGCCGTCCTGATTGGACAAAGAAGCATAACAAAGTAGCTGAAGAGCATAATCACACCCCTACATTCAAGAGTAATAACACATATCAGGGAAGTTATCTGGCACGCAGTGATCGGCTCTCGAGTACAACTACATCACAAAGCTCAGTCATGGACAAGTATGGTTCGGGGTTCGGTGCAATTGGGAACGTTATTTCATGTTGTTTCCTCGTTTCAGCTTCTTCCTTTTCACGGCGCTTCTGTTCTTTTAGTGTTTCTTCTTCCTGCCTTTTATGTCGTTTCTTCGCTTCAGCATCTTCCTTTTCACATCTTTTCTGTTCTCTCAGTGCCTCTTCTTGCATTTTGTTCTGTTGTTTCATCAGATGTTGTTCCTCTTTCTCCTGGCGTTTTGTTTCCTTCTCAAGTTGTTTTTTCTAGTTCCTGAACCACCTTCTCCTATAATTCACTAGCGTGATTAGTGGACTGTTCTACAACATTTTTCTCGCTAAACAACAGATAACCTAATTTATGTAGGACTGTTATACAAAAACAATATATCTTCCGAACCATTATAGTTAGTTCAAACGTTATTTCATGCGGGTTCCGAAAGAATCAAACCGTTATTTTATGTGGGTGGGATACAGAAATAAATAAATCTACAACCCGAAACACACTTGTACACATGTGATATGACACCCCCTAGCTTTTGGTGGGTTTCCGATGCTCCGGAGCCCCTCTCCGGCGAAACCCTAGAACCGCTGGAGAAAACCCTAGCTTTTCCGTCTACGGCCGGTACGGGCGTCGAATGGGGGTAGCTCAGTGGATCTTTTTGCTTGGTTGGGTTAGGTTAGTCACTAGGTACAATAAAAACACACATATAGCCCAACTCTTGCAACTCTTGAGAAAACCCTAGCTTTTCCTAGTTTATCTGATTCATTCTCTTGACTTGAGTTGTGGCAAGTGTCTTCATTTCAGAAGTGGATACCGAAATTGGGAACGTTATTTTATGTTGTTTCCTCATTTCAGCTTCTTCCTTTTCATTTGTAGTCATTTTATTTGCCTGGTATTGAAGATGTGAATGACCAATCAGTTGAAGGGTGGAATAAATCTGCACCGCCCCTCTATTTGTGGAGCCGTCCTGATTGGACAAAGAAGCATAACAAAGTAGCTGAAGAGCATAATCACACCCCTACATTCAAGAGTAATAACACATACCAGGGAAGTTATCTGGCACCCAGTGATCGGCTCTCGAGTACAACTACATCACAAAGCTCAGTCATGGATAAGTATGGTTCGGGGTTCGGTGCAATTGGGAACGTTATTTCATGTTGTTTCCTCGTTTCAGCTTCTTCCTTTTCACGGCGCTTCTGTTCTTTTAGTGTTTCTTCTTCCTGCCTTTTATGTCGTTTCTTCGCTTCAGCATCTTCCTTTTCACATCTTTTCTGTTCTCTCAGTGCCTGTTCTTGCATTTTGTTCTGTTGTTTCATCAGATGTTGTTCCTCTTTCTCCTGGCGTTTTGTTTCCTTCTCAAGTTGTTTTTTCTAGTTCCTGAACCACCTTCTCCTATAATTCACTAGCGTGATTAGTGGACTGTTCTACAACATTTTTCTCGCTAAACAACAGATAACCTAATTTATGTAGGACTGTTATACAAAAACAATATATCTTCCGAACCATTATAGTTAGTTCAAACGTTATTTCATGCGGGTTCCGGAAGAATCAAACCGTTATTTTATGCGGGTGGGATACAGAAATAAATAAATCTACAACCCAAAACACACTTGTACACATGTGATATGACACCCCCTAGCTTTTGGTGGGTTTCCGATGCTCCGGAGCCCCTCTCCGGCGAAACCCTAGACCCGCTGGAGAAAACCCTAGCTTTTCCGTCTACGGCCGGTACGGGCGTCGAATGGGGGTAGCTCAGTGGATCTTTTTGCTTGGTTGGGTTAGGTTAGTCACTAGGTACAATAAAAACACACATATAGCCCAACTCTTGCAACTCTTGAGAAAACCCTAGCTTTTCCTAGTTTATCTGATTCATTCTCTTGACTTGAGTTGTGGCAAGTGTCTTCATTTCAGAAGTGGATACCGAAATTGGGAACGTTATTTTATGTTGTTTCCTCATTTCAGCTTCTTCCTTTTCATTTGTAGTCATTTTATTTGCCTGGTATTGAAGATGTGAATGACCAATCAGTTGAAGGGTGGAATAAATCTGCACCGCCCCTCTATTTGTGGAGCCGTCCTGATTGGACAAAGAAGCATAACAAAGTAGCTGAAGAGCATAATCACACCCCTACATTCAAGAGTAATAACACATATCAGGGAAGTTATCTGGCACGCAGTGATCGGCTCTCGAGTACAACTACATCACAAAGCTCAGTCATGGACAAGTATGGTTCGGGGTTCGGTGCAATTGGGAACGTTATTTCATGTTGTTTCCTCGTTTCAGCTTCTTCCTTTTCACGACGCTTCTGTTCTTTTAGTGTTTCTTCTTCCTGCCTTTTATGTCGTTTCTTCGCTTCAGCATCTTCCTTTTCACATCTTTTCTGTTCTCTCAGTGCCTCTTCTTGCATTTTGTTCTGTTGTTTCATCAGATGTTGTTCCTCTTTCTCCTGGCGTTTTGTTTCCTTCTCAAGTTGTTTTTTCTAGTTCCTGAACCACCTTCTCCTATAATTTTCTTGTCGTCATTTGTAGTCATTTTATTTGCCTGGTATTGAAGATGTGAATGACCAATCAGTTGAAGGGTGGAATAAATCTGCACCGCCCCTATATTCAAGAGTAATAACACATATCAGGGAAGTTATCTGGCACGCAGTGATCGGCTCTCGAGTACAACTAGATCACAAAGCTCAGTCATCGATGAAAGGGGTGCGCTTCGCGCGCGAAAAACGCGCATCCGGAAGCTTGCGCATCCGTCTCGCATCGTCGTGAGCAGCAAATCGACCTTCGATCCAAGCAGCCGCAAGACGTCTCTGATGATCTAACGACCGTCCCAAAAAGTGTTGGGAATGTTGTAGATCATCAGAGCGCCTTGCAGCTGCTTGGATCTGACCGAGGGGCATGGCTACCACTTCCACCACCACCACTCCCACCTCCTCGGCAATTCATCATTGTGTCACCCTAATCCAGTGGTTGGATTCAACCTACCTGAGGGCTTGTGTTTCCAACAGCGTCGTTGTGTTGTCCTTATTCACCGACCTACAGGAGGTGGCTCCAATGGCTGGCCGACGAACAAGGACAAACACAATAATGCCAGGGAACATGCCAGCAGGTAGGCTAAATCCAACCATTGGGTTCGGTGGCAAAGGTAGACGCTCGTTGTGTGCCGTTCGCTGCAGGGACGTCGCTATTTATAGGCGATTAGAAGGTGTACCTGTGGATGAGGTGGGAGTGCAGATCTAACAGCTCACAAGCCCTCAAAAGAAACACACCCTTGATCCAACGGCTCACAAGAGCTCGAACGAAACACACGATCTGTGTGCTTCCGATCCAACGGCTCACAAGCGCTCGAAGGAAACACACGATCCATGTGCTTCTGATCCAACGGCTCACAAGCGCTCGAAGAAAACACATGATCCGTGTGCTTCCGATCCAACGGCTCACAAGCGCTCGAAGGAAACACACGATCCGTGTGCTTCTGATCCAACGGCTCACAAGCGCTCGAAGGAAACACACGATCCGTGTGCTTCTGATCCAACGGCTCACAAGCGCTCGAAGGAAACACACGATCCGTGTGCTTCCGATCCAACGGCTCACAAGCGCATGGCAAAGATAGCGGTCCCTAATATATATATATATATATAAGAGTGTGGTGTAAGGTCCAAAGAGTCAGCATCAAGCTTTTAGGTGTTGCCGGCTTCACATACGTAGGTATAAGAGTGTGGTGTGACCCTCTTCACCGACCCCGCTTACTCCGTAGTAAGTTCCGACACTTAGGTGTGGCCGGCTTCACATACGTCAACAATTTAACCTACTAATTATACTACTGAATTCTAGGAAAAGATGGTTCAGAAAATACAAAAACAACTTCGGAACGAAAAGATGTTTCTTCTTCCTTCCTTTTATGTCGTTTCTTCGCTTCAGCATCTTCCTTTTCACATCTTTTCTGTACTCTCAGTGCCTCTTCTTGCATTTTGTTCTGTTGTTTCATCAGATGTTGTTCCTCTTTCTCCTGGCGTTTTGTTTCCTTCTCAAGTTGTTTTTTCTAGTTCCTGAACCACCTTCTCCTATAATTCACTAGCGTGATTAGTGGACTGTTCTACAACATTTTTCTCGCTAAACAACAGACAACCTAATTTATGTAGGACTGTTATACAAAAACAATATATCTTCCGAACCATTATAGTTAGTTCAAACGTTTTTTCATGCGGGTTCCGAAAGAATCAAACCGTTATTTTATGCGGGTGGGATACAGAAATAGGGACAGGGGAATTATAGACCGAATTTATACATAAATTATAGCTACATTAAATATTATATACAGAAATAAATAAAACTAAATACAGAAATAAGTAAAACTAAATTATTAAAAAAACTAATACGCCGACGGCCGGGCCGTCGGCGTCTATATTACCTATACGCCGACGCCATTGCCGTCGGCGTATCTTCGTAGGGAGACGGCCGTTCCAGCGACGTCATGGCGGCCGTTAGTGGGGGCTTCTACGCCGACGGGAGTTTGTACGCCGACGGCGGCCGTCGGCGTATGAATGTCTACGCCGACGGGGTTTCGTACGCCGACGGCCCGTTCGTCGGCTTCCCAAACTCTACTTGTTCGCCGACGGCCCCGACATTTGGCCGTCGGCGTATAAGACGGCCGTCGGGTACTTGTGTGTTTCCCGTAGTGGTGTTCAAGTGCCCATTACTATTAGCTAAATAGGGTGGTTGTATATAACTAAAGACAGAAATCCACATCCATACTGGAACAAAAATAAAAAATACCAGGGTGAGCCCTATGCACAAAATATGGATGGGATACTAACACGACAACGCCAGTCTTGTGAGCAGAAAAAGTCAACTATTCAGCTCATGAACGTCGCCAACACTGTGTCACACACACCAGCTACTGGGTAATTGGGTGTCACCCAACTACAAAAAATATCTACTGCAGGTGGTGTTGTACCATGAAAAATTGGTTTGCATGTTGTACCTTGCAAAATTTTAAAATACCATCACAAATGTGGTATCTGCATTTCTCTTGCAGGCTTCTCCAATATTACAAACTCGCCTCAATCATATGAACGCAACCCACACAACAAGGAGAATAATGTAACATACGACGATGAATCCAATTGGATGCACAGGAATGATGCGTATCAGATGCAACAAACTGTAGGACGACTAAGAGTTGTTCCTATGCCAGTTGGTCATAAAACGCAAACAAGTTCTACCTTCATAAGAGAAATTCCAGAAGGTAATATCATTCAGCAATGTATAGTGTTCCAAACATATTTCTTTATTATATAAATAAGCTCATCTTCTCTTATTAATAAATTTGCATGCATATTAAATGGCTACATGAAAGTTCAACCAAGTTCTCTTTAGGGGATGTTTTGATAACAAATTAATGATAAAATGGAGGACTACAGTAAGTTAAAAAAGTAGTAACCTATAAGCAAAAATTGCATTTTCTTTAGAACACTGACTTCAACATATGAAAAAATCCCAGAGCTCAAATTACCAGCAGGAAAAACCATAGAAATTATATTCTCTATAATATAGGTCACATCTAAATGAAATACCCCTTCCTGCTCTAAGAAAGAGAACGATGTCAACATCTTCTGTTTTCATGTTAGATGCACACAAACTTTAGACTTCTATGTGACCATAATGCCATTTTCCCCATAGTTTCTGTAGGTGTTGAAGACAATTAAATTTAACATATCCAAGGTGTTTTGGCAGACTTTTAACAAAGACATTAAATTTAACAAAGTAGACAATTTGATTGATATCAAATTCTCTCAAGCAATTATTTCAGTCAAAGTTCAATTACCTTCTCCTCCAGCAACGACCTGGAAGCCAAGAAACTTTTCAAACCAGAAAACGGCTTTGTCTATATCTTTCCTCCACTTTTCATCTTCACTATTCTTTGCTTCAAGAGCCTCAACAGCTCCACGGTACATGAAGTTCATCAGTTTATAAACTACGTAGGCACATACCTCAGTCAAGAAAATTAGTGGGGCGTATGCGACAAGAGCATTAACTCCCCAAATGGCAAGCTAACAATACTGAAATTATCGTCGAGAACACAAGTGATATGACCGCGGCATGCTGGCCTCTCCTGCTCTTCTGGTCGATGAGCAGGTTCCTTAGTTGCTCGCTCGTACCGGCCGAGGTCGAAATCGACGCCCTCACGAGCTCACATATTTCGGTGGCCGGCGCCGTGGAGCCATCGGACGCCCTCCGACCCGGTGGAGACGAGGCCTGCGCCTTGAGCTGCATCGCCCGCGAGCGTGCATAGCTCGAGCACCTCCTCGGGCACTTCGGCGACCAGATTCGATGAAGGGCGGGGAAGAGAAGGGGCGTGCGAGTCCCGCGCCTCCGATGGCGCCTAGCGCTGGGTCGGCCCGCGAGCATGCCGAGCTCGACCAGATCCTCGGGCAGGGCGGCGACCCAATCGCCGAGAGAGACTGAGAAGTGTGCAAGAGACCTCACCGGCTGTGGGGACGAAGGGGAGGGATGGCCACACGAGGTAGATACAGAGTTCTAGGAATGGGGATAGGTGAGGAGAGTGGAAGGGGCAAGTGAGGAGAAAGCGTGGAGCATGCCTTTTTTTATCCATAGTGTAACATCCGGGGTTTTCCTAAATTAGAAATTTCCTGTTATTTTATTTGTACATTATCATGATATCATACATCCAATCACCTTCTATATTTTTGCAAAAGGAAATCAAAACATTATTTTAGCAAAACCTATTTTGTTTTTGCACTTCAACTTCTCCTTTCTTTCTTTTTCCCTATTGGTCCGACAAACTCGCACATGTATGAAACTTTTCACTAAAACCATAACCTTATTTGATTTCATCAATGCTCGATGTGACATTTCATATAAATGCAGAGCAATGTCTAGTTATTTAGTTTTAATTTAATGCACTCATGGTACAATGAAGCGTCCTTTTTCGAGATACCAATGATGAATATTCTCAACCATGCTCATTTCTACACTTTGAACATGAACTTTATATGACCATGTTGCATTTTGGGCAAATATAGGATGGTTTGGAGTTGAAAAAACGATTTTTTATACATATTCTGAAGTATCAAGACAAACGAGGCGATAAAAAATATTCATGTATTGGAACGAGAAACTATTGATCGCATAAAGAGATGGATCTTCATGAAATAAGATAGTGGATGATGTTGTGTTATTTAGAATTTGGTTTTTAATTATTGCTTTCAACTGGTGGTGAATTGTCATATTTCTTTACATTACAACTATTATTTTGTGCTTTGTGGATTTAAAATGATGCAATGTGTATGCATTTTATGTTATCATCGTTATACGTCCGAAATTATTGCTTGGTGACAGAAAATACTTACTAAACAAAAATGACATCTATATTTTGAAGACGTGCGTTGCACGTGCACGGCTACTAGGGTACGATAAATTCAAAATGCGTTTCTGCCACACCAAAAGGTTCCATTTTTTCTTCAAGAAAGTCATGCATGGACATCATGCTATAACAAGTACTCTGGGTTCTGGAAGGGTCTTGCGTGCTTTGCTGTGCCGTTTTTGTTCCTAGCGTGTTTTTTCTCCATGTGTACGTATATTAGGGATATTATAATTGAGACAAGAGGAAGCCTTCTCACGACTGCAACAACTTCGCCGTCCGATCACGTGTTTAGAGCCTTCTTTGCCGTTCGATACTCCTGCCGGAATCTCCTAGTCTCGCTACTCTGAGAAACAAATCGCTGCTCCCTCATTCGATCCTGAACGGACGGTCCTAATAGAACCACATATGCATCAACAAAACCCACCTCCCCGCGCCCCCATCCTCTCTGCAAAGCGCCCACCACACGTCCACGCCATCCCGATCTTGACCCTGGGCAGAGGCGATGCGGCCCTTTCTCTCTCTTCACAACATTGCCGATTCCGGCCGCTCTATCGCCAATCAGCGCCGTTGCTCACTGGCATGATGAGCCAGGGTCAATATCCTCCGTCCAATCCCCGGCTCCCCGCCGCCGCTGTTGTTCTACCCTAGCAGCGCTCTGGGTCACTGGTGTGGTTGCGCCTAGACGTCGACGTCACCGGGGCAGCTCCTCGCGTGTTCTCCATGCCAATCCGCGCCTTCCCAAGGACCCGTGCGTCGCCTCGGTGCCTGTTACCCAACTTGCCTTCTTCGCAGCTTCCGCATGCCGCCAGCACATGGTTCCCGCGCCTCTACGTATCGTTGCCGGATGTGGGTCTGACGGTGCTCCACGCTTCATATTCGTCTCCCTTGACCACCTTCTCGGCTCCCGTTACTATGTCTGTGTGACGGCTGCAACCACGGTGATGGTGACTACCTTTTCCTTGACCACCGTCCGGTAAATATCTTGACTCTTAGTTCCCCTCTCTGAAATTGTAAACTACGGGTGCAATCTTGAGCTGAACTTGTTTGCTGAATATAGGTAGCAAAAATATTACTCAGTAACATACTTGAGCAGCAAAATTGGGATGTTTCTACAGTGATATGTCTTTTCATATTGTTTAGCCAATTTTTGCTAGGGGGCTCACTGAATTATTCTAAACTCTCAGATATACCTTGTAATATAAAATAGTAACTTCTCTATTTTTTTACTGGAATCGTTTTTATTTTGCATGGTTCATACAATGCAGACTCCGTCTCTCTTTTATTACTGCATCTTGTCACATGCCATGACTAATTTGATCGTATTTCTTGCACCTGCAAATTGGCAGTGTTATGATGTTGTCAGCGGTGTGGTTGAGGGAGAAAGGTGAACATATGTTTTGTCTGTGCTTCCGACGGCGTTCTTCCGTAGCTGATGTGGCAGGGAGGGATGCATCCCTCCTCATTGATGGTACTGAGCTGATGTAGCAGCGAACGTTGCCTCCCCAGTTGATGTGCCGCCCCTGATTGATTTTAGCATCGCTCCTGATTGATTTTAGCATGTCGAACTGAAGGTCGTGTTAATTTTCAGCTCCTCTAACCACTGATGGCTGCTATCTTGTGCAAATCATCGGCGGTTACGTTGCCTCCTCTCTTGTCCTATAAATGTTTTTGCCTCAAAATCTCCACACTGCTTCTTACTCAAACCATAATCTACAGAATCATCAATGTTGTTCTCCTATATTGATTCTATGTCCTGCGAAATCCCAACTTTGCACATAACAATTTTCATTGCCTCTAAAATTCGAAATCAATCTATTTTGATGGTTATGTCCATACTAGTTCCGCTTATTTGTAACAGCCCCACTTTTGGTACCTGAAAATATGAGTAAAATTTTCACTTTTGCATCTCATATTGCATCATGGCATATATATTCAAATTGCTCCACATGAAATAATACCTTGCCTTTAACAAAGAAGTCAAGGTTGGCTAATGGTGTTGAACAAACAAATTCAAATCTGAACATCCATATTTGTCCAGGAAGTTCTAATAAATTAAAATGTGCTTGTTGCAAGATTTGAATGCAATTGCCAATTCAAATCCTTTAAAAAAAACCAAAATGCAAGAGAGCAACTTCTGAAATATTAACACATGACATAATTTCCAAATGGGCTGTAAATTTTACCACAGGTTCCAAATAATATATTATGGCTCTGTAAAATTTTCCAGAATTTTTAAAATTAATTAAGGGCCTGAAAGGAATACCTAAACCCTAGTGTAAATTCTGGAAAAAGAAAAAGAATAAACCCCTGACAGTGGGTCCCCACTGTCAGCACCATCTTCCACTTTGGCGATAGGGGGAACACTGCCGCCACGAGCGCCTTGCCGCCGTGGCCTCCCCGCGCTCCTCCTCGCTCCCCCTCGCGCCCTGCCCCCCTGGAGGATAAGGAGCAACTCCTCGACGTGCTGCTTTCTCTCCCCCTCCTTTTCCCCCCGTGCAGCAAACCCTAGATCGAGCGGCGCCATGACCGCCAGCTGACCGAGCTGCCGCGCATCATCGCCATCGCTCGCGACAGCCTCCGGGCAAGCTGAAGCCGCTGTCCACTCCGCCTCGTCGTCCTCGTTCTTCGGGTGGAAGGAATCGAGCCCGGAGCCCAGGAATCGTCGCGGTCGTCCACGTCTTCCTCCCCTCTCTCCGCCGCCGCCGAGCTCGATTTTCCATCGCCGCCGGCCTTCCCCTACCTTGCCGTCCACACCAGCGTACTCAGGGTGAGCTGGCGAACCTCCAGGACACCGCGTTCCTCCCCCTCTCCCTCTAGATCATGCTGACGCCGTAGACCGAATCGTCGCCGCCGCCGTAGCTCGTTGCCGGAGATCCTCCGGTGACCATTAGGTCCCTAGCGCCTCCACTAGACTCCCCACGCCGTACGGAGCCAGATGCGCCCCCTCCCGGGCTCGCTAGCGCACGCACGGGACGGATCCGTGCTCGGCATGCCGCCGGTCACCGCGTGCTCGCCGCGCCGGTCCTAGCCTCCCGCGGGTCAAACCTGACCGTGGGCCTCTGGCGGACGTGGCTTGCCATTGTGGCCACTGCCCCACCGGTCAGTGGCTGTGGCTAGCCAGCCCACGGTGAAAAACGGTTCGGTATTAATTCCTGAAATTTAAATAAAAGGCAGAAAATTGAATTGAACTTTGAAATTGCATAACTTTTGAACCACCAATCAGAAAAATGCAAATAATATACCAAAATGCTCAGGAAGAAAATGTCTATCTGTTAGTGCCCTTGGTAGAATTAATTGGCCGAAATAATTTGCTTTTATTTAATGAATACTAAAATGGCAGAATATAAATGGAATTTAGAAAATCCATAAATTGATGAATTTTGATCCAAAAATTGCAAATAAGATCTCAAAATGTTCAGGAAAACAACATCTAATTGTTAGTTCTATTTCCATGAAATAATGAATCTTTTAAATTGCTGTTTATTTAAAATTATTAAAATGGCAGATTTAATTCCAATTTTGGGAAATTCATAACTTGAGAAATAATCACTCAAAAATTGTGAATACAATATCAAAATGTTCAGCAAGGCATTTTCTATCTATCTATGTTAAGTTCACAGCAAGTAACAAATTTTTCCTTTGATGTTAATTTCGAATTGGTTAAAATGATTTAAATCGCATAACCATTTAAATCACCATTTCTTCATCGTTAATCGAAAAATTGCAAACAAAGTACCAAAATGATTAGTAGGACAATACCTATCTAATAATGTCATTTTCATGCATTTAGGAACCATAATTCAGTACTGGACTTTTTGGATAATAACTTAATTCACTAAGTTAAATATTGAGTTTTAACCCGTTAATATATTTATTTTAGGGGTTCCATTTAACTTGTGGGACATGCCCAATATGTTTTCAGTGCATAAATTGACCATCTCATCATGATTGTGCATTGCACCTTGTATTCGTGTTATTTATTTCATTTTCCTGTTATTGTTGTGTTTCGTTAGATTCAGGAGTCGAGGTTCCACCACAATACCTCGACGATCAACGCGCCCAGTACTATCAGCAAGGCAAGAGCTAACCTAACCTTCTTGGCATCTAGCATCCTAATGTTTTATAAACTTATTTTCTCCACCAGAATATTGCATGCGATTCAAATGTCACTTTTGATCAAGTTAGAGAATCCTATGATATGCATTGTCCCCTGAACCATCACATGCTTCCCCTCTTATGAAACCTAGGGTTGATGTGTTGGCCTGAGACAAAGATATAATTGTTGTATTATATGCTTAGCAATGCTTAGCCATGCTTAGTTAAATGCTTAGTTGTCCGGTGATTTAATTCCAGGATATTGTTGTTGATGGAATGATTCGGACATGGTGGTTACGTTTGGTACTTAATTAATTTGTTAAAAGGCTTGGATGAGTTGCCATCGGGGATGGTGTTTTGCCTCATTCTTGTCGCCTAGGCTGAGAGTGCTTTTAGCTAGAACCAAGAACCGAGCGTGCTACCATCGGTGGGGGTATGGGCCCCTTACTAACTAAATAACTTGTGCGGGCGTATCCAAGGGTCCTCTAGTTTGCGCTTTCCATTTGAGAGTGTGTGGCCGGTGATGATGATGACGACGATGATGATGTGATGAGGATGGTGGTGATAGGAGTAGCGATGGGGCAGGGTGTTGAAATAGGCACTGAACTTGTCCTGTCGTCACGATGACCCTTGGATAGTCTCATGCGAGGTAAAGGTTTAACCGCGCCCGCCCTGCCGGCTTTCCCAGGAAGAGAGCTAAATGATCAGGAAAGGGGTCGGACGGTACCAATGGATAAAAACAGTACACCCCTGCAGGGTTTAATCTTTTCGAAAAGCCGTGTCCGCGGTTATGGACAAACTCTTGGGAAAGGCGGATTAGCTCATAGAGAACCTGAACCTAATTAATAAATTGGCAGCTAGAGGTTGCAATCCAACGTGTGATAAAAGGTTCATTTCCTCGAGGGTGGTTCGAGGGAGTGCCTTGGTGGAGATGAGATGCTTCTGATTACAAAGGGTTCGTTGAGAACCACAGATGAAAGTTTACTCTCTTATCCATTTTCGGAAAACATTCTGAGTAGACGATGCAATGGGTCCTGATGTATTTTAAAAAGGAAACTAGCTTTATGCAAAACCAGCTACATCATCCAGCATTAGAGCCTCCGTCAGCATTGGGCCTATATCGCCCTACTAATTCTTGCGAGTACGTTGTACTCAGCCTTGCTTTGTTGATTATTATTTGTTTCAGAGGAGGACGTCACCGAACTGGAAGGTGGGTTCTTTATTGACATCGACGAGTAGTCTGGGGTTCCCAGGTGGCAGCTTGGGACGTCTCGGAACAGGCTGGCTGGGATATGTTATTGTAGGCCTCTTAGGCCATAATTTGGATCTTGTTGTTAGACAACTATATTTGCTTCCGCTTGATGTAATGATGGGTCTGTGACCTCTGATTGTGATATTTGCTATCTTTCTCATATATGAGTTGAACTATGATCTCTTGTGTCGTAGAGTCTGTGATGTGCCAGTTGTTCTGCAGTCTTGGTCTCTTTACTATACGTGAAAGCGATGTCTGAGCTTATGGCATGATCGAGGTGTTGTGTGCCGATGATCCATTCCGAGCACACCTGCCAATGAGTTTTGGCCTGGGATTGGTAAACCCAGTAACCCTCGATTGTGTAGCATGACCGGTTACACAACGTTTCACTGTATAGTTCTGGGGTCGGGGCGCTACAAGTTGGTATCAGAGCAGTACTGCCTGTAGGAAACCCTATTGGTCGATGTCGAGTCTAGTTGAAAATTATTTATAACCTAAAAATGAGTTGTGAAAACCTTCTTAGGATTATTTTTACTTCTTACCCAACTCAAAAATGAGTCCAAATCGAACCCCGCCTTGAGCTGCGCCGCGTCGCCTCCGTCCTTCCCGTGCGAGGAATCGGCGCGGGACCGGACGAATCCACGCCGGCGTCCTCGACACCGTCCAACCGCGTCCGCCGCTCGCCGGGGCCGAAATCTGGCGACGCCGGCCACTCCCTCGTCGCGCCGACCACGCGTGCTTGCGTAAGGTGAGCTCCGCCCCTTTCTGGCCCTCTCCCGCGCCCCTCTTCTTCTCTCTCGCCGCCGATTCGCCGGCGGCCACCGCCACTCCACGCACCACCGTGAGCCCGGCCTCGGACCCAGCTAGGCCGGCCGAAGGCCGGACGGCTCGGGTGGGTACCCGGCCTCGCGCTCGGCCTGGGCCGGCCGCTTCGGGCACCAGCCCGGCCTCGTGCGCCCAGCCTGGGCCGGCCAAAGGCCGGTGGCTTCGGGCCACACCCCGGCCTTCAGCCCGGCCTGGCCGGCACAAGGCCGGCCTGCCTGCCTAAATTGTTTTTCCCTTTTTGGTTTTAAAAACCAATTTGAATAATTCATAACTTTTTAAATAATGATCCAAATTTGACAAATCAAATTTCAAAATGTTCAGGAAAACAAACTCTACCAATTGGAATCATTGAATTTGTCTTTTGGTTTTATTTGCTTGTTGTTCATATATGAATTCCAAAAAGGGTTCAAATAATACCTAATTTTGGAAATTCCTAATTCGATAAATAGTTAACCAAAATTAATAAATAAAATATCCAAGTGAACCACATGTCAAATACTATCAAACCATGCAATTATTAACTCATGATCCCAAATATTTAATTGATGTTTTCTTAAATTGGTTAAATGAATTAAATTCAATTAATTATTTAATTCACAATTTAATCATCGATACTCGGAAAATCACAAATGAGGTACCAAAATGATCGGAATGGCAAACCCTACCCATTTCATGTCATGTTCATGCATATTGAGCCACTTCTCTAATAATTTAATAATTAATGAAGAATGTGGGCACTAAGAAAAATATGGGGTTGTTTCCAAATAATTGCTCTAATTATTCGGAACTCCATTTAATTTGTTACATACATCAAATGTTGATATCTATGCATGAAATTGTCATGTCATCATGTGATTATGCATTGCACATTGTCCTCATGTGATTTATTTGTTCTTTGCTTTATTTTTGGGTATCGATAGATTCCGGAGTCGAGGTTAACGCTACCTACCCTGACGAGCAGTACTACACGCCCCGGCAGCAAGGCAAGAGATAACCTAACCTTCTAGGCATCTAGCATCCTATGTTTATCAACTTATTTTATCCACCATAATATTGCATGTGATTCAAATGACATTTTTGATCAAGACATAGAGTATCCTATGAATGCATGTTCATCCCCGAGCCAATCAACTATATCCCTACCTATGAACCTTAGTGTTGATGTGTTGGCCGGAGACAAGAATATAATAGTTGTACTTACATGCTTAGCTATGCTTAGTCAAATGCTAGCAATGTTCGTTGTTTAAATTCCATAATTGTTGATGTTGATGGAATGGTTCGGACATGGTGGATATGTGGGGTGCTTAATTAAAATGCTAAGACGGCTTGGGTGAGTTGCCATCGGGTATGGTGTTTTGCCTCACTCTTGCCCCTAGGTGCGAGTTCTCTACCTCTTGAACCAAGACGAGCGTGCTGCCATTGGTGGGTGTATGGGCGCCTTACTAACCGAATAACTTGTGCAGGCGTATCCAAGGGTCCTCTAGTTCGGTTTTCCATTTGCGTGTGAGTGGAAAAGATGATGTTGATGAGGATTTGTGTTTAGGGCGTGGCGATGGGGCAGTGGCTGAAATAGGCTGGGTAAACTTGCCCTGTGGCCACTGATGACTCTTGGATAGTCTCACGCGAGGTAAAGGTTTAACCGCGCCCGCTTGCCGGCCTTCCCCGGAAGAGGGCCAATCAGGTGAGCCGGACGGTACCAATGTGTACTTTAGTACACCCCTGCAGGGTTTAATCTTTTCGAAAAGCCGTGTCCGCGGTTATGGACAACTTGGGAATAGACGATAAGACCATAGAGAACCTTAACCTAATTGATATGGCAGCTAAAGGTTGCATAATCAACGTGTCATAAAGGTTCATTTCCTCGAGGGTGATTCGAGGGGGTGCCTGGGTGGAGATGAGTGGGTTTGGCTACAAGTAGGTTCGCCGAGAACCGAAGATGAAATGTTACCCTCTTATCCCCTTTATAAAACCTATTCTGAGTAGAGAATGCCATGTGTCAATTATGTTCCGGTTTATGAAAATTAGCTTTATGCAAAAGAAATACCTATATAGCTTTAGAGCCTCCGTCAATCATTGGGTCTATATCGCCCTACTAAACTTGCGAGTACATCGTACTCAGTCTCTCTTTGATGCCCTTATATTTGTATTTCAGAGGAGGACGCCACCGAGCAGCTAGGTGGGTTCTTCGTGGACATCGACTAGTGGTCTGGGGTTCCTAGGTGGCAGCTTGGGACCGTGGAGCAAGCTGGCTGGGTTTATTTATGTGTAGGCCTCTTAGGCCCTATATTTGGATCTTGTTGTACTAGACAACACTACTTCGCTTCCGCTTGATGAATTGATGGTCTGTGACCTTTTGATGTGTAATATTTGTATCTTTATCATGTATGAGTTGCTATATGAGTTTTGCGTCGTAGAGTCTACAATGTGCCAGTTTGTTCCACAAGTCTCAGTCTCTTTACTAAACGTGNGGGTGGATCCTGAGTATACACAAGGTACCGGCATGAGGTAGCAAACAATTCAAAGGAAGGTCGAGATCACACATCGAGAGGAGCGAGGTCACCTTTTCATGAAGAGCCTTGACTCTTGATCTTGTCATTGGGCCACTTGGCATGGTGTCCATGGTGTTGTCCACATGTGGGGCTCCATCACCATTCCACCACGTGGACCTGCTCAAGACACCGGTGGCGACGTCCACACGCCGCCTTATGACCGCCAGCCAGCGAGTGCCCGCCGTTTCCACATTCGCTCAGTGCGTCTCCCGGAGCATGCCCAGTACTTCTAGGAGACCGGTATCTACGGGTACCTTGTATCGTATCCTTGCCTTCCTGCGTGATGAGCAAGATACCGACTATCTATATTGGTTGCCTTTCGAGTTCTAGTTGTTGTATCGAACTAAAAGACTTGTATCATCAGTAATTTCCATTCGTGTAATGCAGACTAAGGCATTTGTAAGCTCGTATCTGAACCACCTAATGGGCTTTATTCCGACTGGCTTGTGTTTGCTGCGTACAATTGTTTCCCTGCCATGTTGATGTGATGATACCTGTTCTTCCTCGCTCAATCTTGCTAAATTGTTGCCATTCATAGTCGCTTGTTCGGGTCTAAGTGCATAATTGATTCCTATCCATTCGGAGAGAGATACTAACTGTGTCCTTGTTCATATCTGCAGAATGGCTCCTACCCATTATGGTGATAATAGCAATCCTGACCCACCGCCGCCACCCACTATGGCGGAGGTTCTGATGATTATTGAAGAGGGACGCGTGCGCAATGAGAATCTGCTCACGTAGTTGGTGCAGCAGGGTGCACGGAGGAACACTGAATGCAACAACCTCACTGAATTCCTGAAGTCCCAGCCTCCCACTTTCGCTTATGCTAAAGAGCCCCTGGATGCGGATGACTGGCTTCGTGCTCTCGAGCGCAAGTTCACTGCCTTGCATGTTCCGGTTGCGGAACAAGTGAACTTCGCGACCTACCTGCTGACTGGAGCCGCAGGGTCCTAGTGGGAAAGCCATGTGTCCATGTTTGCGGCTGGCCACACCTTCACTTGGGCTGAATTCCGCACTGCCTTCCGTGCGGCTTACATTCCCCAGCCCATCATGGACCTGAAAAGGAGGGAGTTCCTGGAGCTGACCCAGGGACACATGGACGTCCAAGCTTATGTGCGTGAGTTCAACCACCTCTCTCGTTACGCCCCCCGGGACGTGACCAATGATGAAGATAAGCAGTACCTGTTCCGCAAGGGACTGACTCCGCGACTTCGTCATCAGTTGCTGCCCTTTAAGTTCCAGTCTTACCAGGAGCTGTACAACCTTGCTCTCACTCTGGACCAGGGTAGGAAGGAACTGGAGGTTTCCAAGAGGCCTGCGCAGGGGGAACACCAGAGCTCCTCTTCTTCTGAGGGCAAGAAGCGCCGGGTATTTGTGCCCTACAGCGCTGTGCCTAAGGCACCATTCGCGCCAAAGCCTACAGGGTTCAGGCCACCTCCGCCTCACCCAGCTACTTCGACCTTGGGTGCGGCTGGAAGTGGTTTCCGCCCTCAGCTGCCTGCACCGCCGAGGCTCACCTGCTACAGCTGTGGCCAACCCGGTCACTACTCAAGGGACTGCCCTGGGAAGGCACCTGCTACCGCAACACCTGTACCAGCACCCTCTACACCCACAGCCAAGGCTGTGACTACTAGACGTGGCCGCCTGAACCACCTCTCTACCGAAGAAGCTGAAGAGGACCCCGGTGTTCTCATGGGTACGCTTCGAATTAATGATCATCCAGCTTCAGTCTTGTTTGATTCTGGAGCATCGCATTAATTCATGTCCATAGCATATGCACACAACCATCAGATACCGTTCGTGAACATGGACTTCCCTCAAGTGGTAAGAACACCAGGTTCTAGTTGGCGAGCTGACTGGATAGCTCCGGACATCCAGATTACTATAGGCTATTGGTCTTTCCCTTTCCAGCTGATAGCCCTGAAGGCAGATGGTATAGATGTCATTTTAGGTATGGACTGGCTAGTCAAATATCAGGCTAACTTGAATTGTGCTGCCAAGTCGGTCACAGTGGTCCACCCAACAGTCGGGCTAGTAAGTTACTGGTCCCCTTCGTCCGCAACCCCATCCGCTGCCACCCCTCTACCCCGGAGATCAGCCTATGTTTCTTGGAAGGCACCACACCGCCTGAAATGCATGAGGTTGCCGTGGTGTGTGACTTCCCCGATGTCTTTCTGGAGGAGTTACCTGGCATGCCACCTGATCGAAGTGTGGAATTTGTTATTGAATTGGTTCCGGGAACTGCCCCAATTTCCAAAAGGCCCTACCGTATGCCAACGGAAGAGCTAACTGAACTAAAGAAGCAACTTGATGAGCTGCTGGAAAAAGAATTCATCCGTCCTAGTAGCTCACCTTGGGGCTGCCCGGTCATCTTTGTCAAGAAGAGGGATACAAATGTTCCTCGCTTGGTTGTTGATTACCGCCCTCTGAATGCGGTGACCATCAAGAACAAATATCCTATTCCCAGAATGAATGACCTGTTCGATCAGCTAGCTGGTGCAAAGGTACTCTCCAAGATGGATCTGAGGTCAGGCTACCATCAGATAAAAATCAGAAAGGAGGATATTCCAAAGACGGCTTTCACTACCCGTTATGGGTTCTATGAGTACACCGTCATGTCTTTCGGCCTCACAAATGCTCCGGCTACATTCATGAGGCTGATGAACTCCATCTTCCACGAGTATCTCGACAATTTTGTCATAATATACATTGATGACATCGTTGTCTACTCCAAAACCGAAGAAGAACATGCTAAGCATCTTCGGCTAGTTCTGACCAAGCTTCGTGATCATCGTCTCTATGCCAAGTTCTCCAAGTGCGAGTTTTGGCTACAAGAGCTCATTTTCTCGGTCATGTGGTGTCAGCTGCTGGAGTAGCGGTTATACTCGACAAGATTCAGTCAATCCTGGATTGGCCAACTCCCAAGTCAGTCAAAGATATTCGAAGCTTCCTTGGGTTAGCAGGTTACTACCGCCGATTCATCGAGGGCTTTTCCAAAATAGCCAAAGCATTGACTGACCTCCTCAAGAAAAACAAACAGTTTGCATGGTCGAACAAAGCGGAAGAGAGTTTCCAAACTCTCAAGGTCAAACTCACGACTACCCCTGTACTCGTCCTTCCCGACACCGCCAAAGACTTTGTCATCTATTGTGATGCATCACTCCAAGGCTTGGGCTGTGTGCTGATGCAAGAAGGCCATGTGGTAGCCTATGCCTCCCACCAACTCAAACCGCATGAACTAAACTATCCAACCCATGATCTAGAGCTTGCTGCCGTGGTTCATGCTCTGAAGCAATGGAGACCCTACATGTTGGGCAACCATTGCGAGATCTTCTCGGATCATCAAAGTATGAAGTATCTCTTCACCCAGCCCGATATGAATCTCCGACAGAGAAGATGGTTGGAGTTGATCAAAGACTATGATGTGACCCTCAATTACCAGCCTGGCAAGGCAAATGTGGTTGCCGATGCGCTGAGTCGCAAGTCTTATTGTAACACCCTGATGGTTGAGCGAGCTCAGCCCGCTCTTCATGAAGAATTCGCACGTTTGAATCTGGAGATTGTTCCCTCCGGATACTTGGCTAACCTCGAGATCAAATCAACTCTCGAGGATGATATCAAGGCCGCCCAGCAAAATGATGCTGAAATCCTAGAGATCAAAGAGAAGATAGCTAATGGGAAGGTAAACTGTTTCTCGGTCGATGACAATGGTGTTGTCTATTTCGGTGACCGTTTAGTGGTGCCCAAGAGTGGAAACACAAAAGAGTTGATCCTCTCAGAAGCTCACGAGTCACCCATCTCTATTCATCCGGGTAGCACCAAAATGTACCAAGATCTTCGCCCTCAATTCTGGTGGTCTTGCATGAAGCGCGAGATCGCCGAGTATGTAGCAGAATGTGATGTTTGTCGCCGAGTGAAAGCTGAACATCAAAAGCCAGCGGGTACTCTTCGCCCATAGCCATTCCCGAGTGGAAATGGGATGAAATTGGTATGGATTTCATTACCGGTTTTCCGAGGTCACCCAAGGGTAACAATGCCATTTGGGTAGTCATAGATCATCTATCCAAGGTCGCCCATTTCCTCCCTGTCCGCGAGGATATCAACTTTGTTAAATTGGCGGAGCTATAGATGGCCCGGATTGTTCCTTTGCATGGGATTCCCTTGAGGATCATCTCAGACTGTGGTAGTCTGTTCGTGTCCAAATTCTGGCAAAGCTTCCAAGAGGCTCTGGGAACCCGCCTCATCTTCAGCACAGCCTATCATCCCTAGACTGATGGTCAGACTGAAAGGGTGAACCAAGTTCTTGAGGATATGCTTCGGGCATGTGTTATCTCCTTCGGTAAGGGTTGGGAGAAGTATCTCCCCCTCGCCGAGTTCTCCTACAACAACAGTTATCAAGCCAGTTTGCAAATGGCTCCCTTTGAGGTTCTCTATGGATGGAAATGTAGGACTCCTCTAAATTGGTCTGAAACCGGAGAGAGGTCACTCTTCGGTCCTGATGTGATCAATGAGGCTGAAGAAAAGGTCCGTATCATCCGAGCAAATCTGAAGATTGCTCAGTCCAGGCAGAAGAGCTATTATGATAAGCATCATCAGGAGGTCCACTATGAAATTGGTGACAAAGCCTATCTTCGAGTCTCTCCCCTCCGAGGCGTTCGTCGCTTCGGGATTAAGGGAAAATTGGCACCTCGTTTTGTTGGTCCTTTTACTGTCATGGGTAAGCGAGGTGATCTCTCCTATCAGCTCGAGCTCCCAGAGAATTTCCCGGATGTGCATGATGTGTTCCATGTCTCTCAACTCCGTCGTTGCTTCAAAGATCCTATTCGCGGGGTTAATCATGAAGAGTTAGATATTCAGGAGGATCTGACTTACTGTGAGCATCCTGTACGCATCTTGGATGAAGCGGAAAGGAAGACCCGCAACAAGAGCATCAAGTTCCTTAAGATCCAGTGGTCTAACCATTCTGAAGAAGAAGCAACCTGGGAACGTGAAACTAGTTTTCGTCAGGTATACCCCGCCTTCTTCACTCAAGCCTAGAATCTCGGGACGAGAGTCCTGTAAGGGGGGTAGAGTTGTAACAGCCCCACTTTTCGTACCTGAAAATATGAGTAAAATTGTCACTTTTTCATCTCATATTGCATCATGGCATATATATTCAAATTGCTCCACATGAAATAATACCTTGCCTTTAACAAAGAAGTCAAGGTTGGCTTAAGATCCAGTGGTCTAACCATTCTGAAGAAGAAGCAACCTGGGAACGTGAAACTAGTCTTCGTCAGGAATACCCCGCCTTCTTCACTCAAGCCTAGAATCTCGGGACGAGAGTCCTGTAAGGGGGGTAGAGTTGTAACAGCCCCACTTTTCGTACCTGAAAATATGAGTAAAATTGTCACTTTTTCATCTCATATTGCATCATGGCATATATATTCAAATTGCTCCACATGAAATAATACCTTGCCTTTAACAAAGAAGTCAAGGTTGGCTAATGGTGTTGAACAAACAAATTCAAATCTGAACATCCACATTTGTCCAGGAAGTTCTAATAAATTAAAATGTGCTTGTTGCAAGATTTGAATGCAATTGCCAATTCAAATCCTTTAATAAAGCCCAAAATGCAAGTGAGCAACTTCTGAAATATTAACACATGAGATAATTTCCAAATGGGCTGCAAATTTTACCACAGGTTCCAAATAATATATTATGGCTCTGTAAATTTTTCCAGAATTTTTAAAATTAATTAAGGGCCTGAAAGAAATACCTAAACCCTAGTGTAAATTCTGGAAAAAGAAAAAGAATAAACCCCTGACAGTGGGTCCCCATTGTTAGCACCATCTTCCACTGTGGCGACAGGGGGAACACTGCCGCCATGAGCGCCTTGCCGCCGTGGCCTCCCCGCGCTCCTCCTCGCTCCCCCTCGCGCCCTGGCCCCCCTGGAGGATAAGGAGCTCCTCCTCGACGTGCTGCTCTCTCTCCCCCTCCTTTTCCCCCCATGCAGCAAACCCTAGATCGAGCGGCGCCATGACCGCTAGCTGACCGAGCCGCCGCTCATCATCACCGTCGCTCCCGACCGCCTCCGGGCAAGCTGAAGCCGCCGTCCGCTCCGCCTCGTCATCCTCGTTCTTCAGGTGGAAGGAATCGAGCCCGGAGCCCAGGAATCGTGGCGTTCGTCTACGTCTTCCTCCCCTCTGTCCGCCGCCGCCGAGCTCGATTTTCCATCGCCACCGGCCTTCCCCTACATCGCTGTCCACACCAGCATACTCAGGGTGAGCTGGCGAACCTCCAGGACACCGCGTTCCTCCCCCTCTCCCTCTAGATCCTGCTGACGCCGTAGACCGAATCGTCGCCGTCGCCGTAGCTCGTCGCCGGAGCTCCTCCAGTGACCATTAGGTCCCTAGCACTGCCACTAGACTCCCCACGCTGTACGGAGCCAGATGTGCCCCCCTCCCGGGCTCGCTAGCGCACGCACGGGACGGATCCGTGCTCGGCATGCCGCCGGTCACCGCGCCGGTCCTGGCCTCCCGCGGGTCAAACCTGACCGTGGGCCTCTGGCCGACGTGGCTTGCCACCGTGGCCACTGCCCCACCGGTCAGTGGCTGTGGCTAGCCAGCCCACGGTGAAAAACGGTTCGGTATTAATTCCTGAAATTTAAATAAAAAGCAGAAAATTGAATTGAACTTTGAAATTGCATAACTTTTGAACCACCAATCAGAAAAATGCAAATAATATACCAAAATGCTCAGGAAGAAAATGTCTATCTGTTAGTGCCCTTGGTAGAATTAATTGGCCAAAATAATTTGCTTTTATTTAATGAATACTAAAATGGTAGAATATAAATGGAATTTAGAAAATCCATAACTTGATGAATTTTGATCAAAAAATTGCAAATAAGATCTCAAAATGTTCAGGAAAACAACATATAATTGTTAGTTCTATTTCCATGAAATAATGAATCTTTTAAATTGCTGTTTATTTAAAATTATTAAAATGGCAGATTTAATTTCAATTTTGGGAAATTCATAACTTGAGAAATAATCACTCAAAAATTGTGAATACAATATCAAAATGATCAGCAAGGCATTTGCTATCTATCTATGTTAAGTTCACAGCAAGTAACAAATTTTTCCTTTGATGTTAATTTCGAATTGGTTAAAATGATTTAAATTGCATAACCGTTTAAATCACCATTTCCTCATCGTTAAATTGCAAACGAAGTACCAAAATGATCAGTAGGACAATACCTATCTAATAATGTCATTTTCATGCATTTAGGAACCATAATTCAGTACTGGACTTTTTGGATAATAACTTAATTAACTAAGTTAAATATGGAGTTTTAACCTGTTAATTGCAATATTTATTTTAGGGGTTCCATTTAACTTGTGGGACATGCCCAATATGTTTTCAGTGCATAAATTGACCATCTCATCATGATTGTGCATTGCACCTTGTATTCGTGTTATTTATTTCGTTTTCCTGTTATTGTTGTGTTTCGTTAGATTCAGGAGTCGAGGTTCCACCACAATACCTCGACGATCAACGCGCCCAGTACTATCAGCAAGGCAAGAGCTAACCTAACCTTCTTGGAATCTAGCATCCTAATGTTTTATAAACTTATTTTCTCCACCAGAATATTGCAATCGATTCAAATGTCACTTTTGATCAATTTAGAGAATCCTATGATATGCATTGTCCCCTGAACCATCACATGCTTCCCCTCCTATGAAACCTAGGGTTGATGTGTTGGCCTGAGACAAAGATATAATTGTTGTATTATATGCTTAGCCATGCTTAGTTTTCCGGTGATTTAATTCCAGGATATTGTTGTTGATGGAATGATTCGGACATGGTGGTTACGTTTGGTACTTAATTAATTTGCTAAAAGGCTTGGATGAGTTGCCATCAAGGATGGTGTTTTGCCTCATTCTTGTCGCCTAGGCTGAGAGTTCTTTTAGCTAGAACCAAGAACCGAGCGTGCTACCATCGGTGGGGGTATGGGCCCCTTACTAATTAAATAACTTGTGCGGGCGTATCCAAGGGTCCTCTAGTTTGCGCTTTCCATTTGAGAGTGTGTGGCCGGTGATGATGATGATGATGTGATGAGGATGGTGGTGATAGGAGTGGCGATGGGGCAGGGTGTTGAAATAGGCACTGAAATTGTCCTGTCGTCACGATGACCCATGGATAGTCTCATGCGAGGGGTCGGACGGTACCAATGGATAAAAACAGTACACCCCTGCAGGGTTTAATCTTTTCGAAAAGCCGTGTCCGCGGTTATGGACAAACTCTTGGGAAAGGCGGATTAGCTCATAGAGAACCTGAACCTAATTAATAAATTGGCAGCTAGAGGTTGCAATCCAACGTGTGATAAAAGGTTCATTTCCTCGAGGGTGGTTCGAGGGAGTGCCTTGGTGGAGATGATATGCTTCTGATTACAAAGGGTTCGTTGAGAACCACAGATGAAAGTTTACTCTTTTATCTCTTTTCGGAAAACATTCTGAGTAGACGACTCAATGGGTCCCGATGTCTTTTAAAAAGGAAACTAGCTTTAGGCAAAACCAGCTACATCATACATCATTAGAGCCTCCGTCAGCATTGGGCCTATATCGCCCTACTAATTCTTGCGAGTACGTCGTACTCAGCCTTGCTTTGTTGATTATTATTTGTTTTAGAGGAGGACGTCACCGAACTGGAAGGTGGGTTCTTTATTGACATCGACAAGTAGTCTGGGGTTCCCAGGTGGCAGCTTGGGACATCTCGGAACAGGCTGGCTGGGATATGTTATTGTAGGCCTCTTAGGCCATAATTTGGATCTTGTTGTTAGACAACTATATTTGCTTTCGCTTCAAGACATGATGGGTCTGTGACCTCTGATTGTGATATTTGCTATCTTTCTCATATATGAGTTGAACTATGATCTCTTGTGTCGTAGAGTCTGTGGTGTGCCAGTTGTTCCGCAGTCTTGGTCTCTTTACTATACGTGAAAGCGATGTCTGAGCTTATGGCATGATCGAGGTATTGTGTGCCGATGATCCATTCCGAGCACACCTGCCAATGAGTTTTGGCCTGGGATTGGTAAACCCAGTAACCCTCGATTGTGTAGTATGACCGGTTACACAACGTTTCACTGTATAGTTCTGGGGTCGGGGCGCTACACCTATCCAAGAAGCAATGGAGAAGTAGAGCGATCCAATGCAGAAGTACTCAAGGGGTTGAAGACCAAAGCCTTTAACAAGCTGGACAATAAAGGGGAAAAATGGATTGATCACCTGTCAAGCGTACTGTGGTCCCTCAGAACAACACCATGCAGAGCCATTGGAGAAACACCCTTCTTCCTCGTCTATGGACCGGAAGCTATCCTGCCAACGGAGCTAAAGCATGGATCTCCCCGGGTGCTCGCCTATGATGAAAACACGCAAGAAGAGCAAAGGATCTATGACATAAAGCTGCTGGAAGAGAGTAGGTGCCGGGCTTCCTTACGGTCAGCTCAGTACCATCAAGGACTCTGTCAATACCATAGTCGTCATGTTCACTCGCGGAAACTGCAACCCGGAGACCTCGTACTCCACAAGAGGAAAAAAATGGAAGCCATGAACAATATGTCATCCAAGTGGGAAGGACCCTACCGGGTCACTCAATTCTTGCATGCAAGCGTGTTATCCTTAGCAACCCATAAGCAGGGGGCTGATATGTGCCGGTGGCTAACGGGTTGAAGTGCCGTGAGTGGCCTCGTGGATAGGCACTGCCGCCCGATCATGCCGTACTTCTGCGGAAAGGAGGAATCGGGCAGTGCCGTGGTGAGACGAACTTCATCACAGAAATGCACTATCAACCCTACTTGTGGTTTGCTTTAGATAACACGCTAACATGGTAGAAGAGAGGGTTCATTCTTTTCCTACTGAAAGTTTAATGTGTGCAGCTCCTTCCTGGGACAGGATCAGGCGGCAGAACACGGCTAAGGACTTGGGTACTCGGGAAGGACATGGTGGATCGAGGACGTGACAGAAAATCAGCCAAGTCCTTGCATCTGCATCCTGCACTTAGGCATAATATCTTGCTCGAAGTCAATATACTATTGATCTGCGCATGCTTGACAGTTGATGAGAGTCTTTGCGGGGGTATGCGTCCACCCCGGCGAACGGTCCGTTCCATCTAGCCTAGTACCCGAGGACAGTGGAGAAGGACTCTCGAAAGGTATAGTCCTCCTTAGGGGTACGTTTGCCGCGTTAGCATCTTAGCAACGCATTTGGGATGCGCGTAGGTAGAGTGTTTGGCACCTAAGAGGGCTCCTCTAAAAACTCGACGGCGCGTTAGTGCAAAGGAAGATTTAGGAAATGACCCCAGGAGTTGAGTCTAGGGTTGCATTCATCCGAATTTACATTCTGAATTATAATTCTGAATTTACATTCGGTTCTACAACTACTTAAGCCTATGCTTCTAAGGCCAGCTCGGAGCTAGATCTCCTAGCTGCGCATCCTTGTTTTCTTCAGGCCTGATGGGAGAACTCTCGATTCCCGGGGATGCCCGGGAAAGGGAGGGAACCCGGAAGGACTTTCAGGCGCCTCATCGCATCCCTGCACACCCAGGCGCCAAGCCGCAAAACAGAGAGAGCATCTCGACCGCCACCCTCGCTCATGGCATCGTCGTCCGCCTGCGACAAGGAAGAAATCAAGATCTGGACCGATCCCCAGGGATGCAAAAGGTCAAAGGAGCCACTGCGCTTACCTGCTCGATCGGTCGAGCTCGGACCAGAGCGCGGGTGCCCCCGGGATCCCCGCGGTCTCCCTCAAGGCCGTCAGAAACTAAGCCCTCTGAAGGGCGTGAAACCGGGCCTCCTCCTGAGCCGCGGGACCAGAGATGGCCACCAGGCGCGTAATTCCCTTGGAGAGGGCGGATCGCGACGCCACCTCTTCCTTCTCTCTAGCGGCATGGGACCCAGCTTACCTGGGTGCCTCCGCCGCGCCCAAACAAACGGACGCCGTCGTCGCCGTCCCGAAAAAGGACATCTCCGCCTCCCCAGACATTGCTCTGCGATCTATGGAGGGGCGGAGAGAGCGAGAAGCAAGAAGGTGAAAGAGGTCCGGAGGAGCTGAGGAGCTTGGGGGCTGGAGAGCTTTTTATAGGCCTTTCACTATGCACTTGCCCCTCGGCGGTATGACTGGTGCAGTAATCGGGGCACGTTTTGCAAAAAACCCATTCTTATTCACACCAATTCAACCCGAAGTCCAAGCGACATCAAGGGTACAAGTTCTTCGTCATCTCAAGAGCTACTAAAGGACCTACTTTTTACAGAAAAGATGGGCTCCTATGCGAGCTGGGAGCACCGCCGCATAACGGAGGGCGCTACTTACAGAAGTATGTCAACGAGGCCGCCAAGAAGGAGGTCACGGACATCTTCGGGCCGCTGCCTCGGAGCCGCCACACGCGCCCTCAGCAAGGTGAGCTCCCCTCGACCTTGATGCGACGGAGTTTTTCTCTTCATCTTCATCCTCATCCTCATCGCCGAAGCTGCTGCTACGGCTGCTGTCGCTCTCCTCCGCGCAGTAGTCCACGTGTCCTCCCTCGGCGCGGAAGATCTTCACGGAGAGCGTCGCGTCTCCATCATATTCGAACGCCAAGTACTGCCCCCGAGACAGGTGTCGGGAGCGTGCGAACGCCTTCCATCCCCGGCCCAGGATCATGAAGTCCTCGACGGTGTACTCCACTTCGACCCAGGAGGGGCCGTTGGGACAGCCGTCCACCTGCAACTAGAAGCCGGTGGGCCGGCCATCGTCCGAGTCCACCGCCGCTGCGAAGGAGTCCAGCAAATGGAGCCGGCTACGCAGCCTGATGTTCAGATCTACGACGAACTCGAACGGAGGGAATCCGGAGTGGGACGTGCTCCAGGAAGAGGGGACTGGAAAGCCTCCAGCCCAACGACCTCCGCCACCATGGCTTCCACGACCACGACCGCGGCCGCTGCCGCGACCACGCCCCGCTCGACCTCGGGGAGCAGCCCTCCCACGGCTGCTGGAGGCTACCTCCGCCACCGCTAATGAAGAACGGGTGCGTCCAGCTCCTCTCATGGATCTCACCATCAACATGCTCGGCACTGCTGGGGTGTGGAGCTGGAAGAAGAAGGAAGATGATTGAAGATTCGGGAAGGGCAGCCCCGCCCTTAAGAAGGCTCGGCTGCGCCTTCAACGGCAGTCGCCTCGCTATAACAGCCCCAGCTTTGTAATGAAAAATACGATTTTTTTCCACTTTTTGCATTCTTGTTTACATCATGGCATGGATATGAATATTGCTATTTCTAACAACCAACATATGCAAGCAATTAAAANATGCCATCTGTTTGCTGCCATTAACTGTAATGACTCCTGCTGGACCTGGCATCTTGAGCTTCAAATAAACATAGCATGGTCTGGCCATGAACTTAAAGTATGCTGGTCGACCAAAGAGAGCATGATATGGACTCTTAAGATCCACTACCTCAAAAGGCATAATCTCTGAACGAAAATTCTCCACTGTGCCAAAAGCAACCTCAAGATAAATCTTACCGATTGGCTTGGCTGACTTCCCTGGTACAATTCCATAATAAACTGTTTCAGTGGGTATTAGCTGCCTATCTTGCAGCTGCATCCTCTTGAATGTGTCATAATATAAGATGTTGATACTACTTCCACCATCCATGAGCACTTTGTTCAATGTGTAGCCCCCAACTTGAGGTGCCACCACCAAGGCTAGCTGCCTTGGGTCGTCGAGTCTTGGTGGATGATCTGCCCGACTCCATGTGATGGTTTTCTCTGACCACCTGAGCTACTGTGGAAGCGCCGGCTCAACTGCATTGACAGCTCTAACTTTTAATTTCTTGGCACGCTTGGACGTGCTTGTTGTGAAGACATGGTAACTACCACGACTCGGGTTCTGTGGCCGAGTTGTGACATAGTACTGCCCATTGTTATCATGAAGCTGCTTCGGGTTCTGCTGGAACCCGCCCTGTTGGTTACCTCCTCCTTGAGGTTGGTTAGGGTTATTGCCGGCTCCTCCGCCGTGGTTGCCGGGTCCTCCATCACCATTGTTTCCTCTATATCCATTGTTGTTGCCTCTATTTCCTGGTCCTGGTAATCTGGCACGCTGCAAATCCACGCACTGTCCCAAGGTGTGACCACATTTGCCGTTTCTGGCGTGTTTAGGGCATGGACTCGCCAGAACCTCCTCTGTGGTTGGCCTACGTCCCTGATACCCTTGAGAATTGTTGTCCTTGCGTCTGACCCCAGTGTTTGTATTAGCCACTAGGTCAGAGTTGTCTCCATACGGTCGCTTGTTACTTCCCTGATTCTAGTTCTGATTTTGATTCCGGTTCTGACTATTGCCACCATGTCCTTTGGGCCCTTCTTCCTGATCCTTTGTTTCGTCCGTGGCAGCGTGCTTATTAGCACCTGCCATGATCTCGCCGATCGTAAGAGGAATACCTTGATTCAGGCTCTCCTTCATGCGACCCAACTTCCAACTCAAGGGATTGTAGCTGCAATTTCTCTCCATTGCCATTAGCACTGAAATTGTTGGGAGTCCTTGCGATGAGTTGATGATCTCCGAGACCCGCTTCATCCAATGCCTTGCCGACTCACCCTTTCTCTGAACACACCGCTCCAAGACCTCGATGGTACTAAGCTTTTTGCATGTTCCCTGGAAGTTCTGTATGAAAGCTGACTTCAACTGCTCCCAAGAATTGATTGATCTAGGAGGCAAGTTCCGCATCCACACTTTGGCTGCTCCTTCCATCATAAGATACATGAATTTGGCGCACAGATTACCTGTGGCATTGCGAATACTCATCGCCATCTCGTATGTACCCAACCAAGAAGTCGGGTCCATGTTGGGCTCGTAATTGGGAACTTTGCGCAGCTCCTTGAAGTCGCTGGGGAAAGACTCGGACCTGATGGCATCTGACAGGCACTCTGGTCCTGTCAGTGAAGGAGAGGTACCAGGAGAAGTCACCTCTGTGTGCGCCCGGGTCGGCTGAGGCTGGTTATCTGGACCAGCTAGGGCTCTGTCCCTCTCGGCCTCCCGTGCCCTGGCCGTCTCCTCTCTCATCGCTGTCTTGCTTCATCAACCACCAGCTGAGCTCGTGAAGCAGTTGGTATGATGACCCTGTTCCTCTCTTAATCACGGCGCCTTGCGCTTGTAGAGTTGGCCGGATGAGACTCGTCATGTCGACTCCTCGTGCCAGAGTTGAACGGTGTCGAGTGTAGCCTACTTGCATCTGGAAACGCTGGATAAAGAGCTTGCTGAGTCATTGCTGTCTTCAGCATCTCAATAGCACGGCGGGTCTCCTGTCCCGCTGCTCCTTCTGGTATCTCAATGTTCTCTAGCCTCATAGTTGCCGCGTGAACGTTGTCCATTGGGTTAGAGTAATGCCCTTCTGGCGTACGAAACCTGCCAGGTGGAGGCCCCATACCACCTGCTGATCCTCCTCCGACTCCTCCTTCAGGTGGCGGTCCGTTGGTACCGTTGCCGCCGGGCCCTTCTGGTGGTGGTGGTGGTGTTACTCCTCCTCCTGCACCTCCTCCTGCAGCTGATGAGCTCCCTAGCCCGGCTCCTGCGCCTGGACCAGTGGGTGTGTTGAACAAAGCAGTAGGGTTGACGATGACTCCGCCACGCAGGCGACTCCTCGCCCTACGATGCTGAATAGAGGTGAGTTCCTCCTGGCGACTCCTTACAACCTAGGCCTCAGCCTGGACCCGGGCCCGCTCTTCTACTAATCTGCGGTTTGCCTCATTAATTTTTGCTAGTTGCCTCCCCATCGCAGCACGCGCGCCGGCTAACTCGGCCGCCCGTTCCGCTGCGTTGCTTGCATTGATTTCCTTTGTTAGTAGGCTTGGATCAAATTGATTTCCACCGTTACCAGACATGTAGACTCCAACGACGCGGGCGCGTACTGGCGACTCCGCGTAATCCTCCTCTTCAATTCCATACCCAAGCCGATCCTCGAACAAGGGTGAGATAGACTCTGAATCGGCGTCGTAATCTGGCTCCATAAGTGGCTCCGCCAGCTACTCCTCTTCATGGTTGATAGCGAGTTGCTTCTTCGGCTCGGCGATGATGCCGACCTCTGATGTCCCGACTGACTCCTCGCCGTCGGACTCGACAACAGCTGTTGGCTCTGATACTGATTCCGCCGAGTTGGCGCGAAGACCCGACGTGCAAACCATGCCGACGAACATGTTGATCCCTCCAAAAACAAACTGATAACCCTCGTCAACTTCCTCCATCTCTGGAGTCCAGCCGGAGTCATCGATCTCGGTTTCTCCATGCTCATCAGTGTAGACTTGCCCGATGGCGAGTTTTTCCATGGCTCGGCGAACGGCTCACACGATCTCAACTCCACGCATCTCCTGCCCCACGGTGGGCGCCAACTGTCGTGGGGTTGTCACGGCAAGTCCTTCCTCTGGGAAGGTGAGTTCTGGGGCCATTGATGCACGAAGTACGTAGGAGAGATTAATCTCGCCTAGGGACACAGATTTACCCAGGTTTGGCCCCTCTTGATTAGAGGTAAAGACCTACTTCCTGCTTCTCTTTATTGCTCTAGATCTGATCTTGATTACAAGGTTCCAGCTCCTATCTGGGGAGTCGGCGACTTATGAATCTGGTGTTTCTGGCTTGCTTAGAGCTTGATGGCTTAAGACTTGATGATCTAAGGTCCAGGACCCCGCTTATAAAGGTGGCCGGGTCCCTGGACTTACAACCTACACCGAGTCATGCTAGAACACGGAGTCCTACTCTACGTCTTGGCCTTCCAAGCTTAGGCTCCGGGTTGTACTTGGACTCCTTTCTGACGAGCCCCTTTTCCATCATGGGCCTTGGTCGGCTTGTTTCCAGCCCAGCCCATGCGACTTGATGCTTGACTCGGCTCTGGCCTTCTTGATCTTGGCGGGTCTACTTTCCGGGTCCATGGGCCTACCTATAAATTATCCCCCCATCACTTAGTATTCTGTATTTGTGAAGACAATCTCCAACCCCTCAAGGTAACACAATATATTTCTTTGCGAGAGAACAATAGAGTTGTAGGATGGATGTCAAGAGAGCATTTAGTGTTCTTCAACAATGTTGGGCTATTGTTTGGCACCTTGCTAGAACATGGGATATCGACAAAATGTGGGAGGTGATGATTGCTTGTTTGATGATGCACAACATGATTGTGGAGTATGGTTGTGCAAAATGTATCTATAATCTAGCGGGGTCGAACTTTGAGGGGCCTCTGATTGAGCCCGAACATGCACCCACCAAGTTTGAAGCCTACCTTCAGACGCACCATGAAATTCGTGACCGACTGTTCATTTTCAACTTTAAAACGATTGGTTGTGCATATGTGGATGCATAAAGGAAACGACTAGTCCACCATGTCTTGTGTTGGAAAATTTATCGAAATATAAGTTTATTGTAATTTAACATTTAATTATTATGTAAACTCTGTCATTTAAATATTTCATTATGGTATTTTTTATATGTTAATTTGGTAGCAAAATAAAAAATGGCCAAAATAAAGAAAACCTGCCAGTCCGGCCATGTCTGCCCCAAAATGAGGGGCATCGTTGGGCGCACTAGACGGATAGGGCACGGGACATGTCCCTCCCCCACCTACTGCAACGACAAGTCCGGAAAATTTTCAGACACAAATTGACACGAGATAGAGAACGCCGTTGTAGTTGCCCTTATGGCTTATGGGTTATGACATGGAAGATTACAATTTTTTTAAGGACACACCGTGGCATGTGCATCGTATTTCATAGAAGAAGAGGCCAAGACGGCCCGTACAAGGATACACAATACAAATACGATGCCACATGATTTATAACACAACCCACATCAACCAAACGACAAGAACTCGCCTTGTACCGTCTTCTGCCAAGAATGACGAGGAGACGATACACAGAGTTTTAAGGCCACTTCACAACCCAACACTACCGGAAAATCTGTCTTTCCCGTGTAAACCCTTCTTTGCCGTGCGCTTCCAGATTCACGGAACACGGCAAAGAATTCTTTGCCGTGGGGGCACGGAAATCATCACGGCAAAGAAAACCACACGGCAGATCGGACGCAGAGCGCACGGCAAAGAAACCCGCACGGCAAAATAAACAAAAAGCGCATGGCAAACGTAAACCACTCGGCAAAGAATCCTTTGCCGTGCGTCGTGCTAGCCTGCACGGCAAACCTGTTGACCAGGATTTGCCGCGTTTCCCAAATATTTCGCGGGAAAAAATTCCCGTCGCGCGGCTAATTCCCGCGCTCTAAAACAATTCGCGGGAAACACTATGCCGTGCGGGTGGATGCAGCGCACGGCACATCTCCTCTTTGCCGTGCGCAATAGTAAACGGCGCACGGCACAGCTCCTCTTTGCCGTGAGCCCTTAGTAGACCACCACGGCAAACCGTCTTTGCCGTGTGTCTTAGGCTGAAACGCACGGCAAACCATGTGTTTTTTCTTCTGTTTTCATAGGCTTTCTTTGTTTACTTTTGTTAAGGCTTCTAATACACTCATTTACTTAAATTAATTATTTTTCTCGATAATATATATAAACCCTCCGGTAGTGCGGGCCGCATGCGTCGAAACCCCTAACAAGTGGACATAACGGGCGAAAAGTCCCGTTTCGGTGTAACTGGCCGGTGGCAATTTTATGAGAATCTATGATAATAGGTTGTTTTCCATGTTCCTATGTCATAACAACTCACAACGAAGGGAAAAAGTCCATGTGCCTACCCTCTTTCGACGCCGGTCAAGGTGGGATTCCGATGCTCCGGACCCCCGCTACGGCGAAACCCTACACCCGCTGGAAAAAAGTCAAACATGTCGATCTGCCCCTTTGACCGGCGCCGAGAGGGGGTAGACGCATGAACTTTTTTGCTTGGTTGTGTTAGTTTGGTACATAGAACCAAGGGGAACCAACATTCCATGTGGTCCGTCGCATGATTCCATGCCCGGCACCCGAAACGGGGGTTTTCACCTCTAAGTGTCGAAACTTACTACGGAGTAAGCGGGGTTGGTGAAGGGGGTCGCACCTCGGAGGTGTATCTTGGTTCCCACACGTCCCGGTTGAGTGATAAACCGGGACCAATGCCTGGCATTGGTCCCGGTTCGAGCTGCCAGGAGCCCATGGAGCATTGGTCCCGGTTCGGTTGGGGACATTAGTCCCGGTTCGTGGCACGAACCGAGACCAAAGCTGCCGCGGAGAGAAAAAATAAGAGAGAAAAAATAAACAGAAAACATAAGAAAGAAAAATAAACAGAAAACATAAGAAAGAAAAAATAAGAGAGAAAAAAACAAAATCCCATTAGTACCTGTTGTAATATATAGGGTCATGTGGCTGATCCAACACTCGTTTTGCCCATCCGGAAGCTTGCGCATCCGTCTCGCGTCGTCGTGGCAGCAAATCGACCTTCGATCCAAGCAGCTGCAAGACTTCTCTGGTGATCTAACGACCGTCCCAAAAAGTGTTGGGAATGTTGTAGATCATCAGAGCGCCTTGCAGCTGCTTGGATCCGACCGAGGGGCATGTCTACCACTTCCACCACCACCACTCCCACCTCCTCGGCAATTCATCATTGTGTCACCCTAATCCAGTGGTTGGATTCAACCTACCGAGGGCTTGTGTTCCAACAGCGTCATTGTGTTGTCCTTATTCACCGACCTACAGGAGGTGGCTCCAATGGCTGGCCGACGAACAAGGACAAACACAATAATGCCAGGGAACATGCCAGCGGGTAGGCTAAATCCAACCATTGGGTTCGGTGGCAAAGGTAGACGCTCGTTGTGTGCCGTTCGCTGCAGGGACGTCACTATTTATAGGCGATTAGAAGGTGTACCTGTGGATGAGGTGGGAGTGCAGATCCAACAGCTCACAAGCCCTCAAAAGAAACACACCCCTGATCCAACGGCTCACAAGCGCTCGAAGGAAACACACGATCCGTGTGCACACGATCCAACAGCTCACAAGCACTCGAAAGAAACACAACTCTGATCCAACGGCTCACAAGCGCTCGAAGGAAACACACGATCCGTGTGCACACGATCCAACAGCTCACAAGCACTCGAAAGAAACACAACTCTGATCCAACGACTCACAAGCGCTCGAAGGAAACACATGATCCGTGTGCTTCTTCCACCGCTTCCCGCCTTCGTGGTGTGATTCCGACGCTCCGGACCCCCGCTACGGCGAAACCCTACACCCGCTGGAATAACCTAGGTGGTTCTAGGGTTTCGCCGAAGCGGGGCTCCGGAGCGTCGGAACCCCACCAAAACCTAGGTGGTTCCATACCATATGTATACAAGTGTGTTGGCTGTTGTACATGTCCAAGATCTCACTCCGGTGAGTGACCGGCTTCACCGGCATCACTTTCTCCATATCCGTTAAGATAGCCGCATCTGGCCGGTCCGCACACCCAACACCCGCTGGAAAAAAGTCCAACCTGTCGATCTACCCCTTTGACCGGTGCCGAGAGGGGGTAGACGCATGAACTTTTTTGCTTGGTTGTGTTAGTTTGGTACATAGAACCAAGGGGAACCAACATTCCATGTGGTCCGTCGCATGATTCCATGCCCGGCACCCGAAACGGGGGTTTTCACCTCTAAGTGTCGGAACTTACTACGGAGTAAGCGGGGTTGGTGAAGCGGGTCGCTCCTCGGAGCTGTATTTTGGTTCCCGCAACCTACCAACACACTCTTATACATATATTAGGGACCAATGCAAGCTTTGGTGGGATTCCGACGCTCCGGACCCCCGCTACGGCGAAACCCTACACCAGCTGGAAAAAAGTCCAACCTGTCGATCTACCCCTTTGACCGGCGCCGAGAGGGGGTAGACGCATGAATTTTTTTGCTTGGTTGTGTTAGTTTGGTACATAGAACCAAGGGGAACCAACATTCCATGTGGTCCGTCGCATGATTCCATGCCCGGCACCCGAAACGGGGGTTTTCACCTCTAAGTGTCGGAACTTACTACGGAGTAAGCGGGGTTGGTGAAGCGGGTCGCACCTCGGAGCTGTATGTTGGTTCCCGCAACCTACCAACACACTCTTATACATATATTAGGGACCAATGCAAGCTTTGGTGGGATTCCGACGCTCCGGACCCCCGCTACGGCGAAACCCTACACCCGCTAGAAAAAAGTCCAACCTGTCGATCTACCCCTTTGACCGGCACCGAGAGGGGGTAGACGCATGAACTTTTTTGCTTGGTTGTGTTAGTTTGGTACATAGAACCAAGGGGAACCAACATTCCATGTGGTCTGTCGCATGATTCCATGCCCGGCACCCGAAACGGGGTTTTTCACCTCTAAGTGTCGGAACTTACTACGGAGTAAGCGGGGTTGGTGAAGCGGGTATAGATAATTAATGTATTAACTAATACTAATAAACAGTCCATAAAAATAGTAAAGAAGAAAAAGAATTAAAAGAAAAAACAAATAGGAAGAAAAAAAATGAAAAACACAAAAGCACACGGCAAAGGCCGTCTTTGCCGTGCGCCACTCTTACAACCTCACGGCAAAGGGTTAGAAAAAAAATGGAAAACACAAAAGCGCACGCACACTCACACCACTCACCACTCACCCGACCCCGCACGCACACACGCACACCAGCCGCCCCCGCCCCCGCCGCCGCAGCGCCGTCCCCACCCGCGCGTCCGCCGCCCGTGCCGCCTCCACCCCGCGCCGCCCCCACCCGCGCGTCGGCCACCCCGCGCCGCCCGCCTCTCCCCCGCATCGACCCTCCCCTGCCGCGCCTCCTGCGCCTCGACCGCGCCTCTGCCGTCGCAGCGCCGTCCCCACCCCGCGCCGCCTCCACCCCGCGCCGCCCCCACCCGCGCGTCGGCCACCCCACGCCGCTCGCCTCTCCCCCGCATCGAGCCTCCCCTGCCGCGCCCGCATCCCCTGCCGCCCCCGCCCCGACACCCCCGCATCCCCGTGCGCCGCCGACGGCCCGCCATCGCCCCGCCGCCGCAGCCCCGACACCCTCCACGCCTCCTCCGCCCTCCACGTCGGCCTCCCCTGTCGCACTCCTCCACCCCGCGCCGCGCCTCGCGGCCTGCGCCCGCAGCGGCGCTCCCCGACCTCCCCGTCCTCGCCGCGCCGCCGCCCCGTCCTTCTCCTGCCCTCAAGCTCCTCTGGCCCCTCCTGCCCTCCTCCTCCGGCCCCTCCTCAAGATCGAGCTCGACGACGCCCGCCACCTTCCCCACACGTCCGTAGCACCACCCTAGGTAAGACCACCCGTAGCTAGTTTATTTCACTTGCATTTAGTTTATTTTATTTCTTTGCATTTAGTTTATTGTAAAACAGTGAGCAATTGTATTTGCATTTAGTTTATTTCATTTGTATTTAGTTTATTTCATTCATTTGTATTTAGTTTGTTGTAAAACAGTGAGCAATTGGGTAGGGTTTTAGATGCAAATACATGTTTAGGTACCCCTTTTGAATGTGATAACATATTGATGCAAAGACATTTCTTTATTTCTTTTCTCGTACAGGAGCATGTGTGGAGCGTGAGAGCGGGGCTGTCGACGGAGGGTGTCGGCGGAAGATCTTCTTCGCCGTTGATCACGCTTCGAGGGTAAGAATTCGTCGCCTCTCTTGAATGTACCTAGGGTTTTATTTTGGTCTAGATCACCGAGTCTGTCGCGTCACCTAGGCGTCTATACCCGTCCGTAAGCGTTACGCGGAAAAATATGCACATAGAGTTAGAGTTGCATATTTTCAGCCGTAACGCTTACGACATTTACGGGGCAGTCCGCGGGTCCGTGGATTGGGTACGTTCTCCCTGCTCTACCTCGATCCGAGATAGAATTTCGGCAGCGCCTCCCCGTTGTTCTCTGGTTGCACATTCTCTTGGCTTTTTGCCGAGACGTGTATCGGGAGAGCAGCGGGGAGGTGCTGTCAAAATTCTGTCTCGGATCGGGGTAGAGCAGGGAGAACGTACTCAATCCACGGACCTGCGAGCTGTTTAGGTCCAATACCCATTAGAGAGATAGGTGGATGCATGCCGTAAAAAATGGTTTTGTTATAATTAAATGACATGTTGAACTAAAAGCATTGTGTATGTCTTTTTTGGTACCGATTAAAGGATGAAGAACCGTGAGTGGATGTATGCTGGCAGAAAGAGTCAGTGGGAGTTTAGTGATGAATGGAGAGATAAGGCCGAGGAGTTTGTGAACAAGGCATTTGACATCAGCAGCAAACCCATGAAAGTGTTTTGCCCCTGTAAGAAATGTGCTAACCGAAAGCGACAGTCGAAGATAGATGTCAGTACGCACCTGCTCAAGTTTGGGTTCACACCGTTCTACCATGTTTGGAATTTCCATGGTGAACAGTTAGCAAAACGTCCTAGAACCGAGCCGCGTCAGATTCAGCCAGCGGGAGAATTTGACACTGGGTTCAACAACTGCTTAGACGACTTTGTTAATGCTAATGCGCCTGAAAGCCCTCATGTAGAGGCGGAGACACCTCAGGAGGCGGAGACAAGTGAGCAGCCGGAGGAAAACACGAAGAAGTACTACGAGACTATGTTTGCTTCCCAGAAACCCCTTCATGAACATACAGATGTTACCCTTCTAGATGCCATCGCTCGCCTTATGGCCCTGAAGTGCCAGAGGAAGATATGCAGGGATGGTTTCGATGATCTTCTGGCCGTCGTTGACAGCCTTCTACCGAAAGGGCACATCTTGACGAAGAGCTTCTACGAGGCGACTAAACTCCTCCGTGACCTTAAGATGTCATATGAGAAGATAGACGCCTGTCCGAAGGGATGCATGCTATTCAGGAAAGAACATGCTGGAACAAATTATTGCATCCATTGCAATTCCTCTAGGTACTTTGAGGTCAACCTCGGTGGTGGACAGAAGAGGTAGACCGGGATTCCCCAGAAGATTCTCCGGTACCTTCCATTTATACCGCGGATCCAGCGTCTTTACATGAACAAAGACACTGCCCAGCAGATGCGATGGGCCGCGTTAGGGGAGAGATACACGGACAAGATGATACATCCGTCGGATGGTGCCGCATGGAAGAAGTTTGTAGCAAAGTATCCACTGAAAGCGGGCGACCCGAGGAGCGTAGCTGTTGCTATATCAACCGATGGGTTCAATCTGTATGGCATGTCGGCGGCAACATACAGCTGTTGGCCCGTGTTTGTCATCCCCAGAACCTCCCCCCCCCCCCCCCGGCGAGTCCATGAGATCACATAACATGTTATTGTCGATGATAATCCCAGGACCGAAATACCCGGGTAAGAACATAAATGTGTACCTGGAACCGCTGGTGGAAGACTTGGCTGTTGGCTGGAACGGTCGCAGGGGTCCGAACATATGATGCCTCAACAAATGATCACTTCGATATGTATATCTGGTACCACACATCTCTCCATGACTTACCAGCGCGTGCTTTGTTCTGCGGCTGGTGTACACATGGGAAGTGGCCTTGCCCACAGTGCAGACAGGCTATGACTTTCTTCTGGCTTAAGAAGGGAGGAAAGTATTCCTGCTTTGATCAACATCGACAGTTACGTGACCCAGATCATAGATACAGGAGTGACGTAAAGCGGTTCAAGAAAGGAGTCGAGATCCATGCTCCGAAACCACGTCTGATGACCGGACGAGAAATCAAGGCTGAGCTAGAAGCTCTCGTGCCTAACCCCGATGGGAATGGTTTCGTGGGTTATGGGGAGACACACCAGTGGACTCACATTCCGTGCTTCTGGAAGCTGCTCCCTTACATGGAGGATGTTGAGCTTCCACACAACATTGATGTAATGCACACCGAAAAGAATATCGCCGAGGCTCTCTATAGCAGCATCATGGAGACTGAGAAGACGAAGGATAACGTCAAGGCTCGAATTGACCAAGAAGAGCTTTGTGACAGGCCAAATCTAAATATGCAGCCTCCTGGAGTCAACGGTAGTAGGTGGTCTAAGCCAAAGGCTCCGTTCTGCCCTACAAGGGCGGAAAGAAGGGAAATATTATAGTGGCTCGTGGACTGTTTGTACTCCCTGATGGGTATGCAGCTAACTGGACGAGGTGTGTGAACCTGGAAACGCAACGAGTGGGAGGGCTGAAGAGTCATGACTACCACGTGTGGATTGAGCGCATAATGCCGGTGATGATTCGAGGCTATGTCGATGAGGAGACTTGGCGAATACTTGCGGAGTTGAGCTTTTTCTTCCGCCAGATTTGTGCAAGGGAGTTAGATCGTGAAGTGCTTGAGAAGCTGCATGAACAGGCACCCGAGTTGCTTTGCAAGCTAGAGATGTTACTTCCGCCAGGTTTTTTTAATCCGATGCAACATATGATCTTGCATCTCCCGCACGAGGCTTCACTGGGGGGGGGGGCTGTGTCGACCCGTTGGCAGTTTGGGCCTGAGAGAGAAATGAAGAAGCTACGTGGAAATTGCGGCAATAAATGCAAGATCGAGGCATCCATGGCCGAGGCATGCCTTAACGAGGAGGTGTCAAACTTCACGACAATGTATTATCATGCCAACATTCCCACAAACCACAATTCAGTCCTTCGCTACAATGTAGCCAACCCTGAAGATGTACCCAACCTTAGCATTTTCATAGGGCTCGGTGGCAAATCAAGTGGCACGAAGAAGTTCATCATGAATAAACTCGAGCGGGATATGATAAGCTCGTATATCTTGTTAAGTATGGTGGAAGTGAAGCCGTACATCGAGTAAGTCTTTCATCATTTAGTATTTCACAAACATTCACTCCTATATTCGTGGCTAACTCCTCTTTTCTCATTGGCGTAGACGATTCACTCGTGAAAACTGGAAGCTGAGAAGGGAACCTACCCCGAAAGAGTCGAAGGATCTTTTGACAAGGGTGCTGGTTTTGACAAGGGTGGTGGTTTCATCAGCTGGTTCGCGGGTTTGGTATTGTTCTATCTAACTTTTCTAGTGTCATGGACATTCATATAGCATTCCTCGTTCTAACTTGTCATGCTAAACTTGTAGGCAAAAAAGGACAAAGAGATGAAGCCAGAGCTTAGAAAGATTGCCCATGGCTTTAGCCATTCCGTCAACTCATTCCATGCTTATGACGTGAATGGATATCGCTTCCATACCCATGAGTACACAACAAACCGGGCCAATCGGAAGACAATAAATAGTGGGGTGTTATGTGAAGGCTCAGATAAACTCCATTACTATGGAAGAGTCGAGGCTATATACGAGTTGAATTATGGCTTTGGTAAAGGGCTAAACCCCGTTGTATTCAAATGCCATTGGTTCGACCCGCATCGGGTGAGACGAGATCCTAGAATTGGATTGGTTGAAGTTCAACAAAGCACCAAGTATTCGGGAGACGACGTCTACATTTTGGCTACCCAGGCCTTCCAAGTATTCTATCTCCCGTACCCGTGCAAGAAAACAGCCAAAGCATATCAAAAGCGTCTACAAGGGTGGGATGTTGTGATGACGGTACCGCCGCACAATAGGCCGCCTATGCCTAACAGTGAAGATTACCGGCGCCTAGAGCCCTCAACATCCAAAGGCGAGTTTTATCAGGAAGGAGGGCTCCCTGGGATACTCACTATCAACTTGGCAACCGATGATGACATGGAATACGTCGAAGAAGACGAAGATGCGGGAATGGAGGAAGACACAACGCATGATTAAGTCGTGGAGGTTCATAACCAAGCCGATGTATCTTTGCTAGAGCGGTTCCACGCCGGACTTGACGTCGATGAGCCACAGGGACCACCTCCTGGTTCCGTGGAGGGTTGGTGGTGTGGCGACCCTGACAGTGATGACGACACGGGTGGTCCAATAGTTGATCCCAATGATCTCGACACAGGCTACTGATAGTGATGAGGACACATGTATTAGTAATTGCAAGTTTAGCTTATATGTAATAGGTCAATGCTACTCTATGTAACCGTGATTGTCAGTCTAGTTTATTTTGTGAGAACTTATTGTCGCTACTCCATATATTTTGTTTTATTCTAATTGTTGCTTCATCTAAAATGTGAATTATTTTTACTATACTCATTATTGCTTCATCTATTAAACTTAATTTTGGATCATGTGTACTGATGAAACCTATTGTTTTGTCAATGCAGGAAACATGACAGGGGGAAGCATTCTGAGGAAGGCCCTCACAAAAAAGGTGGGCAGCATGAAGAAACTCCTGGTTGGATCGAGTTCGGCTCGACGACCTTCACCTACACCCTCACCTCCACGTGCGAGGAGTGCACGGCGTGGGAGTACGAGGAGAGAGAGTCCTCCCCCGGTCGAGGAGTCTGACGAGGAGGACATGGAGTACGAGGTGGAGCCGGAGCTGGATTCTGAGGACGAGTCGCTGGATGAGTCGCTGGACGAGGAGGAGGTGGCCGAGGACGAGGACAACGAGGAGGAGGAGTGGACGCGGAGGAGGACAGCGAGGAGGAGGTACGCGAGGAGGGACCTGGGCAGGGCGGGTTTGAGCTTGACCCGACACTGCAGTGGGAGCTGCCGGAGGAGGAGTGGGTTGAGACGGACCCGACTATCCCTCCGCCACAGAGCAAGGCACCGTATCAGCGGGGGGCCGCGACCCTCCCCGATCTTCCTTACGGCTCGCGTCACACTCTTCTCGTGCCCAGCGGGAAAAGGTACAGCTTATTGTTTATGTTCAATTTTAGCTTTTTCATTGTGTTTTGACCCGCTAACCATACTAATTTTGGTTTTTTCATTGTGTAGGTCGTTTGAGTATGTGCCTGCTAAGGCCAAGGGACAGCGTACCTACTTGAGCATCCTTGGATGTCTTGTGCGCAAGTTCTTCCCTGGGATTGTCACCCTCCCAGATGGTACCAGGAGTGTAGCTTGGACTTTCAAGCATTACACCTACGCGGAGGATCCCGAGGGCGAGGACCTGGACATGGTGCATAAGACACTCCGCTACTTCTGGGTAAGTTTTCTTGACTTCTGTAAATCCAAGATTTCACTAATGGCTTTAACCCTATTCTACCTATGTGCATGCTTGCAGAACTACTTCTCCTACCGGCCGGAGCACGAGGACGACTGCACGAGCATCCTTGTGGAGATGGCCTCCAAGATGGTGACGGACATGCACTACGAGGCTCACGTGAACAGTGTCCGCAATTGGTACGCCGAGAAGATGATTAAGCTGGACAAGAAGCGTGCCCGGGACATCTTGATGCAGCCATGGCAGTACCTGCAGGTAGCTTCGTTTCTATATTATCAATTTTGTTGACCGCCATGTAATATCATTAATATGTGTGTTCTGTGCACGTAGGTGCCTCCTCCGTATGTTGGTAACAATTCATCGTGCCACCTCGCGATGGTAGCGTGGTGGACTAGCAAGGAGTACCTCAAGCTGCACGAGGAGGGAAAGGCAAAGCGGGCGTACAACAAGGGTGGAACACACCGCCAAGGCAGCCGCAACCTCTACCAATGCGTGCAAAATGAGGTGAGAAAATGCATTCTTTAGTCCACCTAAGTTCGTGCTCTCTTTTGCAATATTTCCTGCTTTTCACCTATGTTCGTGCTCTCTTTGCAGAAAGCGAAGACCGGCATAGACCCCTCGCCCTTCGCCGTTTGGTCAAAGTTTCGTATGCGGGATGAGCCGGATCCTGACACGGGGTCGATGTGGATCAACAACGGCACCGAGCTCCGGAGCACGGGGTACACGGCGAAGTTCAAGGAGCGCAACGGTGAGGATGCTGACCCTCTCACCAGTCCACTTGATGTCGAGGCTATCGTGCTTGCGGGGGGAGACAAGGCGAATGGCCGGTTGTGGATAGGTGACGGCTACGTCGACCCTCGCACCGTCCCATCCCTACGCCAGGTCCACCGTGGGAGGGCGCCTGGTGCACCTGCTGTGGAGACCCGCCCACGAGTTTCGGGTCTGGTTGTCGACCAGCTCCGGGAGCAGGTTAGTCGGCAGCAGGTGCTCTTTGAGCAGCAGCAGGAGCAGATCCGGCAGCAGTAGGAGGCGTCCAGGCAGATGATGGAGTGGATGACGACCAACATGCAGCGCTTGGCTCCTGCGGACGGGACTCTTGCTTTTGCTCCAACGATGTTCCCATGGGTATGTCGTCAAACTTGTCATTCTATCCATCTTACTGTTGTAACTTAGTTATCTTTGTAATGCGAGCATTTTTTCATGTTGTAGATGGATCCAGGATCGGCGGGTGGATTTCACTCGATGGCGCCGCAGCCGCCGCCTGGTGGCCAGGACGATCCGGAGCAACAACCCCATTTCACAAACCCTTCTGTTGTCCGGAGGCTTCCGTGGGTATGCTCGCATGACTCTTTCCCCGTATTTTTAGTTTGCTTTCTTTTAATACCTATGCCATTTCCACCTAGTTGTCGAACTTATCATTTTTTTGCAAACATGTAGGATCAGGATCCTTCTCAATGATGTTGAGGACCTACTCCGCCGCAGGAAGGATCAGGTTAGTTCCATTTCAACTTGCTACCACTCTCGTTCGAAAACTTACTTCATGTCTCACTTAGATCGACATAGCCAATCAATGAATCTCCAATGGTCACTTGTGTCTTTTGGTTTACCAAATAGATCAACTTATGTCTTATTGTTTACTACATCTAACTTAGATCATGTCTTCTGGTTTACAACATCTAAACTTGTGCATATTCTTGAATTTGGACTTAAGAGTGTGACCACCATTTGGCAGGATGATATCGATGGCATGGATGCGTTGCAGGATCATCTCGATGGCATGGATGCGTTTCACGATGATATTGATGCCACCATTTGTTGTAATGATACCTATGTAATAATTGTGAAGTTTGTGCTCAAATTGATGTTTGGTGTCAAATTATGATGTTTGTTGTGAAATTGTGATGTTTGTTGTTAAATTGTGATAATTCTGTCATATTATGATGTTTGCTGTCAAAAGTGCACCATATTTTGTAAATTACCGGGATTTCTGCAAAAACAGCAAAAACCTGTGCCATATGGTCACTTTGCCGTGACAAGATACACGGAAAAGGCCTGTGCCGTGGGTCTGCACACGGCAAAGAGCACACGTGGCGCCCACCTGTGCTCCTGGCATGTTGCTGATGACCATAAGGTCATTGTGCCGTGCAGTTTTCAGAGAGGCGCACGGCAAAGAGGCGAGGCCGGCATGATCGACAACGGCGTTTTGCCGTGAGTGTTTGGGGTGGATCACGGCAAAGATTCATAAGTTGCCGTGCGGCTGCAGGGGAGACGCACGGCAAAGATCAAAACGTTGCCGTGTGGCCGCCGAGTTGACTCACGCAAAGAGGCGGACGCCGGTTGACCATCTTCTGACATCTTCTGACACATCTTTGCCGTGCCGTGCTACGAAGGCACACGGCAAAGCGTTTGCCGTGACAATTTTAGCAAAGCGCACGGCAAAGTGTCTTTGCCGACGCGTATTCTGCCGTGTGAGCTTTGTCGTGCGAGTGGACACGGCAAAGGCTTTGCCGTGTTCCGAACGCCCTTTGCCGTGTCCTTTAGCCTCACGGCAAAGATGTTGTTTCCGGCAGTGCAAGAAGGAAACTTCACGAGACCGACTCGGACTCAGGGAAGGCACAAGCCAACGCACCATCCGCTCATAAACGCTTAAGACTTGGCGAGTGAACAATGGGACCGAACCCGACCAGAGGAGGCGTCAACCACGAAGCACCGACAACAGTGTAGATAGCGCCGCGGAAGCCCATGCTCTGAGCAGCGGCCACGATCGACTCCAACTAGCGCCCCGACTATTCCAACAACCTAGACGACGGGTCCAAGGAGGGAACGACACAACCGCGCCGCTACAACCCGATCCGAAAGCCGGATCTAGGGTTTTCCCCGGTGCTCGACACGGGGAAGCACGAGCACCAAGACGACGCCTCTAAGGGGTGTACCCACATAGAGTCAGCAGGTGTCACAGGACACCGGGTAGTAATTCATTTCTTCACTATACTTCATGTATATTTACAGTGTAACACCCTCTAAAAAAGAACAATGTGTATCTCTTATGTGAGGACACCGGTTCAATTTCATCCTGGGTCAGTTACACGCAGTGATTCATTTGCCATCGACCCTATCCGACACACATCAAGGTGTCGCATTTGGCCTCACCGCTGATGAGAAGAAAAGTACGATTAGCCAAAGGCAAATAGACACGAACATCTAAATAGATACAGAGCGAGGTGATTGGGTTATGGCCCAACCGTGTTCAAAGACTAGCTACGTACACTAATGCATCGCCATTATGCAAGGCTCATCGAAGCTGATAGTGAAAGCTCTAGAATTCCACACATTAGTAGGAACTTGACCGTTCATGTCGTCCACACTGCAGGTGTGACTGTCGCTCTCGCTGTTTTATGGAGATATTAAAAACAACTCGAATATAATATTCACACCTGATCGTAGAAAAAGTAACAGAATCTGAAGACACGTTTTTTTGTTTGGAACAATCGCTTTGGCGTTTTGTCAGTGTGAAGACAGAAAGCAGAAGAGAATCAAGGACGCGTGAATTCGCCGGTGTTTTGTCAGCGCAATGGGCGGAGACATGTCAAGCAGAAAAAACATCCATCGATGTCCATCTCCAACCTGGCGTTTCCATGCCGTGCAGCGGTAACACCGGTCGAGGAGCAAGCATAAGGTATCCGGCCAGGCTTTTGGACATTGTCATGGACCTCACCTGACCTGTCCAAAGCCGCAAAGCCGTCCTGATTGCCTACACACTGACAGTAACAAAGTGCCCGTGTGATTGTCGCACAAAGTGACGTCCCAAAGATATTCCATTAACGTGTAAAAAATTCCAATAAGGTTTTGAAAATATATGGCAAAAGACAACGTGTTGCTTGAGTTAAATGTAAATCTCTGCCGTCATTGACTCCTTGTTCACTTATTTCGGTTTACGGAGTGGACTGGTTGGGAGAGAATATCTAGTGGTACTACCCATTCAACTGCTCCCCGTGTTGCCATTAAAAATAAATAAATAAATATTTTAATTTATTTATAACAGGTGTGAATGTTTACAAGATATGTATTTACAACCTTCAAATTTTCAGGTACATATCTAATACTCATACTTCTCCATTTTTTCTTTGAAATATTTAATTTTTTTTTTTAATGTTAGCACGGGATCGAACACTTAAAGGGGCGGTAGCACTGGATATTCCCTCGACCGGTTGTGCACTAGTAAACAAAATTTCTTATGCCTTGGAATTAACATGAATTTGTAAGGAAATACATCAATTCAAGTATAAGAAATGGATCGTGTATCATCATGGAAAACACTCCCCACATCATGAGCAAACCCTAATGGCTACTCCGCTAACCCCACCGACTGTCTTCCCTCGACGTTGGTTTTCCTTATCTCGAGTGGAAGGCTAGCTGCTACGAGGCGGGGAACCTCAAATCTTTATATGAATTTCGTTACAGTAACTACAGCGGGCCAAGGCCAGCCCGGAACTTTATACTCCCTCCGTTTATTTTTAGTTTGCGTTCTAGACTAAGTACAAATACCTAGGAGAGCTTTGAAGGGGCTAAATTAGAGAGGAGATGGACTGGGTTACCCCTGAAGCTATCCCACGTCTTGCATGCTAGCTAGAAAATTTATGCAGCCATTTGCAATCAGTTCCGTGCATGCATTGGCCTACGTCGGCTCGCTTCCTCTCCCATTCAATTCCATCTCTGCGCATGTCCTAATATTTTAGTGCTTCGGAAGACTAAGTGTGGGGGCAAATTAAGGAATCAAGTGGCAAATTGTCCAGAACACAAACTAAAAGGGGAAATCCATGAAAAGCTAGAACGCAAACTAAAAACGAACGGAGGGAGTATTTAGTTTGATGAATCCGATGTATTGTGTTCGTTGAAGTAATAAAATCAAGACGTTGGTCTAGAGACCTTACATCATCCACGAGGCCTAGTTTATTTGTAGCGTATTTTGAAGTGTATTCAAGGGATCATCTCAGCTTGGTTCCGATCCCGAAAAATCCCCAATAACTTGTTTATCACCTGATATTTGTACTGTTGATGGAATATTCCGAACAATATTTTCCACAAATAACGACCGGATAGTGGGCCTAGAATATTTTCCACTATCTTGGGCCGGATAGTGGCCTGAAACCAATAACGACCAGGCCTAGGTGTTGCCGTATAAATACATGGGCAGCACACACACTGTAACAAAGCAGATCACCCCACAAAGAAAAGGCAGATCATCTCCCTCGCGCGCGCTCTCTCATCCATCATCAGAGCATGGCGCCGGTGAAGGTGTTCGGGGCGGCGCCGTTCACGAACGTGGCTCGGGTGCTGATCTGCCTAGAGGAGATCGGCGCCGAGTACGAGATCGTCGACGTCGACTTTCGCGCCAAGGAGCACAAAGGCCCCGAGCACCTCGCTAGACATGTAAGAACTTGGTCGGATGGATCAGCCGCTGTTTTTCTACCAGAGCTAGGAGATAGAATTTTTACTCTGCTTTTCTTCTCCAATCAGCCATTTGGACAGGTTCCGGCGTTCCAGGACGGGGATCTGACGCTGTTCCGTGAGTAGACAAATCTCTTCCCAAAGTTGCCATCAGATTTCTCGAAATAAAGTTGACTGATCAGTGATCACAAATTTCCATCTCCCCTGCAGAGTCCCGTGCAATATCACGGTACGTGCTGCGAAAATACAAGCCGGCTGCCGCCGGCGACGACGAGGCCGTCAACCTACTGAGGGAAGGCAACGCCGAGGAGCGCGCGCTCGTCGACGTCTGGATGGAGGTGGAGGCCCTCCAGTTCGACACCATCATGCACTCGATCTTCGTCCAGCACCGCGTCGTTCCGGCGCTGGGCGGGACGCCGGACGAAAGGATCATCGACGAGAGCGTCGAGAAGCTTAGGAAGTTGCTGGACGTGTACGAGGCCCAGCTGACGAAGCACAGGTATCTGGCGGGAGATTTCCTGAGCCTGGTGGACCTCAGCCATGTCCCCGAGACGCACTACTTCATGTTGATGCCGTGCGCGGCGGCGGTGTTCGACTCGTACCCTCGCGTCCGAGCGTGGCTGGAGGATCTCTTCGCCAGACCGGCCGTCGAGAAGGTCGTCTCGCTCATGGCCAAGGATTTCAGTTGATGATGTGAGTGTGACGGTCTTCATGGAGTCGCCTGTTGCCCTTTTACTAGTAATAAGTGAGAAGTACGTTGTGTGAGCTGGTTGTACGCTTGGCTTTTTCCACATAGAAAAGTGGACTTATGTCATTGTCATGTACCCCTTATGTTTGGATATTGCGTCTGATTGCAGGATGCTGAGTCTTATATTTCAGCTCTTTCTGAAAGCCTAGATAGCAAGTAGGTTCAGTGTGGAACTAGTCAATATATACATGGCTATCATATTTAAGAACCGAGAAGTACTACCTTGTATGAACTGGATGTACGCTTGGCTTTCTCTGCAGAGAGAAAATTCGACTTATGTCGTTGTCATGTACTATATATGTTTGGATATTGATTTTGATTTGCAGTATATGCATGCAGGATGTTGAATCTTACTATATTGCAGCTCTTTCTGAAAGCCTAGATAGCCAGTATATTCAGTGTGGAACTTGTCAATATATACATGGGACATGACTATCATATCTATAAGCAAATTAAGTCTCACCTTTCATAGAATTTGATAGCACATATCTCTAAACTAGATGCAAAATAGTTACTAGCTATACTTATTTCCAAATGTGGGAGCAGTGTTATTTGAGCATAGGGCATGGCCATAACGTACACCACCCCTGCACATGGTGTTGGCTGTTGATCTATGGCATGTTTGATAGTGTAGGATCCTGAGCCAGTATATTCAGTGTCGAACTTCCGAACTTGTCAATATATACATGGGCCATGGCTATCATATCTATGAGAAATTCAGGGCTCATCACTCAAGAACGAAATAAAAAACACCTAAGCAGAACACCACTTCGGGCATCATTGTCTCCACCTCTCGGCCGACCTCGTCACCTCGTTTGCTCTGTGCCATCAGCACCTCACACAACTCTTCCTCCAGCTCTACGTCATGTTGATGCCGTGCGTGGCGGCGGTGTTCGACCCGTACCCTCGTGTCACGGCGTGGTTGGAGAATCTCTTCGCCAGACCGGTCGTCAGGAAGGTCGTCTCGCTCATGGCCAAAGACTTCAGTTGATGATGTGAGTGTGCCAGTCTTCATGGAATAGTCTGTTGCCCTCTTACTAGTAAGAACTGAGTATTAGGTTGTGTGGACTGGTTGTATGTTTGGCTTTCTCCATAGAGAAAAATCAACTCATGCAATTGTCATGTATATCTATTTGGATATTGCGTCTGATTTGTAGTATATGCAGAATGTTGAATCTTATATTAAATCGAGAAAATAAAATTCAGCTATGTCTGAAAGGCTGGATAGAAAGTAAATTCAGTGTGGAACTTGTCAATACATACATGGCTATCATATCTGAAAGAAATTCACAGTTCATCACTCATCAAGAAAATAAAAAAAGCACCTAAGCAGAACACCATCTCGGGCCCCACCGTCTCGATCTGTCGTCCCACCCCGTCGCCGTGTTTGGCCATTTCCCCTATCTTACCTGTTTCTCTTTAATTTGCTTCATCTTCACCAATCTGCAAGCATGGGAAGAGAAGGCCCTGCAGGTTCAACGAAGTTTATTCAACTACCTGCCTGCGCGCGCCTATGTTATACACGCATTCACCATTTGTGTTGTGTTTATCTTTGTGCACTGAATGTTTTTTCGAATTCCATGCAAAATAGAATTTGATAGCACATATCCTTCTACTAGCTGCAAAATAGTTACTAGCTATACTTATTTCCAATTGTGGGAGCAGTGTTATTTGAGCATAGGGCATGGCCAGAACATACACGACCCCCTCCACATGGTGATGGCTGTTCATGTATGGCATGTTTGGTAGTATAGCATCCTGAACTCAGCCTACTGCATTTTTTTGTTAAGCAAATCCTCGGCTCTGAAGCCGTCTTGTGTCCACCACACCGACACATATTGCTGAAAGATGATTAATAGATTTTTTTTTTATGGACACTGTAAAACACTACCATGTGTGAACTGGTTGTCGTAAAATACAAGGGTGTATGCGTTCGGATGAAATCAATGTATTACACAACCGTCTTGTAACTAGCTGATTGCAACCCAAGACGTCGTGTATGGAACAGCTATATATATTCTCTAGTTCTTAGAGCATCTCTAACCCATCCCCTTTCCTTTAGAGGAGCAAAAGGATCCCCAAAACTTAGATTCCTAAATTTGCTCCTCTAAATTTTGGCCGCCAGTTTCGATCCCCAAAAACTTAGAGGAGTAAATTTTTTTCAGACATAAACTCGACGAGGCCCACGTCGGTGGCACTCCGAGTCGGCCCGGGCATTTCATCGATCACCTCGTGGGCGGTACATTGAGGTGGGAGTATGGCCGGCGAGGAGGGCGACGGTATGGCCTTGGTGTTCGCCTTGGGCTTGCCCTTCGTCGCCGTGGTCGCCGGCTTGGGTGTGGAGGCCGCAGCGGCCTTCCTCTTCCTCTTCTCCTCCGCCGCTTGAGAGTGGGCTATCATCGCCTCCGTCGGCTTCCGCGCTCGCGGCCCGCTCAGCACCAGCGCAAGGGTGAAAGAACAACTATGCCCGAGATGTCGCCTAGAGGGGGGGGGGGGGGGGGGGAATAGGCGATTAAAACTTTTTCTAATTAGGGGCTTGATAATTGCGTAATAAAACTATTTATTTAAATTAACAAGCCAACAACCTAATTACTAGGCTCACCTATGTGCACCAACGACTTATGCTAAGCAATTCAAGCAACAAGGTGATAGCTATAGAAAAGAACTTCAAGCACGAAGGCTATCACAATGTAAATTGCATAAGTAAAGCTCGGGTATAGAAATAACCGAGGCACGCGGAGACGAGGATGTATTCCCGAGTTCCTCCTTGTTAAGGGAGTACGTCTCGTTGGAGGGGTGTGAGCTCGCCACAAGAGGCCTACTCAAGATGCCACAAAGGCCTCACCCTATTCTCCGATGAACCTCACCCAAGGGATTGGTTCACCTTCCACTATCGGAATCCTTCGGGGCGGATTCCGGAGCCCTTTTACAACCTCCTTGGGGCACACACCCACAACTCAATTGGGGGCTCCCAAATTCGTGCCGAAGCTTCACAACTCGAAGTCTTCGCGGCACCTCCAACCGTCTAGGGTACACAATGCACCCAAGAGGCAACAAGCTCTTGGGAACACAATGCACCCAAGAGTAACAAGCTTCTCAACCTTCAACTTCACGTATCACCGTGGAGAGAGCAACCCAATGCAACAAATGCAAAAAGGCAAGAGCACACAAAGTGCTCAAATCCTTCACTCCCAAATTCCAACCAAAGCAACTAATGCTATGGAGGGAATAAGAGAGGAAGAACAAAGGGGATGAGCACAAAGCAACCCCAAATCTAGATCCACAAGGTTCCCCTCACTTAGAGGAGAATTTGATTGGTGGAATGGTAGATCTAGATCTCCTCTCTTGAAACCCTAAATTTGGGCAAGAATCATTGGAGGGGAAGAGAGGAATCAAGCTCACAAGGATTAGAGCAAAGGGGAAGAGCAAGAACAAGTGAGCAAGGTGTGTAACCAGGTTTTGGGGGGGAAGGAGGCTTTTTATAGCCTCCCCCAAAAACTAGCCGTTGGAGCCTGTCCAGGCCGGAGACTCCGGAGTAAGTGGCCGGAGACTCCGGCCTGTTGGGTCATCGGGGAGGCCGGAGATTCCGGTCCTTGGGGCCGGAGACTCCGGCCAGGCCGGAGACTCCGGGCACCCTCCGGGGTAGCTCCGGACCCCTATCCAGAGGCGCACCACACAGATGCAGAAGGCTGAGGAAAATGAGAGGGCCGGAGATTCCGGGTCCTCGGGCCGGAGACTCCGGTCCTTCTCCGGGGGAACTCCGGACCCCTATACAGTGGCGCACCACAGCAAACACCAAACCAGCAGCGAAAAACACAGGCCGGAGACTCCGGGTCCTTGGGGGCGGAGACTCCGGTGTGACCGGAGACTCCGGACCCTCTCCGGGGTAGATTCAAACAGAGAAAACCAGAACTGCCATAACTTTTGCAAATGAAGTCCGAATCGAGTGAAACCAATTTTGTTGGAAAGAGGACGACAAGAGCTTACCCTACAAAAACTGAAAATATGAAAACAAGCAAAGGAGATTGTGCGGAGGGATGGAATGGTGAGACCTTTCCAAGCGGATGAACCGGCAAAATCTCCAACACCGAAAACGCACAAGCTTTTCATCAAGACTCCGTTTTCAATGATCTTGGGCTTGTTTCGAAGATAATCACAAGCCCTACAAGATCATGCATATACACATCATAGTCTATCATGTGAGGAGGAAATCATAAGGAGAGAGTTTGACCTCTCGTAGAAGAGACAAACCGGTAAAAACCTCCAATATCAAAAACGCAAGAAGATATTCATGAGATCCGTTTTTGATGAACTAGAGCTTGGTATGGAGATGAACACAAGCTCTAACTTCTCACATGGATAAAAGCCAAATAAGAACCAATAAAGATGATTGCATGGATGCAACGGTTTGAGCTCTCCACGAACGATACGATCACGATACTCGGTCGAGAGCCCCTCTTGATAGTACGGCTATCTATCCTATAATCCGGTCTCTCACTGAACAACATGAGACCGGTAAAATAAAAGCCCTATCAAGATCATACCTTTGCCTTGCGCAATAATCCACTTGAGGTCGATGAAGACGATCTTCATCTCCTCAAGGAGAACCATCTTCTTGATTGTGCTTCGCTTGGTGAAGAATCACATGACGCTCCCCCATACACCAAGATGGGGAGAGCACTCTTCGGCATATCTTCACTTGAACTTGAGAGTTGATCAACCCGCACAAAGCCTTGATCAACCCAACCTTTTCTTCCCTTGAGCTTGACTCCAACAAATGGAGATCAAGCAAAGCACCTTGACTCCAACACATGGAGACAAGCTTGGCCTTGATCAACAAATGATCTTCTACCTTGACCTTGACTCCAACCAATGGAGACAAGCAAGCTTGGCCTTGATCAACAAATGATCTTGACACAAGCTAAAGGACAACCTACACATAGAGCTCAATGCAAATATTAGTCCATAGAGATTGTCATTAATTACCAAAACCATGCATGGGATCAACCATGCACTTTCAATCTCCCCCATTTTGGTAATTGATGACAATCCCTTTTTAAGAGGGTTTATATAATGAATAAAGCAACCTTGCAAGACAAACAAGCAAGGATGCAAGCGCATTAAAGGCAAATGCAACAAAAGCATAAAACCCAAATTCCCTTAAACCCTCTAAACTTCTCCCCCATTGGCATCGATTGCCGAAATGGGAAGAAAAATTTAGAGAGCCAATATAATAAGAGTTCCTCCATAAAGGTGTGCATTTCTCAAGATATGAGTGAAATCAAATGCACTTATTCATTGACGAATAATTAGAGGAAATCAAACTATATTGAGGATCCAAAGATTGCAAAAAGATGAAATCATTTTAAACATCTCCACAAAGGAGAAAAGCAAACAAAAAGATCCAAAGCGAGAGTTCTAAATAAAATGGAGAAGCTCCCCAACGTTCATGCACAAATGAGGAGTGCACAAATATGGCATCCTCACTCCCCCAAAATCATCTAGAACCCGCAACAAGTGCAAGAGTGCATAATGCAAAAGCAAATCATAGCACTTGCACCAAAGATGTGGTTGAGCCATAAAGGAGATACCAATTTTCAAAAATTCATCATAAGATAGGCCCAACCGAGAAAAGAGATCTTTTAAAGAGATATGTTCACAAGCTTAGGGATACCAATTGGAAACTAAAACCAATTGAAAATGCCAAAAGCAAGTGAGAACATTTAGCCAATAAAATTCAACATGCTCACCATGGTAGGCATGAAGTCAAAGATCTTTAAGAAATACATGAGTGTGCAAAGATACCAATAAACAATAAGACAAGCACTCATGAGGCAAATTTGGAGCCACCAAAGAATTATAGATGAAACACAAGGTGGCTCAAAAGGAATAGGATACCGACTAAAAGGTGACCTCTCTCATATGTATAGGTTTCTAATTAGACAAACCACAAAGATATACATCCGCAAAGAAACATATACATACGAAATGGTCCGGGAAAAAGAGAACAAGGTATCCAAAAGGAATTCATAAATATACAAATGAGATTGTTGCTTAAAAGCATAGCAAATAGCTAAAATTTATCTCATTGTATATAAATGAACTTCAAATATATCAAATGCATCACACATATCACTAAGGGAACAAGAGATAGTGGAGATGCTTTGAGTTAGGCAACAAGTATCACAAGGAAATAATATCAATTGAAGAAACGGTTTTTGCAAATTCATCACACATATCACAAAGATATATTAAGTGAAAGAAAAGGCTAAACCCACAACAATTGCACATATAGGATTTCATGCCAAGAGGCAACCTACACAAGGTTGAATACTAGACAAACATGCATGGGATAGATACTTGTTACCGAGATGACATTGGTGATGAAGATGATGTGAGTTCGTTTGACATCAAAGCTTGACTCCGACAATCACATGGTGAGAACACCTTCCTTATGAATGAGGCAAGCATCCAATGCATCTCCATTGTACCTAAAACACAATTAGAGTACAAAATGGTTCCCAAACTCATTGGGTTCCATAGTAGTTAGATCAACTACAATATATAGGAAACACTCCACATAAATATGTGCATATAGATATGAAATTGAATTTCATGCACATCTTAGCCGATTTAGGATTTGGTGGATTATCCCCTATATATTGGATCAAGAAAGATAAGCATGCTAAAATAATATAAATTAGTAACCGAGCATGCAAAAGCTTTCTAAAACCAAAAGAGATACAATTTGGACGAAAACACAAAGTGAACCGAAAAGGTTGTCCAAATTATATCAAAATCCAAATCAACACATGATTGAGGAAAAATCAAATCAACAAATGATTGATTCCAAAACACATCAACACATGAAGTGTGGTATCAATAGGAATCAACTCAAACAACACATGATTGAAAAGACACCAATTGAAAATAAGATACCAATTAAAACAAAAAAATATCAACTAGGAGAAAAGATACCAAAAAAAGAGGGTGATACTTGACCGAAATCAAGTAAAGTAAAATAAAGCAAAAAGGTATCAAGACTCCCACAATAAATATCAATTGGAACAAATATCTATGGAGGAGATATTAAATTCCAATTAATACCAATTGAAGGTACCAACACAAGATAAAGAATCAAATGCCAATTAAAATGATCAAAAATTGATAGATAGGTTAGTGTTCTAAATAAAAAGGAATGCTCCCCCAATATTCATGCATTATATTTGATATTTGCATTTGAATACAAAATGCATGCACAAGGGATCATTACTCTCCATATTTTATTTACAACACTAAACACTACCAACTGAAAAATGGGATCCATTCAAAAGGCAAGGAAGGCAATAGATAAAGCAAATCAACGCAAGAGCCAATGTGAAGATGGTCTACAAAATCCACCACAATTACTAGTATCACTTGTCATGGACAAGGAGTATATAGAGATATTTCTCGGTGGTATAAAGGAATGATGTTCAAGACCAACTTCACAACAAATAAGCATATGGCAAAAGATAAGAATTAAAACACCATATTTTGAAAAATGTTTGTTGGTAGTTTCAATTATTCGAACCAACCGGCAACGCCATGGTTAAAATAAAATGAAACAAATGGTTTCTCACATAATATATGGAAAGGCATATTAGAGAAAAACCACACCAAGCAAACTCACACAAACAAGAACCAAAGGGTAACCACAAAGAAGAATTGGAACTTGTTTGAGCAAACATGCCACATAGGAAATAGATAATTTACAATATCAAATCTAAGTGGCAAACCTCAAATGTTCACATTTTATGGGATTGTAATATGCACATAGCTTATTACTCCCCCATAATGTGATAATTCATTTTTTTTTAAACAAGAGGCAAATAAAACCAACTAGAGAAATTAATGGACATTATAGAATTTGAATTTCTCATGAATATGACATACCACATAGTAGCTAGATAATATGAAATATCAATACTAGGTGGTGTGACTCATGTACACATATTTTTAGGTTTGTGAAGTGCACAAAGCACCTCACTCCCCCAAAATGGGATAGTCCATTAATATCTCAAAAAGCCAATTGAAATCAACACAAGATTCAATGAAGCTCAACACACAAATTACACATACATGATATACAACTATCACACACAACCTTGACTAACAAGACAAGTAGGAAAGAAGCATATCACATACAAACACATGCTAGGAACAAAACTAACACATGCAAGGGAGCAAGCAACTTTCCACGAATATATGAATTAAATACAAGTTACCGCAAGGAGGAGCATTGGATATGAGATAGATATGTGGTAATCCAATTGACTTGGCTTGAGAAATAAACCCATGAAGATCCCTTAATTCTTCAAAAATAGCCAAGTCACCAATGTCCTCCACAAACACCTATTGATCAAGTTGACGCTTGTTGGTCCCCAAACAAGTTGGGTCCTAAGAGGTTAGTCACAATAGGCTTGGGGACCCAAATGGTGCTTTTCTTGACACCACTTTGAGCTCCCACATACTTGGCAAACACATTGCCAACTCTATCCTTCCTAAGAGAGTATGCATCATCAATTATGATAGGAGAGGAAGAGGTACCGATAGTGCATGAAGAAGCAAAATGACCTTTGCCACGGCAAAGGTAGCAACACCGACTCTTCTTCTTCTTAATAGGCTCTTCAACTCGAGGAGCAATAGCTTGAGTCTTCTTGGGAGGTGGCCTTTGTTCAACACGTGGTTGAGCACGAGTTTGAACAAGGGGCCGCTTCCCTAGTTGCTTCTCACTAAGGGGCTTCTTCTTCTTCATTGGGCAATCCCGAACATGGTGCCCTTCTAGCTTGCACTTGAAGCAAGTGATCTTGGCCGGATTCTTGACTTGAACTTGGCCCTTCTTCTTCTTCTCAACCTTGGACTTGTTCTTGTTGTTGGAGTTGAATCCAAGTCCACTCTTGTCATTGGGGGATTGTTGCACACTCAACATGTTGTCAAGTGCACGCTTCCCTTCATGACGCTTTTCCAAGCCTTTCTTCATAGAAGTGGCTTGGGCCTTGAGCTCTCCTCTTTTCTCTACATGGTTAGTGACAACACAAGTACTAGAGGAGGTAGATGCATCATTGTTAGAGCAACAAGGCAAAGCAAGTAATTCATCACATGATGTACCAACATTTTTAGTGGATGAACTACTAGGACTAGCACATGGCAATATAGCATTATTAATTATGGTTGTGCTATTATCCACATGAGGCTCACTAGATGTTACCTTTTTAGTGATGGCCTCATGAGCTAACTTTAGACTAGCATAGGATGCTAGAAGATCATCATTAGAGCTAGATAGCTTTTTATGACTTTCTTCTAACTCCCTATACTTGCTAGTTAGCAACTCAAGTTGAGCCCTTAGCTCAACATTCTCCTTCAAAGTGGATGCTTCACAAGAAATTGAGTTAGTAGCACAAGCATCATTGACATTAGGGATGGAAGAAGAAAACTTGGCAAGCTCATCATTTAATCTAGCATTTTTATTTTTCGTGACTTTATATTTAGCATGAGCATGGTCACGTTCTTTAATGATTTTAGCAATTATATCATTATGAGACTCCTCGATAGATTCTAGTTTCTCCTCTAGAGAAGCACGAGTCTCACGCTCTTCCTCAAGAGCATCTTCTAACGATGCTTTCTCCATAGCATCATCTCTTTCTATCTTACCTTTTTCTTCAAGGCTTGCTTCCAAAGCCTCAATGGTTTCCCCACGCTCAATAAGATTTTTCATAATTTCAAATAGCATAGCTTGAGCATTTTTATTTTTAGGGAGGGCTTTAAGAATCGTAAGACCGTTATTTTGAAGCCTAGCATTAACCTTTTCCACATCATCTTCTTCATCATTTTTATCATCATCATTGTCATCATTATTATTATCATTGCTAGAAGAAGATTTAGCCATAAGGCAATGAGAGGTGGATGAAGAGCAATTAATTTTTGAACTACTTAAGTTCATATCTTGTTGCATAGCAAATTTGGTTTCCTCTACATTATTATCAATGCAAGATTTAGAGGGAACACAAGCATTTTTATCATGGCAACAAGATAAAGCAAGCATATCATAAAGAGATTCATCCAAGCAAGTTTTAGATGATATGCAAGGACTATCAACACTAGCATGTAAATCATTCATGGTGCTATGTGTGTTTATGTCCAAAGATGAAGCATTGCAATAAGATAGAGATAATTAATCATCAACAACGAGCTCACTATCCAAATTCCAAAGCCTATCACTACTCACCATGATGTAGCCCCACATGTGGACAACACCATGGACACCATGCCGATTGGCCCAATGACAAGATCAAGAGTCAAAGCTCTCCATGAAAAGGTGACCTCGCTCCTCTCGATGTGTGATCTCGACCTCCCTTTGAATTGCTTGCTACCTCATGCCGGTACCTTGTGTATACTCAGGATCCACCCGGAAGATGACTCACAATGGAGTCAAGAAGATGACCAAGAGGAAATCCAAGAAGATGGGCAAGAAGAGGAAGAAGGAGGCAAAGGCTCAAGGCGGAGCCAGCCGGCCTCCAGGCCGGCCTGGGCCGGCCCCCAGGCCGGACCCCCACCCGAGCCAGCCGGCCTCCAGGCCGGCCTAGGCCGGACCTCCACCCGACGCAGCCGGCCTCCAGGCCGGCCTAGGCCGGTTTCCAGGCCGGCCCTCCACCCGACGCAGCCGGCCTCCAGGCCGGTTTCCAGGCCGGCCCTCCACCCGACGCAGCCGGCCTCCAGGCCGGCCTAGGCCGGTTTCCAGGCCGGCCCTCCACCCGACGCAGCCGGCCTCCAGGCCGGCCTAGGCCGGTTTCCAGGCCGGTTCCCCACCTTCCTGCCTCGTTTTGTACTAAGACTATAAATAGCTTTCCCCTTTCCCCATTTGAGGTCAGACTGAATCTGAGACTTGTGTGAGCTATGCTCCTCCTCCCTCGTAGCTAGGGTGCCTCGTTGAGGTAGATCTTGTTGTTGCTACTCTTTCACTGCGGTGTCTCTAGTAGTGCAAACCAATCTTTCACTGCGGTGATTCTATTGGATCGGTGGACCGGCCGGTAAGAGCAATCGGTTTCAACAAGAGTAAGTTTGGCTTTGATTCTTCGATCCAAAGGCTACCTTTTTGAGGGTTTGTTGTTGGGTGGAGTTCTCAGCAGGATTTGCTAGTTATCCTTGTGTTTTGCCCACGAATCTCCCTCGCTACCCTCCGTGTTCTTCGTGTTCATCCTCGTTTCCCCCTCAAATCCGTGAAGATCGGGCCTAGCCCTACAACATTTGGTATCAAGAGCAAGGGTTTCCACGGATTTGGATCGTGTTTCCACCTTTTATTAGCCATTTTTCCACCAAATTTTTTCTTTCCCATACCAATTTCGAAAATTCAAAAAAAAAAAAAGCCGAGCCGTGATCCTAGTCATCCTCAAGCTCCAATAACCAATAGAGAAATGGGTACACTTGTGCAAATCGGGTGCTCTTTCACATACACTTGAGCTAGTTGTCCTTCGAGAGGTGGTGCGGCACGAGCATAGTCTTCGTTAGGTCCAAGTTGCTCCTCCCTATAGTCGCACCATCCACGTTTGTCTCCACGTGTGAGTCTCCTTTGTTTCTCGGATTGTGTGGTTAGTCTCTTTTGTTTCTTGATCTTTGTGGTTATCTTCCACTTATTGCAATAGCCTTTTCGTTTGTTTCGTTTCGATTTCTTGCCACTTTGCCTTACCTAAGCTCCTCATAAGTGTGTGTGTGAGTCGCTTTTGGATTGCTAATCAAAGACTCTTACTCTTGTGTCACCGTCGTCTCGGAAGGCGAGTCCACTTGTCCAATACTATCAACCAAAGGTAAGAGCGGTTTTTAGCCACCACATATTCCACATATCACTTGTGTTTGCTTATCATGGCTAGGGAAGAACAAGACGCCGACTTCGGCAAACAAGCGGAGGCCCTGAGGAGGTACATCGACGACAACTTACGCCGCTACGAGGAGCGCCATCACGCCGCACAACGTGAAAACGCCGAGCGCTTCGCTCAAATACAAGACGACCAACGTGAGAACAAGGCGCGTTCCATTCGTCTCGAGGAGCTTCTCGAGAGACGAGACCGGCACTCTTCGCGATCAAGCTCAAGGTCTTCACATCGTTCCACCGTCCGAAGCAAAGGTCCAAGCGAGATTGGTCAAGGTCAACACCACGACATACCTCCTCCACAAGCGAACTTGGACCATCACCAACACCAAGACCAACATCTTCAAGACGAGCCGCACCCCCAAGCGATCGTACACCATCAACACCATCAAGATTGTCATCGACAAGAGATACCAATTCCTCATGCTAACTTGGATCCCCAACACCGCTATGAAGATAATCGACATCATCGTCATGACCTACCTCCACATCGAGCCCGCCGAGTGCCATTGGCCGACAATCATATTGATCTTGAAGACAATGAGGATTATGTGCCGCGCCACCATCAAAGGCATCGTCACCGAGACCGCCATCGACACCATGATGATGATGATGATGATGAGGATGATCGCAAGAACCGTTTCAATCCTCCCAAGCTCATCATTCCTAAGTTCCATGGCACCAACGACCCGGAAGACTATATTGCATGGGAATCCAAGGTCTCCAAACTATTTCGAGTCTACAAGGTGCCGCAAGACAAACGAGTTGACCTCGCATCCCTCGAGTTTGAAGGCTATGCGCAACTATGGTGGGAACAACTCCAAGCATCCTTTGAAGACCCAATCGACACATGGAATGACATGAAGAAGGAAATGCATAAGCGCTTTGTGCCACATCATTATGCACGCGATTTGTACAAGAAGCTACAAAAACTCAAGCAAGGTCTCAAGACGGTCGACGAGTACTACAAGGAGATGGAGTCCACTCTCTCCCGTGCACACATTGTAGAGTCCGAGGAACAATCAATGGCACGTTTCTTGAACGGCCTCACGTACCCCATCAAGAAGATAGTGGAATTCCAACCTTATGAGAACCTTGTTGAGCTCGTTCATCAAGCCATGAAGGCCGAGCGCCAAGTCGCCGAAGAGCTCAAGTATGTCAAGGCCAAGTCCTTCGTCGCCACTAGAGCTTCATCATCAACACAACCCATGACTCAAGTCCAAGCTCAAGGCAATGCCAAAAGTTCTACGCCGCAACCCACTACCACCTCCAAGAAGACGACGCCCTCACCACAAGCCGTCAAGTCATATATCACTTGCTATAAGTGTGGAGGTCAAGGGCACAAGTCATTTGAATGCACCAACAAGAAGGTGATGATAGTCAATGACAATGGAGACTATGAGTCCATGAGTGAAGATGAGTACCACGCATTGAACAAGGTGGCCACGATGCAAAGCTTGGATGACGACGATGACTACATCTATTGTGATGGTGACCCCAACCCCACTCTAGTTGTCACTCGAGTCTTGACTACAATCAATCAAGGTGATGACGCTCAAAGATGCAACTTGTTCCAAACCAAGGCCGGCATCAACGGCAAATCAATCAAGGTAATCATTGATGGTGGGAGTTGTCACAACTTGGCAAGTAAGGAGCTATGTGAGAAACTCAACTTGACGTACAAGAAGCACCCCAATCCTTACCATGTGCAATGGCTTAGTGACTCCGGCACTGTGAAGATCCAACACACGGTTCAAGTATCCTTCAAGATTGGATCTTATGAGGACACGGTGGATTGTGATGTGGTACCCATGTCGGTTTGCCACTTACTTCTTGGCCGCCCTTGGCAATTTGACAAGGCCGCTACTCATGATGGGCGCACCAACTACTATAGCTTCAAATGGAACAATAAGATCCTAGTGCTCCGCCCAATGACTCCAAGCCAAATTATCGTCGACAATGCCAAGACAATTGTACGAGCGCAAGATAAACAATCCTCTAGTGAGTTGAGTGGTGAGAGAGCGAACCACATTCACGTGAGTGAGAGCCACAAGCCAAATGTGAGTGAGAAAGAGAAAAGAGTGAGTCCCGGCGTAGTCTTGTTAGCCACCAAAAGTGAGATGAGGGAAGTGAGGGCAAACCCATCCACTTTCCACTTCGTGCTCTTATGCAAAGGAGATGGCAAAGACACTAACGACTTAACCCAAGTTCCTCCGTCTATGTTGTCTATTTTGCAGGAATTCAAAGATGTCTTTCCGGATGAGCTACCTCAAGGACTTCCTCCCTTACGTGGAATCGAGCATCGCATCGACCTCATTCCCGGCGTCCCTCTACCCAATAGAGTGCCATACCGCACCAACCCCGAGGAGACAAAGGAGATCGAGCGCCAAATTCAAGAACTCCTCGCCAAGGGACATGTTCGTGAAAGCTTGAGTCCGTGCGCCGTTCCGGTCATCCTCGTCCCCAAGCAAGACGACACACTCCGAATGTGCATGGATTGCCGTCCCATCAACAATATCACGGTGAGGTATCGACATCCTATCCCACGACTTGATTACATGCTAGATGAGCTTAGTGGTGCCACTATCTTCTCCAAAATTGATTTGAAAAGTGGCTATCACCAAATCCGTATGCATGAAGTAGATGAATGGAAAACCGCATTTAAAACAAAACTTGGTCTTTATGAGTGGCTTGTCATGCCCTTTGGTCTTTCAAATGCTCCTTCAACATTTATGCGTCTTATGAATCACGTCTTGCGCACTTTCATTGGCAAGTTTGTGGTTGTCTACTTCGATGACATCCTTGTTTATAGCAAATCCTTGCATGAACATGTCGACCATGTGAAGCAAGTTTTGTTGGCCCTTCGGAATGCTTTGCTTTTTGCCAACATCAAGAAATGCACCTTTTGCACCGACAAGCTTGTATTCTTGGGTTATGTGGTTTCTTCAAAAGGGATTGAAGTTGACACCTCTAAGGTTGAGGCAATCACAAATTGGCCACTGCCAACTAATCTTGCTCAACTTCGTAGCGCTCTTGGTTTGTTTGGGTTTTACCATCGCTTTGTGAAAGATTTTAGCACAATTGCTTGCCCCTTGAATGAGCTTACCAAAAAGAATGTACCCTTCATTTGGGGCAATGCTCAAGAATCGGCTTTCAATGAACTCAAGAAGAGATTGACCGAAGCTCCTTTACTTGCTTTGCCGGATTTCTCCAAAACTTTCGAACTTGAGTGTGATGCTAGTGGCCTTGGCATCGGTGGCATCCTCATGCAATGCGGCCGTCCCGTTGCCTATTATAGCAAAAAACTTGATGGTGCTCGCCTAAACTACCCAATCTACGACAAGGAACTCTATGCCTTAATTAGTACGTGTTTTGGAAGTGTGGCAACACTACCTTTGGCCCAAAGAGTTTGTTATCCATTCCGATCATGAATCTTTGAAATATTTGAAAACCCAAGCCAATTTGAACAAAAGGCATGCCAAATGGGTTGAATTCATCGAGTCTTTTCCCTATGTGGTGAAGTACAAAAAAGGCAAGGACAATATCGTTGCGGATGCTCTTTCCCGCAAGATGATCTTACTCACCCAACTTGAAATCAATGTTTTGGGTCTTGATGACCTTAAAGAACTCTATGCTTCCGATTCTTTCTTTGGTCCTATCTTTACCAAGTGCACAATTGACAAAGGTTGCGATGATTTCTACTTGCACAAGGGTTTCTTGTTTAAGGCTAACAAACTATGCATTCCCGAGTCCTCGCTCCGTTTGTTACTTCTACAGGAATCACATAGTGGAGGACTCATGGGACACTTTGGACATGACAAGACACTCGCCATGCTATCTACACACTACTTTTGGCCACGGATGACGCGTGATGTGGAGCGCTTGGTGCGCCGTTGCCCAACTTGCCTCAAAGCTAAGTCCACGTTGAACTCTCATGGTCTTTATATGCCTTTACCAATTCCACACACACCTTGGTCCGAGGATTTCGTCTTAGGATTACCTCGCACAAAGAATGGCAAAGATTCAATATTTGTTGTTGTCGATCGCTTCTCTAAAATGGCACACTTTATTCCTTACAATAAGACCAACGATGCTTCACACATTGCAACTTTGTTCTTTAGGGAAATCGTTCGTCTACATGGAGTGCCAAAGACCATTGTTTCGGACCGCGATGTCAAGTTCACAAGCTACTTTTGGAAGGCATTGATGGCAAAGCTAGGAGTCAAGCTCCTCTTCTCCACCGCTTACCACCCACAAACCGACGGCCAAACCGAGGTGGTGAATCGAAGCTTATCAACTCTCCTTCGCGCATTAATCAAGCCAAACATCAAGGGTTGGGAGGAATGCATACCACACGCCGAGTTCGCCTACAACCGTGCCTCCCACCGGGCGACCAAGCGAAGCCCGTTTGAGGTTGTCTATGGGTTCAACCCCAACACCGCCCTAGACATCCTCCTACTCCCTCTACACGAGCGCACCGACATGGACGTCGACAAGAGAGCCGACTACATGAAGTCATTACATGAGTCAACTCGAGCAACTCTAGAGGAGCACACCAAGCGCCAAGCAAACAAGATCAACAAGTTGAAGAAGCCCATGATATTCAAAGAAGGGGATCTTGTGTGGCTACACCTCCGCAAGGACCGTTTTCCAGATGAAAGAAAATCCAAGCTTGCTCCTCGCAGTGACGGGCCTTTCAAAGTGCTCAAGCGCATCAACGACAACGCCTACAAGATCGACATCCCAACATCCAAGTACTTGGTGCATGACACGTTCAACGTCGCCGACCTATCTCCCTTCCACGAAGATGCAAGCGTTCAAGAGGATGAGGAGTCGAAGACGACTCTTTCCGAAGGGGGGGGGGGGGGAGATGATGTAGCCCCACATGTGGACAACACCATGGACACCATGCCGATTGGCCCAATGACAAGATCAAGAGTCAAAGCTCTCCATGAAAAGGTGACCTTGCTCCTCTCGATGTGTGATCTCGACCTCCCTTTGAATTGCTTGCTACCTCATGCCGGTACCTTGTGTATACTCAGGATCCACCCGGAAGATGACCCACAATGGAGTCAAGAAGATGACCAAGAGGAAATCCAAGAAGATGGGCAAGAAGAGGAAGAAGGAGGCAAAGGCTCAAGGCGGAGCCAGCCGGCCTCCAGGCCGGCCTGGGCCGGCCCCCAGGCCGGACCCCCACCCGAGCCAGCCGGCCTCCAGGCCGGCCTAGGCCGGCCCCCAGGCCGGACCTCCACCCGACGCAGCCGGCCTCCAGGCCGGCCTAGGCCGGTTTCCAGGCCGGCCCTCCACCCGACGCAGCCGGCCTCCAGGCCGGCCTAGGCCGGTTTCCAGGCCGGTTCCCCACCTTCCTGCCTCGTTTTGTACTAAGACTATAAATAGCTTTCCCCTTTCCCCATTTGAGGTCAGACTGAATCTGAGACTTGTGTGAGCTATGCTCCTCCTCCCTCGTAGCTAGGGTGCCTCGTTGAGGTAGATCTTGTTGTTGCTACTCTTTCACTGCGGTGTCTCTAGTAGTGCAAACCAATCTTTCACTGCGGTGATTCTATTGGATCGGTGGACCGGCCGGTAAGAGCAATCGGTTTCAACAAGAGTAAGTTTGGCTTTGATTCTTCGATCCAAAGGGTACCTTTTTGAGGGTTTGTTGTTGGGTGGAGTTCTCAGCAGGATTTGCTAGTTATCCTTGTGTTTTGCCCACGAATCTCCCTCGCTACCCTCCGTGTTCTTCGTGTTCATCCTCGTTTCCCCCTCAAATCCGTGAAGATCGGGCCTAGCCCTACAACACACCATCACATTAGATTGTGGCTTACCACATTTTGGTGAAGTAGATGAAGACGAGAGCTCGTCACGGCCGAAGGTGGAGGGAGAGCAATCATCCTCAATAGAGTTGGACACTTCATATTTTTCTTGAAGCTTGGTCCATAATTCATGAGTATCCCGGAGAGGCATGATTGACTCAAAAACTACAACACTCACAAATTTGCAAAACTCATTAGATGCTAGAGCATCTAGATATAAGTTTTTCTCATCCTCTAAAGTCGTACTTTCGTCGTCCTTTGGAGGAGAAAAACCTATATCTAAGATCCGCTCAATATCGGGGTCCAAGACCCGTAAGTGACTAAGCATATGAGATTTCTAAACATTTAAATTTGTGCCATTAAATCTAAACAAGGAATTGTGCACTAAATCCCTAGACGATATCTTTACTCTCTAGGCGGTAAAGCCAAACAAGAGAGACGAGGCTCTGATACCAATTGAAAGAACAACTATGCCCGAGATGTCGCCTAGAGGGGGGTAAATAGGCGATTAAAACTTTTTCTAATTAGGGGATTGATAATTGCAGAATAAAACTATGTGTTTAAATTAACAAGCCAACAACCTAATTACTAGTCTCACCTATGTGCACCAACGACTTATGCTAAGCAATTCAAGCAACAAGGTGATAGCTATAGAAAAGAACTTCAAGCACGAAGGCTATCACAATGTAAATTGCATAAGTAAAGCTCGGGTATAGAAATAACCGAGGCACGCGGAGACGAGGATGTATTCCCGAGTTCCTCCTTGTTAAGGGAGTAAGTCTCGTTGGAGGGGTGTGAGCTCGCCACAAGAGGCCTACTCAAGATGCCACAAAGGCCTCACCCTATTCTCCGATGAACCTCACCCAAGGGATTGGTTCACCTTCCACTATCGGAATCCTTCGGGGCGGATTCCGGAGCCCTTTTACAACCTCCTTGGGGCACACACCCACAACTCAATTGGGGGCTCCCAAATTCGTGCCGAAGCTTCACAACTCGAAGTCTTCGCGGCACCTCCAACCGTCTAGGGTACACAATGCACCCAAGAGGCAACAAGCTCTTGGGAACACAATGCACCCAAGAGTAACAAGCTTCTCAACCTTCAACTTCACGTATCACCGTGGAGAGAGCAACCCAATGCAACAAATGCAAAAAGGCAAGAGCACACAAAGTGCTCAAATCCTTCACTCCCAAATTCCAACCAAAGCAACTAATGCTATGGAGGGAATAAGAGAGGAAGAACAAAGGGGATGAGCACAAAACAACCCCAAATCTAGATCCACAAGGTTCCCCTCACTTAGAGGAGAATTTGATTGGTGGAATGGTAGATCTAGATCTCCTCTCTTGAAACCCTAAATTTGGGCAAGAATCATTGGAGGGGAAGAGAGGAATCAAGCTCACAAGGATTAGAGCAAAGGGGAAGAGCAAGAACAAGTGAGCAAGGTGTGTAACCAGGTTTTGGGGGGGAAGGAGGCTTTTTATAGCCTCCCCCAAAAACTAGCCGTTGGAGCCTGTCCAGGCCGGAGACTCCGGAGTAAGTGGCCGGAGACTCCGGCCTGCTGGGTCATCGGGGAGGCCGGAGATTCCGGTCCTTGGGGCCGGAGACTCCGGCCAGGCCGGAGACTCCGGGCACCCTCCGGGGTAGCTCCGGACCCCTATCCAGAGGCGCACCACACAGATGCAGAAGGCTGAGGAAAATGAGAGGGCCGGAGATTCCGGGTCCTCGGGCCGGAGACTCCGGTCCTTCTCCGGGGGAACTCCGGACCCCTATACAGTGGCGCACCACAGCAAACACCAAACCAGCAGCGAAAAACACAGGCCGGAGACTCCGGGTCCTTGGGGGCGGAGACTCCGGTGCGACCGGAGACTCCGGACCCTCTCCGAGGTAGATTCAAACAGAGAAAACCAGAACTGACATAACTTTTGCAAATGAAGTCCGAATCGAGTGAAACCAATTTTGTTGGAAAGAGGACGACAAGAGCTTACCCTACAAAAACTGAAAATATGAAAACAAGCAAAGGAGATTGTACGGAGGGATGGAATGGTGAGACCTTTCCAAGCGGATGAACCGGCAAAATCTCCAACACCGAAAACGCACAAGCTTTTCATCAAGACTCCGTTTTCAATGATCTTGGGCTTGTTTCGAAGATAATCACAAGCCCTACAAGATCATGCATATACACATCATAGTCTATCATGTGAGGAGGAAATCATAAGGAGAGAGTTTGACCTCTCGTAGAAGAGACAAACCGGTAAAAACCTCCAATATCAAAAACGCAAGAAGATATTCATGAGATCCGTTTTTGATGAACTAGAGCTTGGTATGGAGATGAACACAAGCTCTAAATTCTCACATGGATAAAAGCCAAATAAGAACCAATAAAGATGATTGCATGGATGCAAAGGTTTGAGCTCTCCACGAACGATACGATCACGATACTCGGTCGAGAGCCCCTCTTGATAGTACGGCTATCTATCCTATAATCCGGTCTCTCACTGAACAACATGAGACCGGTAAAATAAAAGCCCTATCAAGATCATACCTTTGCCTTGCGCAATAATCCACTTGAGGTCGATGAAGACGATCTTCATCTCCTCAAGGCGAACCATCTTCTTGATTGCGCTTCGCTTGGTGAAGAATCACATGACGCTCCCCCATACACCAAGATGGGGAGAGCACTCTTCGGCATATCTTCACTTGAACTTGAGAGTTGATCAACCCGCACAAAGCCTTGATCAACCCAACCTTTTCTTCCCTTGAGCTTGACTCCAACAAATGGAGATCAAGCAAAGCACCTTGACTCCAACACATGGAGACAAGCTTGGCCTTGATCAACAAATGATCTTCTACCTTGACCTTGACTCCAACCAATGGAGACAAGCAAGCTTGGCCTTGATCAACAAATGATCTTGACACAAGCTAAAGGACAACCTACACATAGAGCTCAATGCAAATATTAGTCCATAGAGATTGTCATTAATTACCAAAACCATGCATGGGATCAACCATGCACTTTCAAAGGGGCGGCCGGTCCAGCTTCCCCGCCGTCGCCGTGGCCTTGGAGGTCGCCTTCGCAGCCGAAACCGACGACCGGGCCATGCCGGAGGTGCCCAAGCGCTTCCGCGCCATCGCATCCGTCGCGGGGGTCGTTTCCGGCGCCGTCGCCTCCGCGGGAAAGTCCGGCGGGGCCGCGGAACCGACCTCCGGTGACATTCCGGCCTTGGGTTGGCCGAATCCTGGCGCCGGCGACGAGTTTCGGAGGTTTTTGGCGGGAGGGGTCGGCGGCGAGGCGGGATAGGAGTCGAGTGGGAGGGCGAGCAAATTTGGGAGAGGAGGGGAAAATTATAGGAGTCACTTTCTCATATTTGCTCCTCTAGTCGATTTTGGGGCTTCGGTTAGAGCCGGTTTCAGCCGTTAGAGGAGCAAATTTGCTCATCCGGCCACGGAAAGGGGATGGGTTAGAGATGCTCTTAGCACGCAAAGGCCAGCGTGGGCCTGCCATTACAGCTTCGATTTCCCATGTCTCTCTTGGACAATTTGTCATGTTCTTGCATCCTTGGGTAGTCACGTACAGATTACTTTCAATACGAACACCACCAAAGCTTTTGTACCTTTCAATCTCTTCCCAGTTGAAGAACTTCGAAGAAACAGAATCATCTCTGACATGCCGCAACAAAGCATCAATGAAATAACAGACCGGCTCGACCGTAATAACCATGCCTTCTTTCAGTTCTCGTGTGGTCCGCAAAGTGTTTAGTCCTGGCTCTTTGACCTCTCCACGAAACAGGTTTTCGTCCCGCTTTATAAATAAAACCACACACGGCCGAACGATACAAGGTAGTGAGGAAACCCTCTTACAAAGAAGATCCCTAGATAACCTGACACTAGAAGATGCACTGAAAAAACGCCGAACAACAACACAACTACTAGGCCAAACATGCTCTCCGGAATAACTGAAGCACACCACGGCATACATGTCCTTGGGCACCTGAGTTCCACGACAACGCCCCCCTGAGGGTAACGGCACAAAGTGTCGCCGCCGCCGAGTCCATCTGGACTTGGGTTTTCACCCGGAACTCTGACACGAGAACAAGCACCCCGACGACGTCCTCAAGAGGAAAAGCGGCACCCGCGGGTGTCGCCGTCATCGTTGCCGAAGCACGGATCTTTCGCCCGGTAACTCCCCCGGGTCACAAAGAGGCTCCCCCGGAAACACGAGCACGACACGAACAGTCATCCATATCCAGATCTGGGCATGCCGCCGGAAAGAGCACGCCCGAACCACCCACTGCTGCACCCATTGTCGCCCACACGACCAAAGAATGCAGCCACCACCGCCGCCATGGTACTCGCCGGAGAGATACCCATGCGACCCTGCCTCCCGGGGCCGCCGCCCCAGCGTCCGAGCTCCTGACCAGTAACGACGTCTCCTTAGCACCGACTACCCGACATGTACGAGATGAACCCACGAGGGCGTCGCAAGATCTGGGCCCGCCTGGCCCAGATCCAGCCCGCACACCCACGGCTGTGCCACCGGCCGCCGTGCTCCGCGGCCACTACTCCTACAACAGCGGCTCCAGGGCAGCCGCGCCGGCCATGCCCGATCCTGGCTGCTGTAGGCCCACACTGGCCCGTTGAAGCCCAGATCTGGCCCTTCCATGCGTCGCCCCGACGGAGGTCCTGCTGCCCGGAAGTAGCGCTCGACGCCGCCGCACACGTCGTCCTGGAGTCCGGTCGCGTCGCCTCAGAGGCCGCCCCGTCGGAGAGGGAGCCGCAACACTCGAGCTGCACCGTCGCATGGCCGAATCCGCCCCGCGCGGACCCCCTGCGAACGGGGAGAGGAAGACCCGCCGCCGCCGGCACCGCACGGGCTTTGCCCGGCGGCGAACACCGGCGACGGCGGAGAGATGGGGAGGGAGGGGTTCGAGAGGAGACGGCGCTGGGGTGCGCCTCGGCCTCCCAAGGGGGGAGATGCGAGACGCGACGCGAGGAGTTTTTTTTTTCTCCTTTGACCTCTCTAAGCCCTCAGGGTAGCCTCCGACGTCATGGGTGTCAATTCCAAGTAGGTGACCAAGACCATGAGGCATGAAAACAGCTCCCAGCCTTCGAGCCATCATCTCAGAAATATCACCTTGGACGATTTTTTCCTCCTCTAGCGATTCAAGTATTTTCTGCTCTGCGAGCTTGTGCATATCGATCCACTTCACCCCAGGCCGCATACGTGATATGACAGCATTATGAGCCTTGAGGACAGCGTTGTATATTATTGCCTGGTTTCTGCTGAATTTTCCATTTACAGGGTATGAGCATGTGATGTCAGAGCCATAGAAACTGTACTCAGCTCCCATATCCATTGTTAGCCTAAGCAAACCAGCTGCTACGCTCATACGTTTTTTGATTCCATGCACATGCATGCATGATTGCATTCTATGCATATGGTCACGTGGGCATGGTCATGTAGTGTGACCGTGAGCCACCAAAGTCAAGAATATACGGTGCTACTCAAGCACCCGGCAGCATATCAGCATATCTGATAAGAGCTCATAGAATGTCAGAGATGCAGTGCGGCTTGACAACTTGGATGCTATTCACACCTTAGCTAATAATTCTAGTACCTCCCGTAGCAGTTTGTAGTAGTATAAATACTACCCCATGCATCAGTTCAAAGCAATGCAATAAGAGCATTCAGTCTCTCGCTCTCTCTTCTCTAGAACTCCACTCAAGCGTGTGTGTGTGCGCGTGTGCGTTTTCCTGTCCTAACAACAACAGCTGTTATCAGAGCTTTTGGTATTCGATCCAAAGCTTTGTAGTCGTGCGGTGTTTGATCCGCGGTGGCAATGACAGGAAACGGCGCAGGCGAGGTGCCAGAGACGAAGGCGGAGGACACCTTGACCACGCCTTTGAGGCAGCTCACCGTCGGTGACGGTGCTGCCGAGGTACGCGTGGTTGAAAGGGCGGTCCACGAGCACGACGGGCAGGCCCGACGTTCGTGCTCACTTGCACCAACTATGTCGAATGGGCGCTCGTCATGCGCGTCCAGCTACAGGAGAAAGGCCTGTGGACCGTGGTCGACACCGGAGTTGGTAGCGAGCGCGATGACCGGCATGCGCTGGGCGTCATCCTGCGGAACGTACCGCCGGAGATGCTGCGCACTCTCGCGGTCAAGGACACCGCCAAGCTGGCGTGGGATGCCATGAAGACGCTGCGGATGGGCGTCGAACGCGTGCGCGAGTCCAAGGCGCAAACGCGACGCGCTGAGTTCGAGGCGCTCAAGTTCCATGATAGCGAGTCGGTGGAAGCCTTCGCCATGCGGCTCACCGGTATCATCAACGACCTTGAGCTGTTGGGCGATCCCATGTCCGAGCACAAGGCGGTGCTCAAGTTCTTACGGGTCGTGCCACGACGCTACCGGCAAATGGCGATGGCCATCGAGTCTTTGTGCGACACCAAGAACATGAGCATCGAGGAGCTCAGCGGTAGGCTTGTCACCTTCGAGGAGCGCTACGACCTCGACGACGAGCCGACTCACTCGGCAACGGCCGGGCGCCTACTTCTCACGGAGGAGGAGTGGGCAGCGCGGCCGAGAGCGCGGTGGGTACACATCCACTGGCAGCGACAAGAAAGGGAAGGCTGCGGCAAACGCAGAATGCCGGCCAGAGATAGACCCACACCGTGCTATGGCGCCGGAGGCAACGACAAAAAGAAAGGAGACTGTCGATACTGCGGCATCCCTGGCCACTGGGCCAAGGACTATGGCAAGAAGAAGCGCGACGAGGAACGCCGAGGGCATGCCAACCTGGCACTCGGCGAGGAGGATGACAGGCCTGCACTCATGTTGGCACACGTCGGCGACATCGACAAGAGTCTCGTGGAGCACGGCATGGATGTGGCATGCTCGCTATGGCCACCTCCACTTCCGTGCACTCCAAGATATGACGCGCAAGCAGATGGTGCTTGGTGCGCCCATCATCGACCAAGTAGAACAAGTCTGTGATGGATGTACGCTTGGTAAGCAACATTGGAGGCCATTTCCCCAAGCATCATCGTATCGAGCCAAGGAGAGGCTCGAGCTCGTGCACACTGACTTGTGCGGGCCAATAACACCAACGACACCCAACGGCAACAAATATTTTTTGCTTGTCGTTGATGACTTCAGCAGGTACATGTGGCTGGAGGTGCTCAGGAGCAAGGATGAAGCTTTCACTCGTTTCCGCAAGATCAAGGCACGTGAGGAGGCGGAGAAAAAGTGCAAACTTCTCACCTTCTGTTCTGATCGCGGAGGCGAGTTCAACTCCGGCGAGTTCGGTGCATTCTTCGATGAGAACGGCCTCAAGCACTTCACCACGGCTAATTACTCCCCGTAGCAAAACGGCGTCGTCGAACGCCGAAACCAAACCGTCGTCAAAATGGCGAGGTGTCTCCTCAAAAGCATGGTCATGCCTGCCATGTTTTGGGGCGAGGCAGTGCGCACAGGGTGTACATCCTGAATCGGGCGCCAACCAGGAGCGTCGATGGGAAAACACCATATGAAGCCTGGCATGACAAAAAGCCACATGTACAACACTTCCGTACATTTGGTTGCACGGCGCATGTGAAGAATATCGGGCCGGGGTTGAACAAACTCTTGGACCGCTCGACGCCGATGGTGATGATTGGCTATGAGGAGGGCTCATTTTGCTACAGGTTGTATGATCCCACAACGAAGAAACTGCACGTTTCCCAGGATGTCGTGTTCGAGGAACAACGTCCATGGGAATGGAACAAGGGAGACGCCACGACGGAGTGCACGAGTGTGCTTGCTCCATCGACTTTCACAGTGGCATATGAGGTGCATGAGGCGGTCACCACCGGGGGTGCAGACGGCAACCCCGGGACGCTGCAAGTAGTGGCTACGCCGGTAGCATCGCCGGAGCCACATACACCTGTTGCGGTCACTCCCGCTCATGACGGTTGGGCGACACCGCTCGAGCAGGAGGCCAACCTCGACTCCGAGTCCGGGCCGCGTCACTACCGGCGACTCGATGACCTCTACAACGACACTGCTGAAGTTGAGGCGGAGTATAGCGGCTTGTGCTTGCTAGCAGCCGACGAGCCAACCAGTGTGCATGAGGCACTTGGCGAGGCTTGCTGGAAGCAGGCCATGGACACCGAGATGGCGGCTATCCTTGAGAACAAGACCTGGGAGCTGACAACACTCCCAACAGGCCAGCGAGCCATTGGGCTCAAGTGGGTCTTCAAGGTGAAGCGCGACCCCGCTAGCAACATCGTCAAGCACAAAGCCCGCCTTGTTGCAAAAGGCTATGCCCAGCAACAGGGGGTGGACTTCGACGAGGTGTTCGCGCCTGTGGCGTGGATGGAGACGGTGCGCCTGCTGCTCGCGCTCGCCGCACACAACGGGTGGCAAGTCCATCATATGGACGTCAAGTCGGCATTTCTCAATGGTGATCTTGCCGAGGAGGTGTACGTCCATCAACCTCCGGGCTATGAGAAGAAGAACAAGGAGGGTCAGGTGCTACACCTCCGGAAGGCGTTGTACGGACTTCGACAGGCGCCAAGAGCTTGGAACGCCAAGTTGGACATGTCAGTCATGTCACTTGGGTTCGAGAGATGTCCAATGGAGCACGCAGTGTACAAACGAGCTGCAGGTGACAACTACCTGCTCGTTGGGGTGTACGTCGACGACCTCATCATCACTGGCTCCAGCGTCATCGACATCACCAAATTCAAGGCCGAGATGCAGAGGTTGTTCTGCATGAGCAACCTTGGTCTCCTCAGCTACTACCTAGGGATCGAGGTCAAGCAAGGTGATGGTGAGATCACTATCTGCCAGAGTAGCTACGCTGCAAAAATCCTGGAGATAGCAGGCATGAGCGGTTGCAACTCATGCCACACACCCATGGAGTGTAGACTCAAGCTTGGGAAGAAGAACGCCGGCACCGCAGTGGACGCGACACGGTACAGGAGCATCATCGGTAGCCTCCGCTACTTGGTGAACACGAGGCCGGACATATCCTATGCGGTCGGCATCCTCAGCCGATTCATGGAGTCACCGGCGCAGCAGCATTGGGCTGCAGTAAAGCAGCTGCTGAGGTATGTTCGTGGCACGACGAACTACGGACAACAAGTCAGCGATTGCGCTGAGCAAGNGTCTGAGTGTCGACCTTTCCCTCGCAAAGATAGTGCTGCGTACGTACGTGAGGTCTGAAGTGAGTGTGTCTTAGGTGCCGGTTCAGTTCAAAGCTGCGAGATCCTCTTATTACAAAATTGAGATTCTCGCAAAAAGGTGGCAGGTTCTGAAAGATCTTCGGGCGAAAGCTTTCTGTTCTGAAACTAATAATGCAACAGACTATTACTTTCTTCAGAGATGATTGTTAATCAAACGCATTGGACATGCACGATAAACGTAGTACAGCTATATGCGCGCTGACTAGGGCATGCACGATGTACTGGTCAGTGAGGCAATTGGTCTTACTGCAGGCAGGGTTGTTGATTCGATAAATCAAAGGGAAGAAGGAAGAGCACGTATTGGTTTAGTTGGGTTATGAAATATTATAAAACAAAATCCGTCTGGTGGTGCAAGGTGCAGGGTGCACCGAGGTAGGCTCAAAGCAACCAGAGCAGCGAGGAGGACCCTCTGCTATTATACTGAGAGATGCAGACACCTGAATCTGGGAATGGCTGGGTGTCCCAGGAGGGACACGGTGTCTGACAGTCCGAGACACCCTCTCTAGTAATCCGTCAGGTTCAATCGCTGCCGCCTGCGGACTGGATCGGTCGATCGATCCCGAAAGGCCGCAGCCCAGCTGCTCCCACGCCTCCATGGGCTCAAATTTTGTGGGCTCGCTTCGTGACTAAGAGCCCTACGAGTGGGATTGGTGGACTGGGATGCCGGCCGCAGATTTGTGGGCTCAATCTGCGTATGGATTTTTTATTTTTTCATTTTTGTGAACTAAGAGCTTTATATTAATAATTAGACAGCATGGCTATGGTCATGCTGAATACATGATACTAAAAACACCGGAACATGGGAATCCCATGGACAATCCGGATACACAATATGAGTTGCTAAGTTTTAGTTTGTCTTACATAGAAAATTTTGAAACTAGTAAAAGCCTCTCACTTTGCAAGAAGAGCGGCGCCATAAGAAAGGTAACTCTGAGCTCTCTTTGTAAAAGAGTTTTGTGGATTGCTTGTTAGTTTGGAGGCGGTTAACGCTGGATCCGGCAAGATGATTGCTTGCTTCTTGACCGGGAAGACTAGGAAGGGCAATATCAAGAAGGTGAAGAAATCTCTCAAGAGTATATGCTAGAACAATGGTGCCATAAGCAAGGGGTACGCAGCTGCTTAATGGATGGTTCTCAACTTTTCCGGTTTTTATGTCCGACGTATTTATTCATGTGTTTTTCGGGGTTGTTGAGTTTGTGTCGAATGTTTTATACGAGTTGGTTTACGTTTGGACTTGGTGTTGTAATAGGTGTGGATAGGGTACAAATAGTGGGGGTCGAAATCTTGTATCCTAGGCCTCCTATATAATGTGAGGGTGGGCGGTGGGGTGCCACCCAATGTAATATATGATGAATCGATAGCGACAGACACGTAGGGGCAACCGGCGACTTGTACCGGTGCCTAGGGCGGTCAGGTGTTCGCGGTATAAAAGGAGAGGAGCGCTCGTAGCCATGCCCCGGGGAGTAGGAAAGTTGGCCGAACCTCATAAGCAAATATCATTGTCGTTTTCGTGCTATGATTGCTTCATCCTCGGTTGATCGACTATGCGCCTACGACAATAACGCCTACGACAATAACGTGGGAGTTTCCTTTGCATTTGTGGAGACCAATGCGTCACGAGTTTGCGGTTCTAGCGATTGAGAGGCTTTGTTTGATCTGCCTAGCCAGTCGGGGAGTTACATGATTGATTTGCCCGCATGTGGTTGTGTTGTGATGGTTTTGTCTGGTTTCCGTAAATTTTAATATAACTAATAATTCTCTTCTCCTTAATTAATAGATTGAGATAAATATTTCCCCCATTTAAATAAAAACTCGCTCAGCTCTTGAATGTGCTTTAGAATAGGTAAAATCAGCTCTCTATACACAGTCCACGAATTCGATAATTTCATGAGTTCCAAGCAATCAGTCTCCACATTAATCTTCTGCAAAATTTGTTGGATGACGAATTGGATTTCGGCTCGACATGATGCCACTTTGCTTTGGCATGAACAAACTGACCATCTCTTCCAAAACACACAACTCTAGTGTTGCAAACTCGTGGAATTTGTGTCAAACATTGTGTGAACATTCAGTTTAAACACACCAGCTACAGCTGCTTCATTGCTCCATTTTTAACAGATTTCTCAGATTTTTTCTATTTAGCAGCACTAACAAGATCATGTCACGTATCTCTAGCCTACCGACAAGCAGATGATAGCGGCATGGGGGCCTCTCCATGACGGCGTGCATTCCATGTATTTTACACTGGCCACATGCCACTTAAATCCGCGTGCAATTCTTCAACACCTAAAGAAGTGTCATAGCATAGCGGATCAAGGGACCATGAGTTGAGGGGCAAATTAGGAAATTTTGTACCAAAGAGCTCCCTGAAGATATGTCATAAAATATTCGCCGCCATACACTCGAACAAAGTTTGCCTCATAGTATCATCATGGCCTCCACAATCAGTTAAGGTCCTATGAGGCTCCATATGCCGCCGGTGTAAGTTTGCGTGGACCGGAATGTAATCTTGAACGACTCGCCACTAGAATAGTTTAACTTTGAGAGGCGCTTGTACGTTCCATAACTTATTCCATATGCCTCATTCAGATCCCCAAGAACTACACGGTTACCCTCACACATGATTCTGTCGTTGATGATGTAATAGTGATCTATAAGCACACCGACCGAATGGATGACATTATTCTCATTCTTCCATCCCAAAGTATGTTCACTTAATTTGTTTGCCTAGAGGGATGCGCTTGATAGCTTCATGATCAGGTGGTGGAAAGTTTTCATCCAACACCTCACTGCCTATTTTTTATATGCTTGGCAAACAGAGAGCCGATTGGATATTTAGACAGTCGAGATGGTTGTTTGGTTGATATTTATTGTGTTCACCATAAGTTGTTTGAAAACTAATACAATATTTAATTTCTACTATACACGGTTTTATGCTTATTATATTTACCGTAAATATATAAGGTTATTAATGGTATTTTTGTTAAAACTTAATATAAATCGGCAGCCGATCCAGTATTGGAATCTTCCCATGTCTGATTTTTTTTTTTTAATATTGCATGTTTAGTTTTATACTTATTTATAATTTCCACATAGAGAAAAATAGGAAGAAAAACAAGTTGTTTTGTTCTAATGTAGTAAAAAGTAACACAAACACATTGTCCTCGATAGAGACATCCACAAAAGAAAATCCTGCTAGATATCGCCCCCATACACAATTTAGACATTGTGCCTTAGAGCTAGTAGTTGAAACAGATACGGTGTAGATTTGATAGTACATTGCCTAATATAGTTTTATATTAATTTAAAAAAATATGAATGTTGGAAATAGTGTTCGAGAATATCTTAATATTGTAGTGACAAATAAGGTTCTAGATAATAGGCTAAAGCGGTTTTAAAAAAACTGCTACAATAATATGATATATTACTCTGTTATTCCAGCCATAGCCGCTATATACCACTGAAAATAGTGGCATTATTAGGCTTAGCTTCGTGACATATATAGATGCCATTTTTCGAATGGAATATAACTAAGCTACATGGCCAGATGGGTTTCGTGTTAAGTTCTAACAAAAGTTATTAATCAAGGTTGACTTGATGGCTATGTTTGCAAAGTTGTAAACATGTGAACTACCACTGTTTAAATCGAACTTTGGAGTGATCATGTTGCTGCTAAAAAAGAGGATGCGGGTCGACCATGGGATCTTTTGAATTCTAATTATACTCAGCTAATGGCGGTCGTAAGAGCGATTTTCAACCAGAATGCCTGGCGGCATTCTACGATATTGCAAGATGCTCTTTGTTTTCTATTTTCGCTGGTTGATTCATGTCGCACCTTGTGCGACCCTTGATTTATAATCGTTTACTATTCTAAAACTATGCAACAAAGTTTGGCTATATACATTTTTTCGATGCAGAGTCTGGGTAATGCTCTGTTATAAACGATAGCAAGAAAACGACGAAGAGCGGATCAATCAAACCAATGGGGACACAAGATTTAACGTGGAAAACCCCTACAACAATGGAGGAGAAAAACCACGGGCGCCAGCCAGCAAAACTTCACTATATCGATGTGATTACAAATGCCGGGGATTTACACAATGCGACTTATCCCAACCGGCGGCTTACAAGAGGTATATATGGTGGTGTAAAACCCTAAGTCAGCTGCAGTCTGACTCGGAAACGGCCCAAGCCTCCGGCGACGGGCCTCCGCTTCGCTCCGAAGTTAGCCTCTCACTTTATATCTTCATATGAATTTGGAACACATCAAAATAATACTCCACCTTGAGACAAATTCCATCTTGTAGAAGGAACGAGAACCTTCACCCTGAAACAACAAACAAACACACCTTCCGCGCCAAATAGCCTCTTGGGCTAGACAGTGATACCAACTAAGCCTGAGCATAGCTCAAACTTAGCAACAGGAACTGGCTTTGTCATCATATCAGCCGGATTATCATGAGTACTAATCTTGCATACCTTCAGCTTACCTTGTGCAACAACATCACGCACATAATGGTACTTGACATCAATGTGCTTTGTTCTCTCATGGAACATCTGATCCTTAGTAAGGTAAATAGCACTCTGACTGTCACAAAACAGGTTAATGCAAGCATCATCTCCACAAAGCTCAGCAAACAAACCTTTCAACCAAACAGTTTCTTTAACTGCTTCTGCAATAGCCATGTATTCCGCCTCCGTGGTGGATTGGGCAACAACCGGCTGAAGTGTTGCCTTCCAACTAACAGCACAACCACCAATGGTGAACACATAACCTGTGAGGGATCTCCTATTATCCAAATTGGCAGCAAAATCTGAATCCACATAGCCTACGAGTTCATCACCACTCTTGCCAGACTTCAAGCAAGCATCAGACGTGCCACGGAGGTACCTGAAAATCCACTGAACAACTTTCCAATGTTCTTTACCAGGATTAGCCATGTATCTACTCACCAAGCTCATAGCATATGATAAATCAGGACGTGAACAGACCATAGCATACATCAAGGAACCAACAGCACTAGAATATGGAACTCGAGACATGTACTCCAAATCATCACCAGTAGTAGGACATTGAGAAGATGATAACTTAAAATGAGGAGCAATAGGAGTACTAACAGACTTTGCATTATGCATGTTAAAACGATGAAGAACTTTCTTAACATAACTTTGCTGACTAAGAAATAAGAACCTAGACTTTCTGTCACGTGTAATTTCCATACCTAGGATTTTCTTAGCAGCACCAAGATCCTTCATCTCAAACTCGCTACTCAACTGTGACTTGAGGGCAGCGATTTCTTTCATGCTCTTGGCAGCAATCAACATATCATCAACATATAACAGCAAGTATATAGGCGATCCATCAACAAACTTAATGTACACACAACTATCAAATTCAGACCTCTTAAAGCCATGTGACAACATAAAAGAATCAAACCTTTTATACCACTGTCGAGGAGATTGTTTCAAACCGTATAAGGACCTTTTCAACTTACATACAAGATCCTCCTTACCCGGCACTATGAACCCTTCAGGCTGGTCCATGTATATCTCCTCCTCCAACTCTCCATGCAGAAACATAGTTTTAACATCTAACTGCTCAAGCTCAAGATCACGCATAGCAACAATGGAGAAAAATGTCCGAATAGAACTATGCTCGACAACCAGAGAGAAAACATCATTATAATCAATACCTAGGATTTGACTGAAGCCTTTTGCAACTAACCTTGCCTTAAACCTCAGAGGCTCACTTGGAGATAAACCCTCCTTTCTCTTGAATATCCACTTACAGCGGACGGCCTTCTTTTGCTTAGGCAAGCGCACAACATCCCATGTGCCATTCTTCTCAAGTGACTGCATCTCTTCTTGCATAGCGGAGATCCACTTCTCACGGTCACTTGAACCAACAGCTTCAGTATACGTGGACGGTTCATGTCCATGCTCCACCTGTTCTGCACAACTCAGAGCATAATTAACGATGTTACACTCCTCAATTAAACATGGTCGAGGACCACAATTTCTCTTTTGTCTACCAGCAGCGATAGACTGATTTTGTGTCTGCAAAACAGGGGGTGAATTAGGCATAGTATCATTACCAGAGTCAGAGTCATCTGATGTAGTACCATTAGTGTCTTCAGTGACATTTTCTTTTTCAACCGAGTGCTCCACCTCGACACGAACCTGTTGTTCTTCCTCATCCGAACTACCTGGCAAAACATCTGAGGACAACTTATCAAAGTACATAACAAATTCATTGAAAACAACACTCCTGCTCATAACTACCTTATTAGTTTCAGGATTCCATAGCTTATATCCTTTTACACCCGAACCATAACCAATGAACACACACTTAATAGCTCTCGGCTCTAACTTTCCATTATCAACATGAGCATAAGCAGTGCAACCGAAAACTTTAAGCTGTGAATAATCAGCAGGAGTACCTGACCATACCTCCATGGGAGTTTTCTTGTCGAGGGGAATAGATGGTGACCTGTTTATCAAGTAACAAGCGGTGGCTGCTGCCTCAGCCCAAAAACGCTTACTCATGCGAGCGTTAGAAATCATGCAGCGAGCCTTGGAGATGATAGTCCTATTCATCCGCTCCGCTACACCATTCTGCTGGGGCGTGTACGGGATGGTGAGGTGCCTGACAATTCCTTCTGTTCTGCAAAAATCATTAAAAGCATCCAAACAAAATTCGCCATCATTGTTAGTACGAAGTAATTTCACCTTCCTTTCTATTTGCCTTTCTATCATAGCTTTCCACTCTTTAAAAGCAACAAACGTGTCATCCTTATTTTTCATGAAATAAGGCCAACATTAAACTTAACTCTCGTGTGCTTACCGAAAATGCAATGTTCACAGAATTGCATCTTTCCCAAACTGCAGCCTTGCAGTAACTCTCTCTTGATCAATTCTGCCATACCAAGTTCACTCATATGTCCAAGACGCTTAAGTTTGCGTGGACCGGAATGTAATCTTGAACGACTCGCCACTAGAATACTTTAACTTTGAGAGGCGCTTGTACGTTCCATAACTTATTCCATATGCCTCATTCATATCCCCAAGAACTACACGGTTACCCTCACACATGATTCTGTCGTTGATGATGTAATAGTGATATATAAGCACACCGACCGAATGGATGACATTATTCTCATTCTTCCATCCCAAAGTATGTTCACTTAATTTGTTTGCCTAGAGGGATGCGCTTGATAGCTTCATGATCAGGTGGTGGAAAGTTTTCATCCAACACCTCACTGCCTATTTTTTATATGCTTGGCAAACAGAGAGCCGATTGGATATTTAGACAGTCGAGATGGTTGTTTGGTTGATATTTATTGTGTTCACCATAAGTTGTTTGAAAACTAATACAATATTTAATTTCTACTATACACGGTTTTATGCTTATTATATTTACCGTAAATATATAAGGTTATTAATGGTATTTTTGTTAAAACTTAATATAAATCGGCAGCTGATCCAGTATTGGAATCTTCCCATGTCTGATTTTTTCTTTTAATATTGCATGTTTAGTTTTATACTTATTTATAATTTCCACATAGAGAAAAATAGGAAGAAAAACAAGTTGTTTTGTTCTAATGTAGTAAAAAGTAACACAAACACATTGTCCTCGATAGAGACATCCACAAAAGAAAATCCTGCTAGATATCGCCCCCATACACAATTTAGACATTGTGCCTTAGAGCTAGTAGTTGAAACAGATACGGTGTAGATTTGATAGTACATTGCCTAATATAGTTTTATATTAATTTAAAAAAATATGAATGTTGGAAATAGTGTTCGAGAATATCTTAATATTGTAGTGACAAATAAGGTTCTAGATAATAGGCTAAAGCGGTTTTAAAAAAACTGCTACAATAATATGATATATTACTCTGTTATTCCAGCCATAGCCGCTATATACCACTGAAAATAGTGGCATTATTAGGCTTAGCTTCGTGACATATATAGATGCCATTTTTCGAATGGAATATAACTAAGCTACATGGCCAGATGGGTTTCGTGTTAAGTTCTAACAAAAGTTATTAATCAAGGTTGACTTGATGGCTATGTTTGCAAAGTTCTAAACATGTGAACTACCACTGTTTAAATCGAACTTTGGAGTGATCATGTTGCTGCTAAAAAAGAGGATGCGGGTCGACCATGGGATCTTTTGAATTCTAATTATACTCAGCTAATGGCGGTCGTAAGAGCGATTTTCAACCAGAATGCCTGGCGGCATTCTACAATATTGCAAGATGCTCTTTGTTTTCTATTTTCGCTGGTTGATTCATGTCGCACCTTGTGCGACCCTTGATCTATAATCGTTTACTATTCTAAAACTATGCAACAAAGTTTGGCTATATACATTTTTTCGATGCAGAGTCTGGGTAATGCTCTGTTATAAACGATAGCAAGAAAACGACGAAGAGCGGATCAATCAAACCAATGGGGACACAAGATTTAACGTGGAAAACCCCTACAACAATGGAGGAGAAAAACCACGGGCGCCAGCCAGCAAAACTTCACTATATCGATGTGATTACAAATGCCGGGGATTTACACAATGCGACTTATCCCAACCGGCGGCTTACAAGAGGTATATATGGTGGTGTAAAATCCTAAGTCAGCTGCAGCCTAACTTGGAAACGACGTGTAGCCTCCGGCGACGGGCCTCCGCTTCGCTCCGAAGTTAGCCTCTCACTTTATATCTTCATATGAATTTGGAACACATCAAAATAACACTCCACCTTGAGACAAATTCCATCTTGTAGCATGAACGAGAACCTTCACCCTGAAACAACAAAGAAACACACCTTCGGCGCCAAATAGCCTCTTGGGCTAGACAGTGATACCAACTAAGCCTGAGCATAGCTCAAACTTAGCAACAGGAACTGGCTTTGTCATCATATCAGCCGGATTATCATGAGTACTAATCTTGCATACCTTCAGCTTACCTTGTGCAACAACATCACGCACATAATGGTACTTGACATCAATGTGCTTTGTTCTCTCATGGAACATCTGATCTTTAGTAAGGTAAATAGCACTCTGACTGTCACAAAACAGGTTAATGTAAGCATCATCTCCACAAAGCTCAGCAAACAAACCTTTCAACCAAACAGTTTCTTTAACTGCTTCTGCAATAGCCATGTATTCCGCCTCCGTGGTGGATTGGGCAACAACCGGCTGAAGTGTTGCCTTCCAACTAACAGCACAACCACCAATGGTGAACACATAACCTGTGAGGGATCTCCTATTATCCAAATTGGCAGCAAAATCTGAATCCACATAGCCTACGAGTCCATCACCACTCTTGCCAGACTTCAAGCAAGCATCAGACGTGCCACGGAGGTACCTGAAAATCCACTAAACAGCTTTCTAATGTTCTTTACCAGGATTAGCCATGTATCTACTCACCAAGCTCATAGCATATGATAAATCAGGACGTGAACAGACCATAGCATACATCAAGGAACCAACAGCACTAGAATATGGAACTCGAGACATGTACTCCAAATCATCACCAGTAGTAGGACATTGAGAAGATGATAACTTAAAATGAGGAGCAATAGGAGTACTAACAGACTTTGCATTATGCATGTTAAAACGATGAAGAACTTTCTTAACATAACTTTGCTGACTAAGAAATAAGAACCTAGACTTTCTGTCACGTGTAATTTCCATACCTAGGATTTTCTTAGCAGCACCAAGATCCTTCATCTCAAACTCGCTACTCAACTGTGACTTGAGGGCAGCGATTTCTTTCATGCTCTTGGCAGCAATCAACATATCATCAACATATAACAGCAAGTATATAGGCGATCCATCAACAAACTTAATGTACACACAACTATCAAATTCAGACCTCTTAAAGCCATGTGACAACATAAAAGAATCAAACCTTTTATACCACTGTCGAGGAGATTGTTTCAAACCGTATAAGGACCTTTTCAACTTACATACAAGATCCTCCTTACCCGGCACTATGAACCCTTCAGGCTGGTCCATGTATATCTCCTCCTCCAACTCTCCATGCAGAAACGCAGTTTTAACATCTAACTGCTCAAGCTCAAGATCACGCATAGCAACAATGGAGAAAAATGTCCGAATAGAACTATGCTCGACAACCAGAGAGAAAACATCATTATAATCAATACCTAGGATTTGACTGAAGCCTTTTGCAACTAACCTTGCCTTAAACCTCAGAGGCTCACTTGGAGATAAACCCTCCTTTCTCTTGAATATCCACTTACAGCGGACGGCCTTCTTTTGCTTAGGCAAGCGCACAACATCCCATGTGCCATTCTTCTCAAGTGACTGCATCTCTTCTTGCATAGCGGAGATCCACTTCTCACGGTCACTTGAACCAACAGCTTCAGTATACGTGGACGGTTCATGTCCATGCTCCACCTGTTCTGCACAACTCAGAGCATAATTAACGATGTTGCACTCCTCAATTAAACATGGTCGAGGACCACAATTTCTCTTTTGTCTACCAGCAACGATAGACTGATTTTGTGTCTGCAAAACAGGGGGTGAATTAGGCATAGTATCATTACCAGAGTCAGAGTCATCTGATGTAGTACCATTAGTGTCTTCAGTGACATTTTCTTTTTCAACCGAGTGCTCCACCTCGACACGAACCTGTTGTTCTTCCTCATCCGAACTACCTGGCAAAACATCTGAGGACAACTTATCAAAGTACATAACAAATTCATTGAAAACAACACTCCTGCTCATAACTACCTTATTAGTTTCAGGATTCCATAGCTTATATCCTTTTACACCCGAACCATAACCAATGAACACACACTTAATAGCTCTCGGCTCTAACTTTCCATTATCAACATGAGCATAAGCAGTGCAACCGAAAACTTTAAGCTGTGAATAATCAGCAGGAGTACCTGACCATACCTCCATGGGAGTTTTCTTGTCGAGGGGAATAGATGGTGACCTGTTTATCAAGTAACAAGCGGTGGCTGCTGCCTCAGCCCAAAAACGCTTACTCATGCGAGCGTTAGAAATCATGCAGCGAGCCTTGGAGATGATAGTCCTATTCATCCGCTCCGCTACACCATTCTGCTGGGGCGTGTACGGGATGGTGAGGTGCCTGACAATTCCTTCTGTTCTGCAAAAATCATTAAAAGCATTCGAACAAAATTCGCCACCATTGTCAGTACGAAGTAATTTCACCTTCCTTTCTGTTTGCCTTTCTATCATAGCTTTCCACTCTTTAAAAGCAGCAAACGTGTCATCCTTATTTTTCATGAAATAAGGCCAACATTAAACTTAACTCTCGTGTGCTTACCGAAAATGCAATGTTCACAGAATTGCATCTTTCCCAAACTGCAGCCTTGCAGTAACTCTCTCTTGATCAATTCTGCCATACCAAGTTCACTCATATGTCCAAGACGCTTATGCCAAAGGTTAGTTTTACTAGCGTCATCATGAGAAACAGCAGCAACAGTCCCAGATAAAGTACTACCTCTAAGGACATATAATTTAGCAGAATTCATATCACCAACCATAACAATGAGAGAACCTTTTGATACCTTCAGGAGTTTGTTCCCGCCAGCATACTTGTACCCGTCACAATCAAGGGTACTGAGCGAGATCAAATTTCTCGCCATGGTTGGTATGTGTTTCACACCAGTCAATGTGCGTGTCATACCGTCACGTGTCTTGATTTGAACAGATCCAACGCCAGCAATGTAACATTGTTGGTCATTCCCCACATGCATGTAATCTCCAGTCTGCACAAACTCATAAGTGGTGACCAATCTTTGTTACAGCAAATATGAAACGAACATGCAGTATCTAGAATCCACTCATCATCACGGGAAACACATGCAGCAAAAACAGCTAGGCATTCGCCATCAGAACTACCATCAACAACAGCAGCCTCACCGGTATCATTACCTTCATTATTTTTCGGTTTGTAAGTACCTTTTCTTTTCTCCTTGTTCTGCAACTTCCAGCAATCATCAATGTTGTGATTACTCTTCTTACAGTACCTGCAGAACTTGTCACGGCCTTTAGACTTTGAGCGACCTCTGTCACCCTTGCTCTTGTCTCTGTTGTTGTGGTTGTAGTTGTTGTCTCGCTGCTCAGGCCTGCCTCGGACCTGCAAAGCATCACCCTTGGAGGAGGACGACTCCTCCTTCTGTACCATACCCTTCATCTTTTCCCTCGTCATGAGGGTCTCATAAACTTCAGAAGTGGTTAGTTCATCACACGGCTCAGCTGTATGGTATCACGGAAATTTGCAAAAGAATTTGGCAGCGAAACTAGAAGTAAAAGTGCTAGATCTTCATCCTCATATTTTACGTCCATCGACACTAGGTCGGAAACGATCTCCTTGAAGATCGATATGTGATTCATTACCGAACCACCTTCTTGCAGCTTGTGCGAGAACAACTTCATCTTCACATGCATCTTGCTGGTCAGATCTTTGGACATGCAGATCGACTCCAGCTTAGCCCACAGCCTTGCTGCGGTTTTCTCCTGCAGTACTTCTTGCAGAATATCATTAGATAGATGAAGTTGAATCAGAGACATAGCCTTACGGTCTTTCCTCTTCTCATCGGCGGTCTACTTGTCCGCCTCCTTGTCGCCGAATTTCTCCAGCGCCTCGTCAAGATCATTGGACTGTGCGAGGATCGCACACATCTTGACCTGCCACAACGAGAATCTCATCTTGTAGTCATCAAACTTCATCGATGCCATCGCGAAACCCTAATCTGAAACCAGGGCTCTGATACCACTTGTTATAAACGATAGCAAGAAAACGACGAAGAGCGGAACGATCAAACCAACGGGGACACAAGATTTAACGTGGAAAACCCCTCCAAAAATGGAGGAGAAAAATCACGGGCGTCAGCCAGCGAAACTTCACTATATCGGTGTGATTACAAACGTCGGAGATTTACACAATGCGACTTATCCCAACCGGCGGCTTACAAGAGGTATATATGGTGGTGTAAAACCCTAAGTACGCTACGGCCCAAGCCTCCGGCGACGGGCCTCCGCTTCGCTCCGAAGTTAGCCTCTCACTTTATATCTTCATATGAATTTGGAACACAATAAAATAACATGCTCCTCTTCTTGAAAAACAATATAAGCACCGATATTACTGCAAGTGGCAATGGGCCAAGACAGCAATCCATCTTCTCTTCTATCAACATGGCAGGCCTATAAATGACTCTAAGTTGATGACACCACAAACAAAAAGGATATTTGCTACATCAATTTTCATTATTGGTTCAGAACTTCAGATGCGTATGTTGACTTGTTGGTTATATAGACGTCTTGTCAAATATGAATAGCGGATATTTTAGACTATGCACCAACACGATTCACACTCTTCTCGGCTAGCTTGTCCCTTTCTCTTGCCGGTTTTGCACAGCCAAGTTTTAACCAAACCTTGACTAACTCTACATAAGTGAGTACGTAATCGTCATCACGTGCGTATTCGTCCGGTCCCGCCGTTAAAACTGACAGTATTTGCACCACACGAAAATGTTTGCACGATTTGTTCCAAAACGCCCAAGGAAAAAACTATACGGGCCAACATGTATCATCTTGCTTTTCTCCAGTGAGATCGATGTCTATAAATACTGGCCTAGTGGCCTACACTACCACGTATAAAATTCAGCGAGCAGGAGGATATACACAGCTCGAACTGATCGTGAGATCGAAGATAGAGTAGAGCAGGCAAAGTAATTAGCGCGGACGATGGCATCCTTCGCTAGGGCAGTACGTTTCCTGGTGCTCCTGATGTTCGTCGTCTCCGCGGTGATCATGACCAGCCCCGTCTGCCACGGAGGCCGTGTCGGTTCGTGCTTATTCATAACTGTTCATCTCATTCGATCTGCTCCTCTTCGTCACCAGCTTGTGCTCCTAGAAACAAGATTCTAGAGTAGCTCATCTCATTCGATCTGCTCCTCTTCGTCACCACCTTTTGCTCCTAGAAACAAGATTCTCGAGTGGCATTCTAAGTTTCTGAACATGCATGATTAGTTCTGATTCCAAAGATGTTTTTTGCGTTTTCTTTCCAGGACCAGGTGGTCCAAGCCCAGGATTAAACGCCAACCCTGCTGCGGAGTCGTCGACCGATGCAACTTTCCCCCGTCCAATATGCCGCCGACAGGGATGCCCAGTCTTACCACCGAGGGGCGCACCTGCACCACCTTCCCCGAACAATTGAAGGTCGAACAGCCTTGATGCGCATGCCCGCTACCAGTAGTACAATTTACATCCACGATCTTGTTGAACCGATTATAGTATCTTCTACTCGTGTACTTCCGTTACATTTAGTAGTACGCTGAATAAAACCTCAAGTATATAGTATGGCCCTGATGTGAATGTTCGTGTAATAGTGGGACTTCGGTTCAGAACTAAGTAATAAAGATGGACAGTGAGTCAGCACACTGTGTTTTTGTACTTGTGTTTAGGTTTGCTGCCTAGTACATTCAGGGCTAGCTCCCCTCGTGCTATTCTACTCTAGGGAAGAAGGCGGCCACATGCCTGCAACTGCAGTTCAAGCTAGCTTGGAACTGAACCGCAAATTAAGTCGCATTGATCCCTTTTGACATAGATCAAGCACTTGATCCAAGTCGTCTGGTGCACGTTCCTTACCCCAAACGCTCCATTTGAAGTTTGTCGATTCGACGAACTCGAGGAGTACCTCTTGTCCTCTTCCCCACTGCTACCGACCTTCTGTTGTATGATGTGTACGTGTTCATGGTGTGTTGGGTGTGCTGTTTACTTAATGTGTTCGTCGTGTGCTTGTCTCAGTCACTTAACCTCTTTGACCTTTTGATCATCTATTTTGTCCATCCACCGTTTCATGGTGAAGTCTACGGGTGAAAAAGATGTCGGTGTACTGTTCAGTCTGTGCTTGGTGTACGTGTGTGTTTTCAACCTCTCTGCCAGGTCTGCTCCGCTGTTGACGCAGAGAACTTCGCCGCCGTCGCAGCAGTTTCCGCCGCAACCTCCGTCGCTGCCATGAACGTCCCCACCGCCGCCGTAGATCTTGCCGCGACCTCCGCCGTCGCTCGCACCATCACCGTGCTCGCCACCATGGAGTGAGGTAATTTCACCATGTAGATAAAAGGTGAAAGTAAGTGCCAATGCCCATGGCACACGGTTGCAATCAAACGTCACGACTTACGTTTCCCTGGGCTTTGCTTGAATCGATGCAGACATCCAAACAATGTACAGAAACATGGCCCATAATGCGTATCACTCCAACCAGACCACGCATGGCTATGACGGGAGGAGACACGAAATTGGGAACATGAACCATGTTACAGTACATGTGAATTTCATTAGCCTTTCCATCAGTTCGGATTTTTGGTGTAGTTGGCTAGTGCACAAAACATGACATGGTATTAGAGCATCTCCAAGCGGCGCGCTAAAACTAGTTTACCGCGCCAAAATAGCGTTTTAGCGCGCGGGAGGGGAATTGCTTTTCCAGACACTGGAAAGTTTAGCCCGCCGCGGTAGCACTTCACCAGGCGCGCGCGCCCAGCCGGCGCTTACCAAAAATAAAATAACAGATATCAATTTGATAAAATGAAGTAGGATGATCTCAAACATAAAAAAAATGCAAAATTATGACTTGATTAACATAGCATAGTTCAAATTTATGACATAGTTCAAAATCATCAAACCACAAGCAAGTTCATCACAAATAATTCATACAAACAAATAAAATATCAACAATCATGTCTCATTTTCTTCTTCCTCCTCCTCTTCATCTTCACGCGCCGTCAATGCCGCCCCCCACTTTTGACAATCCCCGTTGATCAACGACCACCGGGACCGAAGAGATCTATCGGTGCGTTTATGTCCACTTGTCCTTCATCATTTTCCAATATGTATCTCTAGTTTGGTCCGTCGCAACGATGGCATCCATGGAGACGTACAACCAAGTCTTGCATAGCAAGACATCTTCATCCATGGTGTAGTTGGCCGCCCTACCTTTCGGTCCACCGACCACACCCTCACCCTCCTCATCCACTTCATATTCCTCATTATCATATTCATCATGTGCTTCATTGGTGTGAGACCAATAGTTGGAACCAACACCCATAGTTGCGAAATATGTTTTATCATTTAAACTACAAGGTGTACAACAAGCTAAATGAAGCTATTCCTCATATGCAAACATTTATCTAACAACAACAAACAATAAACAAAAAGAAACTAAATTTTATACCTTTCGGGCATTTCATCAAACACCATGGGCGCACCGGCCGGCGCAGCAAATTCGGGCGGTGGAGGCGGGGGCGGCCGTGGCGGTGGAGGCGGAGCCGCGGTCGAAGTCGCGGTCGGTGGCGGTGGAGGCGGAGTCGCGGTCGGAGGCGCGGCCTTCCTCGGACGCCTAACGCCGTCCGCCTTCCCCTTCTTTTGGCCCGCGGCGTTTTGGCCTGCCGTCGCCGCCGCGGGCCGCTTGGCCACGCCGGACCGAGGCTTCCCGCCGGGCGCCGGCGCCGCGGCCACAAAGAGGCCGCGCGCGATAGCAGTGCTTGGGGCGGTGCGGTTCCGGCCAACCCCGCGCTAGGGTTTGCGGCGGCGGCGGCGGCCGAGGGGGCGCGGCTGTACGTAGGGGTTGCGGGGATGTCGGCGGCGCCGTCCATCGGAGGGATTTTGCCGGCGGCCGCGCGGGGGCAGGGGGAGGACAGGCGCGCCGGAGGTTTCAGGGCGGCGGTTGGATTCGCGCGCTCAGTTTCTCTTCACCCAGTGCGCTGGAGCGGGAGCGCAAAATACACCGCGGGCGATGCATCAATTCCGCGTACGCTGGCCCCTTTTTACCGCCTGCGTCATTTTAGCGCGTCTGCTGGAGCGCTGCTTTTGGCCCCGTGCGCGCTAAACTGGCGGTTTTTTTCCGCGCGCATCTTATTTAGCGCTTCTGTTGGAGATGTTCTTAGAGCCTAAGGTCTCGAGTTCGAGTCCTGCTTTCCGCAATTTATTAAAAAAATGCTCGTAGACCCCTTTGTGTCTACGTATATAGACCTATGGAGCCATACCTCTGAGACTCGCGCGCTGTCGCTCTTCTCCGGTGCCTTTCCGCGTCACACGTGAGAGGGAGTGTTACGATATATGTGGATTGCCTACCCCTTTCCATCAGTTCGGACTTTTATAATAGTTGGCTAGTGCATGAAACATGACAAACCAAACGCTCCCTAGTATGTTTCTCTATTACTTGAAATCTAGCTGGTCAGGTCGCACTTCAACGGCCTCCTCCACGTACCGGTCGTTTTAAAACGCAACCCGGGTGTTGGACGACGCTAAGCGTCATGGTCGTTGTGGCGGTAGCGAGGAGCACTCCAGCGGGGCGGGTACAATCGATATTTTGAAACAAAGTTATATTGTCTGCCCGTGAGTTTTTAAGGGTCCATTTTCCACTTATTGTGTGTCCTAGTACACCGAGTCACTTTATTTTTCTTTTGACTTTCTTTTTTTGCTTTTTCTATTGTTTTTTATTCTTATTTTACTTCCATTTAATCCGATTTTTACTTCTCTTTTTTGTTTATTTTTTATTTTTGGCGGGTAAATACATTTTTTTAGCTACACGAACCTTGTTTTGAAAATTGACATTTTCGAAAACATGAGAGTCATTTAAAGATATATGAACATTATCGTTAATGCATGAACATTTATTTTAATAAACATGGCCATTTATTATGACTTAAGTTAATTTGTTTATTAATACTTGGGTTTACATGAACATTTGTTTCGAATACATGAATATTATTTTGCGGCTATTTTCTTTTCACATATATATTTTTTAAATGCATGATAAATTATAACAATGAACATTTATTTTTTAAGCAATGATCATTTTTATATTTGTTTAACTGAATATATAAAAAAAGTGAAACAAATATATTATAAAAAGGACTATACATAAAAAACAAACGAATTATGAACAAAAACAAACGAATTATACAGCCATACCCATTAATGGGCCGTATCTGTTCAAAAAATTTATGGGCCTTATTAAATGTCGTCCATGTACGAATCTAAGGGGTCGTCGTCCATGCTTCCATCCATTTTTCCACTCCTCAAAAAAAGAATCCATTTTCCGAGTTAGAGATACAGAGGATCATGCATTATTTTTCAGTAAAACTCACCTTGTTTCTCTAATCATAGAGTACTGCCTATGCTTTTTGGTGAAAATGCGAGGCGACGCCAGCGAGTGGCTGTCGTGGTCGTGGCGTTGTTGGGTCGTCGGCTAGCTGATCCGTTACTCTTGTGCCTGTCTATTGCATGGCAATGTTGTCGACATCCTTGACTAACCGCGGAAAAACGCACTAGCAGTTACCAAAGCACATCGTTGTGCACCACATAAGGTTGATGCTTGAAGAAAAGTATAGGGAAATTGAGGGGCCAATAATTTTTTTCTTTTCATCAGGAATTCAGGATTGATTTCTATAAATATGGCCATCCAGCAAGCAGCAGGCTATGCACAGCTCAACAAACTCATCACAATTCAGACTTCAGAGGGTAGTGAGTGACTAGTAAGGAAGCCAGATTGAGCTCGGATGGGGTACTTCGCCAAAGCAGCCCGTTTCCTGGTGCTCCTCCAGCTCGCTCTGTTCATATTCTCCGCCGTGATCAGTGGTTCCGTTGCAGTGGCCCGTGACATCAGTAGTTAGTGCTTCCGAACTGTTCTTCTCATCCTCTTCGTGGTCGCATCCTTCTTGAAATTCTAGCTTTCTGACCATTTACTTATAACTGAACATCCATGGATGCTTGTGTACTTGCTTCCAGGTGGTACTCTGGACCCTAACCATCCTGTGTGTCCCAACGGATCGTGCAAACCAGGTGGATCCTACACCCGACCATGCCGCTCCAAGTACAACTGCCCACCGGCTGGTCAACCCTAGTTTAACTAGTTAGTACCTGCGGACCCCGTATCCTAAATAATGCAAAGGATATACTGCTCACCATGGGCCTTGAGGCTTGCTTCCTACACGTAGCAGTACAAGTTACTGGCTTATACTTAACGGATAGATATATCTGTCGCCTCGTACACGCGTGTACTTACATTTTAATATCCAAATAAAACTTGAAGCATCTCTGGCCCTGATATGAATGGTTGTATGAACATGAAAGTTCGGTTCGGAATATCGGCATTGATGACCTGACCGAGCACACTCTCTCGCTGAGTCTCTTGCTACCTATGAGATTTAATCTAGCTTCAAGGATCTCCTCCTGCTACTCTACTCTAGACATGAAGGCTGCCGCCCGATGCCTGCCTGCATATTAAGCTTTGTGTCTCTTCAAACGAAAATTCTAATTAAATGTGGTAAAATCGATCTGTATGTGTGGTTGCCATATTAATATAGCGGGGTGATAGCCTGTTTCGAGAGGTGTGGCTACGGTGGTTAACATACACATTTCTCATGAAACGTGTACGATGATACACCATGCTAGCTTTAGGGTGTTTATATGGGAGAGAAGCTTCCTTTGATAATTTTTTGCATCCACTAAAAACTCGTCACAAAACGATACAAAACATAGAGTTCATCGGTCTCTAAAAAAACGAGATGCCCACAACCCTAGCAAGTGCCCAACAAAATCTCTGAAACAAAGATGATATAGTTTGATATCAAAAGGAATACATAATAAGAGGACCGATTTAATCGACTAAACTCTCATTCATGTAGGACAAAAACCTCTTTGTTGTCCACTCTAATTGGGTACATACTGCCGTCAATATATAACCCTTGTGCTCTAGTCTATCCAGCAAGAACCACCAACATGAGTGTGTAATCTGCACTGAGAGAAGACATCTTCTTGCTGTCTTTAAAGGCGGTAGTAAAAATTGGATAATTCAACTATTTGTTGTTTGAATTTTTTAAGTTGGGTCAAACGAAAGAGATGGTTTTTAATACAAGAGACAAAATCATTTACTGTGCATGCAGCGACTATTATATTTTCTCTCTTCCTTTTACGTGATTCGTAATCTAGGCGCCACAACATACAAACTACTTTTTCCGCTGTTATCCTTCGGTGGTCATTTCATCTCTAGAGGCCTTCTCAGGCACCGACATTTGGACGGAACACACATATCAACTTTGATGTACTATATTAGTTTCTACAAGCTAAGAATTTGTACGTTGGCTACGGAGCGACTAAAATATATGAGGTTTTCAAATAATGTTTTCTATTCATCAACTCTAGCATGTGAGTGTAACACACAACACACCAAAAAGTACGATGTACATTATTTAGAGAGGCAACACATACGTGAGTGAGTAATAAGGAAGTTAACTCTTCTAGATAATATATTAAATATATAAGGCATATACGAGTAATTATGAAGTAGATGTGCTTAAAAAATAGTTTGGATGGAAAGTTTAAATATATTTTTAGGTATGAAATTTGTCTAATAGTAAAGAAATAGTGTGGGTCGGGGTTAGGAATAACAGGGTGATGTACCATCGCCATCACCAACTCCACTTTAATAGTAAAGATTATCTTAGATTCTTATGTTCGTAGTAATGAAGTCTAGGGCAGTGTCACATGGAACAAAATACCATGGATTTGTATTCGTCTTGGTGCAGTCGGTACGACCAGAGAGCCTCTAGTACTGCCGTGAGATGGCTTTATATTATGTGCATTTTTGTCTGACTCTCCGATTTATAAGGTCCCCTTATACCTTTATATTTCCTATGTGGCTACCAAATATTTGGTTCTTTCATGTTTTTACGCTTTATGTCCTCGACATGTCTTGGCGATAGTGACAAAGTTTGGGGGTGTATCTGGCTTGAGCCTAGATTTTCCCAACTAAAAGTTTGGCTTGCCAAAATGCTCGTCATTACTGGTTCTGCGTGTGCACAAGTTGACCAACATTGAAAAGAAAGTTAAACTATAGGGGACAAAGAGCACTGATAGGCCAACACATCGGTCATCAACCAAAAAAAGACCAAATTTTTGGATATGGCCAAAAATATGTAAGGTCTTTTTTGGTCGCAGACCAAATATAATGGTGATCTGTAGTTCGTTCTGGTTTACGCTTCTCATGAATAGTATTTTCTCGCTTTTAATATTTTTGGTTGGCGGTTTTGCTATGAAATAGCAGTTGGGCCTTCACACGAATGTGTCTCCGACTATAGTCAATGCTCTTAGCCTCTTCGGATGATAGGATCCTACATAATTTATAGGGTACTCATGTGGCTCTTTAGTCTTTAAAACCTTTGAGACTGGTTTGATTTTGATAGGTTTGGTCTAGTGTAGTTTTCTCCGCCTGAGACGTGGACATAGACGAGATACAAAAATGGGAGTGGTACATTCCATGACTTCAAAGAATCATTTTTTTTTAAAAGGGGAGCAAGCTCTAGCCTCTGCGTATATTACCTTGTTTTCGAGTTTTTAAGTGTACAAATCATGAGTCACACAAGATGGCAACATGAATCTATTAGTGCAATACATAAAACAAAATGCCTTTATTCATTTTGCAATCTTGTAAAATGCCACCACCGGACAGAGCCATCGAGTGAGGATTGGTTGAATGTTCTTTTGATGCTCGTGGTGGGTTACTCTCCGTCTCACTACGGGGAAAACTGGCTTTGCCGTGCGGCGAAATCGCACGGCAAAGGGCTATATACGCACGGCAAAGCCTTTGCCGTGCGTCGACGCACGGCAAATACCGCACGGCGAAGTCCTGCCCGGCAAAGGCTTCTTTGCCGTGCGCCTCAAGAAAAATGCACGGCAAAGGCTTTGCCGTGCGGCGTCTGCTTCGCCGTCTGCCACCAGTCTCTGCCGTGCGAGTGACATTGCCGTGCGCCGCCACCATCTGCCGTGCGAGGATCTTTGCCGTGCGCCCTAACTCCTTACGCACGGCAAAGGACGCCTCTTTGCCGTCCGCCCTACCCCCGCACGCACGGCAACGAACTCTCCAGGCACTCCCAGGCCAGCAGCTAGCACAGCCTTTGCCGTGCGTATGCGCACGGCAAAGCGACCAAATGGTCCTTTGCCGTGCGCATACGCACGGCAAAGGCCCTGGGATTTTTCAGGTAATATTTGTTTTTCATTAATTCCTGCAGTTTAAATACAATATATATACACAGATAATTCAACACCAATATAACACACAATCTGAGCAAGCAACTGCGACAATCTGAGCACACCCAACAAGATCCAACATAATCCACCATAATCAATCATAGTCCATACAATAAGTTGAACATTAGAGTACATATATAAACATCAATATAGTCAGGCATTGGCGGTTGGCATCAAGGAGCTGGAGGTGTGCATCAAGGAGCTGGAGGCTGGCAGCGAGAAGGTGTCCCGGAGCGTGATGCATACTAGGGTGGCGTTGCGCAACCTTCCCAACCTAGAATGTAGAGAAATGCACATGTTGATGTTATTGCTAAAAACATAGGTGATAGCTTCATGTTTTTCATAACAATGTTCAGCTCACATTTTCATGTCATTGCTAAAAACAGAGGTGATAACTTCATGTTTTTCTTCTGAATCTAGGGTTCGATGAAGAAGAACTATTGTGCTGCGGCTAGCACCTCTTTGGTTTTTCATAACAATGTAGAGGAACTAACCTTTATTGTAGCTAAGGGCCTGATGGTCCGGATCCATCTCCTTGTCCACCATGTTCTACTAGGTGAAAAGAAAAATAATGAGATTGCTAAATTTCCAACAAGTGTGAGACAATAGAGTAAATTATGCAATTTTCAAGTTATTTTTGGTACAAGTGTGATCGATGTCATTCTACAACCTAGAAGTGCGTTGGTCACAAGTGTAGGAGAACTCACCTGCAAACTGCGTCAGGCTCCGGATGATGTTTGGATTGTTGACGGTCGTCTGAGGTGTCACCGGGCTCTGACCGGGCTGAGGTGCCTGGATGAGCTGCATGTTCGGTATCACCGGGCTCTGACCGGTCTGTTGTTGCATCTGCATATGATGTTCGGGTTAGACAATAAGACAAGAGAAATATGATGGAGATATTAGGTTAACCACTCACCCACGGGAAGGCGAAAGGAGGAGTAGGAAGCGTCCCCGGTGGAGAAGTCAGAAGGGTCTGGTTCGCAAACCAGTTCATCATCTGTTGTTGCTGCTGCATCTGTGTCTGCAACTGCATCTGCAGCTGCTGGCTCGCTCTAAGCTGCTCCTCCAGCTGCTTCTGCCGCTGCTCCGCCTCCTGCCGGTATCTCTCATTTTACGAAGCCTTTGTGTTTCTCTCTCGGGCGGATACTGCCAACGACCCCAATTCGGCCCCCCCTTCAAACACTCGTCCGCGAGGTGCAAGATCATATGTTGCATCGGATTAAAGAACCCTGGAGGAAAGATCCTCTCAAGATCGCAAAGCAACTTGGGTGCATCTTTATCTAGCTTCTCAATCACTTTAGTGTCTAACTCCTTAGCACAAATCTGGCGGAAGAAAAAGCTCAACCTCGACAGCACTCGCCAAATCTGCTCAGGGACATAGCCTCGAATCATCACCGGCATTATCCGCTCAAGCCATACGTGGTAGTCATGACTCTTGAGTCCTTGTACTCGCAACGTTTCCATGTTCACACCCCTCATCCAGTTGGCTGCGAACCCATCAGGGAAAAACAAACAATGCTTCATCCAATGGAAGACCTCCCTTTTTTGGGCCTTTGTGAGGGAGAACGGAGCTTGTCGCTTAGTCCACGTTTTTTTGGCGCCATGAGGTGGCTGCATGTTCAACTTTGGTCTATCACACAATTTTTCTTGATCAAGTCGAGACTTTATGTTATCCTTCGTCTTCTCAGTGTCCATGATGGTGCTCCAACATGCATCACTGATATTCTTCTCGGTGTGCATTGTATCAATGTTATGCGGGAGCTCGAGATCCTCAAAGTAAGGGAGCTTCCATAAGCACGGCTTGTGGGTCCATTGGTGTGTCTCCCCATATCCCAAGAAACCATTTCCATCGGGCTTAGGCTGGAGAGCTTCTAACTCGGCCTTGATTTCCTTTCCGGTCTTCGGAATTGGCCTCGGGTCATGGACAACACGGACTTTTTTGAAACTCTTTACATCACTCCTGTACTGATGATTCTGCTCTAGGAACTGTCGAGCTTCATCAAAGCAGGAATACTTGCCTCCCTTGTCCAGCCAGAAGAAAAGCACAGCCTGCCTGCACACTGGGCAAGGCCACTTCCCATGTGTACACCACCCGCAGAACAAGGCACGTGCTGGCAGGTCATGCAGTGAGGTGTGGTACCAGACATACATATCGAAGTACTCCTTCTTTGATGCATCATATGTTCGGATCCCACGACCTTCCCAGCCACGAAGCAAATCATCCACCAGCGGTTCCAGGTACACATTCATGTTCTTACCCGGGTATTTCGGCCCTGGGATTATCATCGACACAAACATGTTTTCTGATCTCATGCAGACGCCAGGGGGGAGGTTCAGGGGAATTACAAACACTGGCCAACAACTGTATACTGCAGCCGACATACCATATGGATTGAACCCATCGGTTGATATCGCAACTGCTACGCTCCTCGAGTCACCGGCTTTCAGTGGATACTTCTTGACAAAGTTCTTCCATGCACTACCATCCGACGGATGTATCATCTTGTCAGTGTATCTGTTTCCTTCTACGGCCCACCTCATCTGCTGGGCAGTATCCTCGGTCATGAAGAGCCGCTGGATCCTCGGCAGGACTGGAAGATACCGGAGGATATTCTTGGCAATCGTGGTCTGCCTCTTCTGACCATCACCATTGGTGTCAACCTCAAAGTACCTAGAGGATTTGCATTTGATGCAATATTTTGTGTCAGCATGCTCCCCTCTGAATAGCATGCATCCCTTTGGACAAGCATGTATCTGCTGAGATGACATCTTAAGGTCACTGAGCAATTTGGTCGAATAGTAAAAGTTTTGCGGCAAGAGGTGCCCTTTCGGCAGAATGCTGCCAATGACGACCAGAAGCTCATCAAACCCATCTCTGCACAAGTTCCTGCGGCACTTGAAGGCCATAAGGCGAGCTATAGCATCTAGTTGGGTAACATTTGTATTTTCGTGTAGGGGTTTCTGCGAAGCAAACAAAGCCTCATAATATTGCCTTGTGTTTTCCTCCGGCTCCTCACGTGTCTCTGCATCCTGAGATGTCTCCGCCTCTACATGAGGGCTTTCAGGCACATTAGCATTAGCCAAGTTTTCTAAGCACCTATCAAACCCAGTATCATATTCTCTCCTAGGATGAATCTGCCGAATCTGCCGCACCTCCTTCCTAGCACGTTTTTTGGCCTTTTCTCCATGGAAAGTCCAAATCTTGTAGGATGGTGTGAACCCAAACTTGAGCAGGTGACTACTCAGAGTTTCCTTGTTCTGTGGCTTTTCATTATCGCACTTACTACAAGGGCAGAAAACTGTTCTGGGTTTGCTACGGATGTCAAACGCACTGTTCACGAACTGCTCTGTCTTTTCTAGCCATTCATCGGTATAGTTCCACGGACTGATTCTGCCATCGTACATCCAGTCACGATTATCCATCCTTTATTCAGCACCAAAACAGACAAACATAGCATTTATATAAATAGGAATTAAATGCATCATAGTTTAATTTTTTTTAACGCATGCATCAACCTACATCTCTACTAGGTGGGCTCCTAGCAGCCGCCGGATCCGTAGATTGAGTACGTCCTCCCTGCTCTACCCCGACCCGAGACAGAATTTCGGCAGCACCTCCCCGCTGTTCTCCCGATACACGTCTCGGCAAAAAGCCGAGAGGGATGTGCATCCGGAGAACAACGGGGAGGCGCTGCCGAAATCCTGTCTCGGATCGAGGTAGAGCGGGGAGAACGTACCCAACTACGCATCCGCCGGCTGTCCCGATAAATGTCGTAAGAGTTACGGTTCATAATATGCGAGACCACTAATGCATATTTATCCGCGTAACCCTTACGACCGGGAAGTGACGCCTAGGTAACGCGACATACTTGGTGATCTAGACACAAAAATAAAACCTAGGTACATAGGCGCAAGATTTTTACCCTAGAAGCGTGAGTGAAATGGTGAAGTAGATCCGGGACTCCCGTCAAACACCCCCGCGACGCCGCACCCAGTGTCCACCTAAAAGCATCACCTGCATTGCGAGAAAATGAATTAGTATACTAACAAAATTAAGTTAACCCTGGCAGATAGCTAAAATTGTATCTTCTGACGGATAGTATTTCAAAGGTAGAAACCAAAATGCGCTTTCAGACATTTTGAAAATTGCCTCTATGGTTAGCTATTTTTCGCACATTTGGCAATACCTATAAAGTCTATTTTAGGCACCATTGAAAACTACTAGAAACTGAATTTTGAGGCATTATTTTGTAGAATTGTTGAAATATTCAAAAGTACCTAATGATATAACATTTCATGGACCTACCGAAAGCGATCTCTTCTACCCAACTAAATGCAGCATTTCTATTTTTCCTTTTAAAATAGTGCCTCTAAATTGGGTACATTTTGTCTGCATTGCATAAATAAATTGACAAAAAAAAAACAACACGAGCTCACCTCGGGTGGGGGAGGGGAGGAGGCGGTGGCGGAGGGGAGGAGCTGCGGCGGTAGAGGCAGGGCGAGGCGGCGGTGGCGGAGGGGAGGAGCGGCCGGCAGGGGCAGGGCGAGGCGGCGGTGGGCGTCGGTGGAGGGGAGGTGCGGGCCGGGGGTGGCGAAGGGGAGGAGGCGGTGGCGGAGGGGAGGAGGGCCGGGGGTGGCGGAGGGGAGGAGCCTGCACCGGCGGACGAGCTGCGCCGGTCGCGGAGGGGAGGAGCTGCGCCGGCGGAGGGGAGCTGCGCGGGCCGGGAGTGGCGGCGGAGGGGAGCTGCCCGGGCCGGGGGTGGCGGCGGAGGGGAGCTGCCCGGGCCGGGGTGGCGGCGGAGGGGAGCTGCGCGAGCCGGGGGTGGCGGCGGAGGGGAGCTTCGGCGGCGGCGGAGCTGCGGGGGCTGGGGGTGCGCGCGTGTGACGACTGCGTGCGTGTGCGTGCGAAATGGGGATCGATCGGGCGCGCGTGCGTGTTTGACTGCGAGATGGGGATTTAGCTAGGGTTCCGACCGGCTTTGCCGTGCGCGCGGAACAGTGCACGGCAATGCTGTCTTTGCCGTGCGTCTTCTTCTTTGCCGTGCGCCTACGCACGGTAAATACCCTTTGCCGTGCGCCTACGCACGGTAAAGATCCTTTGCCGTGCGCCTACGCACGGGAAAGATCATTTTGCACCATTTCATCCTTTAGTATAGTAGGTATATTTATTCTTTAAATTAGTTAATGTTTTTAGTGTATATTTTGTTGACTATTTGTTAGTACTAATTAGATTGTGTACACATACGTGTTGCAATACGACATATATACTCTACATCTTCATGCCGCCACACATCAGGGTTTCGGAGCAAAACGTGCTTCGTGGCATCGGAACTAGATATGCCACCTACCAACCTTCCATCACAATTACACACATAGGTTAGGGAGACATGCAAGTTTTCCTGTGATTCCGACACTCCGGCGATGTATCTGCGGCGAAACCCTAGACCGGGGGCCAGACAGGTCTACCCCTATAGCTTTCTTCGTACGTGGGTAGTCCGGTGTACTTTTCTATGTGTTTTGGTTTGTTTAGTACATATATGCATGGAAAAGCAAGTTTGGGCCCATTTCAACACATTATTCACTCCGGCTAACCCTTAGGCGGAGTTTGCACCGCCGGGGGCCCACAGACCGCCGTTTTCGGGGGGTATGAGCTCCGGAGCACCGGAATCCCACCAAAACTTGCACGTGGGCCTAGGATATATGTGGTAGTGTGTTGGAAGGTGTGATCCACCAAATGGTGCAAGGCATAGCTCCCCGGTGTGACCTTCCTCACTTTGGCCGATAACACTTAGAAGATTCCTGGACGTGTGGGTTGAAGTGTCCCGCTGCGGCTATACCGGAGGCTAGAATGTGCCAAAGGGTGCCAAGCCTGGTTTTCCATTTGTGTAATGCCTAAACAAACCTAAACCTATGAAAAAGTATATTGGTGGAACCTCGTGCGGAGAAATCTAGGGGGGTAGACCGCCGGGGGCCCACGGACCGTCGTATCCGGGGGGTATGAGCTCCGGAGCACCGGAATCCCACCCAAACTTGCATGTGGGCCTAGGATATGTGTGCTAGTGTGTTGGAAGGTGTGATCCACCAAATGGTGCAAGGCATGGCTCCCCGGTGTGACCTTCCTCACATTCCGGCCATAACACTTAGAAAATTCCTGGACGTGTAGGCTGAACTGTCCCGCTGCGGGTATACCGGGGCTAGAATGTGCCAAAGGGTGCCAAGCCTGGTTTTCCATTTGTCTAATGCCTAAACAAACCTAAACCTATGAAAAAGTATGTTGGTGGAACCTCGTGCGGATAAATCTAGGGGGGTAGACCGCCGGGGGCCCACGGACCGTCGTTTCCGGGGGGTATGAGCTCCGGAGCACCGGAATCCCACCCAAACTTGCATGTGGGCCTAGGATATGTGTGCTAGTATGTTGGAAGGTGTGATCCACCAAATGGTGCAAGGCATGGCTCCCCGGTGTGACCTTCCTCACATTCCGGCCATAACACTTAGAAAATTCCTGGACGTGTAGGCTGAACTGTCCCGCTGCGGGTATACCGGGGGCTAGAATGTGCCAAAGGGTGCCAAGCCTGGTTTTCCATTTGTGTAATGCATAAACAAACCTAAACCTATGAAAAAGTATGTTGGTGGAACCTCGCGCGGAGAAATCTAGGGGGGTAGACCGCCGGGGGCCCACGGACCGTCGTTTCCGGGGGGTATGAGCTCCGGAGCACCGGAATCCCACCCAAACTTGCATGTGGGCCTAGGATATGTGTGCTAGTGTGTTGGAAGGTGTGATCCACCAAATGGTGCAAGGCATGGCTCCCCGGTGTGACCTTCCTCACATTCCGGCCATAACACTTAGAAAATTCCTGGACGTGTAGGCTGAACTGTCCCGCTGCGGGTATACCGGGGGCTAGAATGTGCCAAAGGGTGCCAAGCCTGGTTTTCCATTTGTGTAATGCCTAAACAAACCTAAACCTATGAAAAAGTATGTTGGTGGAACCTCGTGCGGAGAAATCTAGGGGGGTAGACCGCCGGGGGCCCACGGACCGTCGTTTCCGGGGGGGTATGAGCTCCGGAGCACCGGAATCCCACCCAAACTTGCATGTGGGCCTAGGATATGTGTGCTAGTGTGTTGGAAGGTGTGATCCACCAAATGGTGCAAGGCATGGCTCCCCGGTGTGACCTTCCTCACATTCCGGCCATAACACTTAGAAAATTCCTGGACGTGTAGGCTGAACTGTCCCGCTGCGGGTATACCGGGGGCTAGAATGTGCCAAAGGGTGCCAAGCCTGGTTTTCCATTTGTGTAATGCCTAAACAAACCTAAACCTATGAAAAAGTATGTTGGTGGAACCTCGCGCGGAGAAATCTAGGGGGGTAGACCGCCGGGGGCCCACGGACCGTCGTTTCCGGGGGGTATGAGCTCCGGAGCACCGGAATCCCACCCAAACTTGCATGTGGGCCTAGGATATGTGTGCTAGTGTGTTGGAAGGTGTGATCCACCAAATGGTGCAAGGCATGGCTCCCCGGTGTGACCTTCCTCACATTCCGGCCATAACACTTAGAAAATTCCTGGACGTGTAGGCTGAACTGTCCCGCTGCGGGTATACCGGGGGCTAGAATGTGCCAAAGGGTGCCAAGCCTGGTTTTCCATTTGTGTAATGCCTAAACAAACCTAAACCTATGAAAAAGTATGTTGGTGGAACCTCGCGCGGAGAAATCTAGGGGGGTAGACCGCCGGGGGCCCACGGACCGTCGTTTCCGGGGGGGTATGAGCTCCGGAGCACCGGAATCCCACCCAAACTTGCATGTGGGCCTAGGATATGTGTGCTAGTGTGTTGGAAGGTGTGATCCACCAAATGGTGCAAGGCATGGCTCCCCGGTGTGACCTTCCTCACATTCCGGCCATAACACTTAGAAAATTCCTGGACGTGTAGGCTGAACTGTCCCGCTGCGGGTATACCGGGGGCTAGAATGTGCCAAAGGGTGCCAAGCCTGGTTTTCCATTTGTGTAATGCCTAAACAAACCTAAACCTATGAAAAAGTATGTTGGTGGAACCTCGTGCGGAGAAATCTAGGGGGGTAGACCGCCGGGGGCCCACGGACCGTCGTTTCCGGGGGGTATGAGCTCCGGAGCACCGGAATCCCACCCAAACTTGCATGTGGGCCTAGGATATGTGTGCTAGTGTGTTGGAAGGTGTGATCCACCAAATGGTGCAAGGCATGGCTCCCCGGTGTGACCTTCCTCACATTCCGGCCATAACACTTAGAAAATTCCTGGACGTGTAGGCTGAACTGTCCCGCTGCGGGTATACCGGGGGCTAGAATGTGCCAAAGGGTGCCAAGCCTGGTTTTCCATTTGTCTAATGCCTAAACAAACCTAAACCTATGAAAAAGTATGTTGGTGGAACCTCGTGCGGAGAAATCTAGGGGGGTAGACCGCCGGGGGCCCACGGACCGTCGTTTCCGGGGGGGTATGAGCTCCGGAGCACCGGAATCCCACCCAAACTTGCATGTGGGCCTAGGATATGTGTGCTAGTATGTTGGAAGGTGTGATCCACCAAATGGTGCAAGGCATGGCTCCCCGGTGTGACCTTCCTCACATTCCGGCCATAACACTTAGAAAATTCCTGGACGTGTAGGCTGAACTGTCCCGCTGCGGGTATACCGGGGGCTAGAATGTGCCAAAGGGTGCCAAGCCTGGTTTTCCATTTGTGTAATGCCTAAACAAACCTAAACCTATGAAAAAGTATGTTGGTGGAACCTCGCGCGGAGAAATCTAGGGGGGTAGACCGCCGGGGGCCCACGGACCGTCGTTTCCGGGGGGGTATGAGCTCCGGAGCACCGGAATCCCACCCAAACTTGCATGTGGGCCTAGGATATGTGTGCTAGTGTGTTGGAAGGTGTGATCCACCAAATGGTGCAAGGCATGGCTCCCCGGTGTGACCTTCCTCACATTCCGGCCATAACACTTAGAAAATTCCTGGACGTGTAGGCTGAACTGTCCCGCTGCGGGTATACCGGGGGCTAGAATGTGCCAAAGGGTGCCAAGCCTGGTTTTCCATTTGTGTAATGCCTAAACAAACCTAAACCTATGAAAAAGTATGTTGGTGGAACCTCGTGCGGAGAAATCTAGGGGGGTAGACCGCCGGGGGCCCACGGACCGTCGTTTCCGGGGGGGTATGAGCTCCGGAGCACCGGAATCCCACCCAAACTTGCATGTGGGCCTAGGATATGTGTGCTAGTGTGTTGGAAGGTGTGATCCACCAAATGGTGCAAGGCATACCAGTCGATGCACTGGATGATTTGTAGATAGAACAAAACACCCGGTATCCCCATCATACAGCCCTACGGTGGCTCCTGAGAGCCTGCATATCAAATGCACCGTAGGACTATATGAGGGGAATCCGAATGCTTTGTATACCAGTCGATGCACTGGATGATTTGTAGATAGAACAAAACACCCGGTATCCCCATCATACAGCCCTACGGTGGCTCCTGAGAGCCTGCATATCAAATGCACCGTAGGACTATATGAGGGGAATCCGAATGCTTTGTATACCAGTCGATGCACTGGATGATTTGTAGATAGAACAAAACACCCGGTATCCCCATCATACAGCCCTACGGTGGCTCCTGAGAGCCTGCATATCAGATGCACCGTAGGACTATATGAGGGGAATCCGAATGCTTTGTATACCAGATGAGTACACACAGAGTGACGAACATGTCTGAGAGGTGGGCTATATATAGGGTCGTGTGGCTTACGAAGTGGTTGGGATAGTGTGCTGATCCAACGGCTCACGAGCGCTCGAAAGAAACACATCGCTGATCCAACGGCTCACAAGCGCTCGAAGGAAACACACGATCCGTGTGCTTGCTGCTGATTGGACATACTACATGCCCGCTGATCGATCGGCTCACAAGCGCCAGAAAGAAACACACCGCTGATCCAACGGCTCACAAACGCTCGAAGGAAACACACGATCCGTGTGCTTGCTGCTGATTGGACATACTACATGCCCGCTGATCGATCGGCTCACAAGCGCCAGAAAGAAACACACCGCTGATCCAACGGCTCACAAACGCTCGAAGGAAACACACGATCCGTGTGCTTGTTCCTAAGGGCATAAATACCCACGACCTCGTCCCCGGTTCGAGCCAACCCGTCGCCCTCCTCCACACGCCGCCGTCTCCACGCGCTGCTTCTCCTCCGCGCCGGCCTTTCCGATGCCCCTTTTGATCAACCCGGATGGCGATGTCCGGGACTGGCATCCGCCGGGCTGGCACTGGGAGAGGCTACCTTCCGGGGCGGGGACCTTGGTGAGGGATCCAGGTCGCATCGTCGATCCGGATCTTCTTTGGTGGTATTGGCCACGGAATGTGTTCAGAGCGTCGGCCCCCGAGGAGGTGGTACGTCGCCGTATTAGGGAGGAGGACGAGCACGTCCTTCGCTACATGCATTTGTTCAATAATCCAAGTAACAGGCGTTGGTCGCTACTTCAGAATCCTTATGACGCGAGCGAGTCTCTCATGGTTCCGGCTCTTTGGAAGCAGAGCGCCCGCCGCTCAGCTCCGCGCGGCTTAGGACCTGGTCGTAGTTAGTTTGAGTACCTATGTTCAGTACTGTGTGTGTTCTCATCTATGTTGAGTACCTATGTTGAGTGTTGTGTGTGTGTGCCCACCTATGCTTTCTTCATATGTTGTTCCTCTTTCTCCAGGCATTTTGTTTTGTTCCGAAGTTATTTTTGCATAATATGTGTGGAAGTGTGTTTGAATGTGTGATTCACCAAATGGTGCAAGACATAGATCACCGGTGTGACCTTCCTCACGTTCGGGCACTTAGAAGATTTCTGGAGGCTGAACTGTCCCGCTGCGGATATACCGGGGGCTAGAATGTGCCAAATAGTGCCAAGCCTGGTTCTCCATGTGTATAGTACCTAAACAAACCTAAACCTATGAAAAAGTACATTGGTGGAACCTCGCGCGGAGAAATCTAGGGGGGTAGATCGCCGTTGCCCACAGACCGCCGTTTCGAGGGGGGGGGGGGGTGGGGGGAATGACCTCCGGAGCATCGGAATCCCACCAAAACTTGCATGTGGAACTATGATATGTGTGGAAGTGTGGTGTAAGGTTTAATGGTGCAATACATAGCTTCCCGGTGTGTCTTTCTTCATGTTCGGGCGATAACACGTGCCAGAATTCCACGAACACAGTTAGCTCCGAAACCCTAATATGTCGGGGGAGGGGGGTTGAAGACGTAGAGTACTTGTCATATATTAAAAGAATAAATATAAGTATTAAATTAAGTGCAATAATGAAGTAAAAGCAGAAAATGCCATAAGACGCACGGCAAAGGGGAAAACGCACGGCAAACGATTCTTTGCCGTGCGCCTGCTCGACACGCACGGCAAAGGTTCTTTCCCGTGCGCTCTACCTTTGTCGTGCGCCTCGAAAGAACTTTGCCGTCCACCGCTTCTTTGCCGTGCGCTGACTTTTATCTTTGCCGAGCGTGTTTCTTTGCCGTGCGTCGGAGTTGTTACGTGCCGTGCGTGTTACCTTTGCCGTGCGCCTTCTCTACGGCCGCACGGCAAAGAAATCTTTGCCGTGCGTAGACGCACGGCAAAGAAGTGCTGCACGGCACTGCCAGTTTTTCCCGTAGTGAATGATGTTAAGCGCTCTTATTCCATCCAGTCTACATCCACACGATGTCTTCTGATCCCTCCGGTTGACCGTGACTATGATGATCCCGGGGGAGACGTTGAATATAACCCCGACGTGCATCCAGCTAGCCTGAGTAATCTTGATCGGCAGTGTGGAATCGGTGAGATTGGACCAACATGGACAATGGTATAACTTAGTTTATTTCATGATTTTTCAGTGTCGCATTCGTCTTTCAAATTTGTAACAAAATTGTACGAACTTTGTTGAGAAATCACACACGAGATGTTGCAACTTTTTTTAGCATATTGTGACAAGTTTGTGTTTTTCCTAATTTTTTCGATGTTGCACATGCTGCAAACACATGTTCTTTTTGTTGTAGTTGTTTCTGATTTTTATTAAAATAGTTGGTGATGTTTGTTGCAAATGAATCTACAACGAAAAAATTGTTTTTTACCTACTTTTATTGCTACAAGCAAATAGTATTTTTTGTTGTGATAGATTAAGATTTTTGTTGAACTAGTTCGTGATTTTTGTTGCATATCAATGTGCAACAAAAATTGTTGTTCAAACACTTTTTGTATTACTTGGTTTTTTTTGTTGTAATTGTTTATTTTTGTTGAAATTATTGATGATTTTTTGTTTCAAATAAATTTACAGCAAAAAATTATTGTTTAACTATTTTTTGTAGCGTTACTTTTTTCTAAATGTTGCTTTCAAATAGTATTTTTTTTACATGTGGCAAAAGATTTTGTTGTGATAGTGTAGATTTTTTTACAACTTCCCTAGCTAGCCTCCACCCACGTGTCGCAATAAGTAATTTTTTCTTCACACAAAACGCATAGTTCTAGTGAACAGGCTACTATATACTAATAATATACTAAACGCAGCGCGAGCTGAACAAAGCTAACTCGAAAGCAAACTGATACGGGGTGGGCTCCACCCCCCCATGTGAGCGAAGCATCCAATACCCGGATCCAATTTAGACTGTACAATACGTGCCAGACGATCGGCGGACGAGGCGACCTATCCGCGCTCGGAATAGGTCGGCCTACGCCTAGTGCACGCCTATTTATCTTTACTATTAAATCTCAATGCGACCGGACGTACGTCGCCTCCGTCGGGTCTTTTGCGTTTTCACCCCTAAAGTTTTCGAAAGATAACCCGCAGTCCCTGTCCCCATCCTCGCGCGTTGCCCCACCCGTTTGCTGCTCTGTCTCCGTGCACCTCTCCCCAGCCCAGCGCGTTGTCCCTGCACAGTTGGAGGAGATGGAGAAGCGGCGGATCTGGATTCTCAGCTCTGCTTGCGCATCAGGTCTCCTCCACTAGGAGAGGCGGACTCCGCCGATCTGGACGCGGAGCGCCGAAATCCAGGGCGGCGAGCCGTCCAGCGACCTGGCTCTCCCCCGCCTCCTCGTCGCTGCGGCGCCACCCGCTAAGATGCACTGACGGGAGCAAGTCGGCGGCGGCCGATCTGAAAATTCTGGATGTTTGCGGCGGCGTGGCTGGACTACGGTGCGTGGCGTGGCTGGACTGCGTTGGCGGCCAGCCGTGGGTGGCCTGGCTGGACTACGGTGGCCGCCTGACCGGAGTGGAAAGGATGGGAGGCGGCGGCGCTCCATGGCTACGCGGCGGCGTGCGGCGCTGGAGCAGGCGCGCGTAGGAGCTGGGACCCGGGAGCAGCGGCCGGTGGGGGCGGCGCAGGACCTGCAGTCGACGGCGGCGCTGGAGCAGCCGAGCAGGCGCGGAGGAGTTGGGGCGCGGGAGGAGCGGCCAGCGGGGGCGGCGCAGGACCGGCAGGCGACGGTGGCGCTGGAGATGGGGCACGGGAGCAGCGGCCGGCGCGCGGAGGCGGCACAGGACCGGCAGGCGACGGCGACTCACACGGAGAAAGAAGGAGATGCGTGCGGATGTGGCTTGCGTGCGTGTGCGCCTGTGCGGTGTGTTTTTTTATTTTATTTTTTGAGAGAGCCTGTGCGGTGTGTTGTGTGGTGTGTCTTGTGTCCGTGGTTAGGGTTAGGTGGTAGGTGCGTGCGTGGGCAGGCTTCGGTGAGGCTGTGAGACAATTACATGTGGGGTACAGTAGAACTCTAGGAAATACACATGCTAGAGCGAGCTTCACATGTATTGTTTGAGCGGGAGGCGGGAGCTACACATGTATTTGTGCAATAAACAAAAAAGAAGCTTGAAAGTTTGTACATACGTGGTGTTTTTTTATGATTCATAAGAAGGCACTCTCACCATTATCAACATTCACCTCAATAGGATTGTAAAACTGATAACCAAGGAACAACAAACATCAAGTAAAAAGGAGACATGACTACATGAGTAAGACAATTTCTACATGCCTTTCAGTTACTGTTACTATTTTCATTTTTTTTTAAAATTTTAGGGAACTGTCACATTTGCAAGTATTTCCGAAGATCAATTTGATTGTCATATCTTACATGTTCTCTAAGTAACTAATTTCTGCGAGCTAGCATCACGAAAATCTCTACCTATAGCAACCCACCACAATGAGTCAATGGAAAAAAAAACGAATTAGTAGGCATGTCTGCCATATAAACTGAACTTCAACGGTTCTAGAAAGCTGATATAACTAAATAAAGAGGCACATGTATATTTGCCGCAAAAACAGAAAAACAGCACAAAGAGAGCTACAAAAAATATCTAATTGCCTAGAAAAATTCGCAGACCTATTCGCGGAAAAACCAAACAGAAAATTGGCTTTGGTGTCCTCTTTCCCCCTTGTTTCGGCTTATCCGAGTCTCGTCCTCTCTTCATCTCCCTTTGTAACCTCAAATCCCTGGTGCATTTGCATGATTGCATATGCAGACAATCTGTTCTTGCCGCTGCACCTGTAGGCCTACTAGGGTTTTTTTTGTTCGTTTCGGGTTAGTGTGACTTTGCTCTGCCTTAGAACATTTCTTTGAGTTATAGATGAACATACATCAGCACAAGTAACACATGTTCACGGCGAATTTAACCGTTCCTCATAGATGTGTCATTTGCTTCCCTCCGTTTCATATTAGTTGTCGCGGAGGGAGTATTTCTCAAGTCAACAATTTCTCCGCCGCAACGCGCGGGCATGCTGCTAGTAATCTGATAAGTCTATATCCTTTATCGCGACAATGGCGATGGCACAATACATGCGCCAAACAAACAGGCCTACGACCAGGGTCGGTAACATCAGCAGCGCCTCTATCCACGTCGGGTCTTCGTAGACCAACGTCCACACAAAGCCACCCAACAGAACGAGAAGCATCATCACAAGCAAAACCTGCATTGCGCGCAGAACCTAGTGTTAGTAAGAGATCAATTGTTTGCCGAACTGCAAGAGATAATCCTCAACGTGCATGACCAAATTTCCGTAAACAGTTAAGTCACTCACGTATACCACGGCCTTGATGAATCGATCACACGAGCTGGAGACCTTCCCGTATGGTTTGTGGATAGGGGTCCTCCAGATCATTGTCGGGGACGTCCACCGCCACGACGTCAGGCGGGTTTCCTTCAGCCGGATCACCGGTCATCTCTTGGGCTGCGGCGGCGGCGTCGCTTGGCGGCTGGCGGCGGGACAGCAGCTACTGGTTCGTCGCCAAGGGGATGTTCAATTGTTCATACGCCTGTCGGGCCGGAGTACCTACCTTGGAGCGTGAGGCGATGATTCTGATCGATGTTCGTTAATAATATCGAGATGCAGACGGTGCAGTGATCCAATATATGGACGCGGTTCTGTTCGTATTTCATGCGGATTTGGAGTTGGAGAGTAGCAGGATCCCGAGACGTGGCCCGTGTCTAATCCAAAACGGGTTTTCAAACCATGGCGGAATCGGAGGTCACAAGTCAGAACAAGCGCTTGGTCAGAACTGATCTTCTTTACTACTGCATTCACCTCCGGCTCCTTCCAAGTGAGCATCAACGGGGCCGGGGTACGGTTATGTGTGTACTTCGTCGGCACTCGGCAGTCAGCCGGGCATCGATGGAGGTTCTTTAGCGGTTCTTCATAGCCAATGGAATAGCACCCCGTCCTCACACACCATCACGTCCTCCACCGTGGCCGGCGCCACCACGTCGTCCATTGCGCCCCGCACCACGACCTGCAACTTCCTGCGCTGCGCGTCGTCCTGAAGTTCCGCACGATTCCACGCTATATCAGCCAGCATCCACTTGTCGTAGCCCACGGCACCCGGAGAATGCACGCACTTCTCCTGAACATGACCTAGGACTAGGAGGCCACAAACAGCACAGTAGCTGAGGGACCTTTTCATACTTCACCCTCATGCTTACCGGCCGGGGTGTCCCCTTCCAGTTTGATAGTTACAAATCGTGTGAGTTCTCTGCCAATCTCCAAGACACGAATCTGTTACTCTTCAGATCACGGAAAGACACCTCCTGTGGTGGTGCCCAAGCAAACCTCAGTCTTCTTCAAAGACGTCACGCTGAAGGGCCTCGGGGATAACAGCCGCATCCACTTTGGTGCCTTCCTTAAGAGATTGGACCTCCCCTTAGCAATTACTCTCTCCATATCAAAATATAAGATGTTTTAGCATTTCTCTTTTCATCCGTATGTAGACATGTTTTAGTGTAAAATTCATTTGAATCTTGCATTAAAACATATCTAGATATGGATGGAAAGAGAAATACTAAAACATCTTATATTTTGATACGGATGGATAGCAACGAAGGCACCCCCTTGATGTTCAGGCTCCGTAGCAGCTCCTCAAGCGACGGTTCGGACCCACCCCTCCCCGTTGAGCGTGCATTCTTAATAGATAAAGCCCCCCAGCTGATTCACACTTACTGCATAATGAATGATATTTAAAGTTACTGCGTTCAATTATTGGTGCTGATATGAAAAATTAAAAGGAGATTATTCTATTTTGAGAACGGGAATCCTGAAGTACATGAAGGGATTGGCATAAAAAAGGGATAACATGTAATGTCCCGGGGTTTTCCCCAAATTAGATTTTGTTTGTTTTTCTTTTTGCATCATCATGGCATCAGCATCATCGCATCGCATGTTTTTTTGACCGCGAAAACTATTTTTATTAAACCCTATTTTATTTTGCTAAAATTATCGCAAAAGTTTTAACGAGACAGTCGTCTCCATTTACGAAAATTAAATTGCTAAATTAATTTGCAAAAGAAAATAAAAGTTCGAGTGCACGAGAGAGTAGCCCAAACCGGCCCAAAGCCCACCTAGCCTCCAAACCCTAGGGTTTCCCCTGATTACCCTCTGCCTTTTTCCTTTCCCACCCCCTGCCTTTCCGCAGCCACCCTCCTCCGTTTTCTGCTTTTCGCGGACGGGTCCTTCCACCTCCATTTTTTCTTTTTCCCCCTCCTCTCTCTCTTTTCTCTCTCCTTCTCTCTTTTTTTCTTTTTCTTTCTTCTTTCTTTCTCTTCCCTTTTTCTTCATGTGGCCATCCTCTTCCCCCAGCCCGCACCCGCACACCTTCATCGCCACCACCTGCTCCTCGCCGCCGCTCCTTCCTCCCTCCCCAGCTCCAGCGCCTCCCTCCCGTGCCCGCCCTCCTCTGCCAGCGCGCCGCCCGCCGCCGACCGGCCGACGCCACTTTCTCCCGCGCCGCCTCCTTCCCTGCCCGCAGCGCCGCGCGCCTCTCCGGCCCGCACCGTCCCCGCCTCCCGACCTCGACCAGCTCTAGCTCCAGCCCCGCCGTGCCGTGCTCCTCCGTCCCCAAGCACCTCTCGAGCCATCGCCCTTCCTTCCGCACCGCCCCAGCTCCGCCATGGTCGGCCTCCTCTCCATCGGCTCCTCCCGCGCGTGTTCTGGCCTGGCCACGGCCGCACTCCTCTCTCCCGCCGGCCCTGGCTCCCCTTGCTCCCTTCCTCGACCGCGCCACCCCGTGGCCGTCATCCACACGCACGCCGTCCCTCCTCCCCTGTCCTCCCTCTACCCGGATGGCCATGCCTTCCCTCCTCCGTCTCCGACCTACAGCTATGTCCGCTTCCATGTACGTCTTCGTTTCCGTCCTGTCAAGTTTCCCGTTTTCCTGAGTCGTGTTCCCTGATGAATTCTCCGACCCGATGACCATCAACGCGCGCCAAGTTCTCCGGAGCCGTGTCGTGGTGTGGACATATGTCTAAGTGTAGGCTTGTGAGGTGTGGGAGCAACTGACACAGCCGGCGGCATCTGCAGGCGGGATTGGGCATAAGCGTGCACACTAACACACGATGTACCCAGGTTCGGAGCCCTCATGGTGAGGTAACACTCCTACTCCTGCTGTGTTCTTGCTTATTCACGGTGGATAGGTTACAAACTTGCTCCTTGAGCTGTATATGAGCGTCCGGCTAGAGCAGCCGGATAGAGTAGTCTAGGGTTTTCTCTAAGGTGAACTGGTCGATCACGTCTAGAGCAGTCTAGGGTTTCTAGCCAAGCCTCTCCTTCTATCTGGCCGCACCCCCCCTTATATAGGGCTGAGGAGGTGATGTACATATGTGGGTCCAGCTCATTACACACTGACTGGTGGGGGGCGGCTGCCCGACCCGGACCCGGCGGGTCCGGCTACAGTCTTCTTCCTTCCCACAGTGTGCTCCCGTCATGTATAGTGGCCGCCGCACGGTATGGTGGCACCGCTGTCAGGGACGTGCGAGGCTTGGTGGCGCGCCTCCAGTCCGGTCGGCTCCAGCCCCGCCGGGTGCGGGTCAGTGTACCAACAGCACGCTCTGTACTGTGGTGACGTGGAGTCTGGCGGCCGCATCGGGGGCGACGTGGGAGGAGTATTCCTCCATGTTGTCTTGTCGGCGACCCTGGCCGGCTGGTGGCAGCCGACGTTGAGCCGGTCCGGCTGAAGGATCCACCCGGATACGTTCAGCCGGATGCCTTGAAATCTTGTCTTGTAAACTGCTATGACCACCCGGGGGTCATCCCCCTGACACTAGCCCCCGAATATGTTGGGGTTTGTCCGGGTGGCACGGCCGGGTAAACGTCTGTGTGTTGATGTAATATCAGTCCTTGAGTTTGTTAGTGTAGAGGTTGTCGCCGGCTAGAAAACGCCGGCTCGAGTCTGCCAGCCGAGGTCGGCCGGCTGGGTGTCTTGAATTCAGCGTCGGGCCGGCTGGAATTGACGTCAGGGATGACGTCTAACCGTCCTGTCGGTCCGACACCCCACTACCCGGCTCGGCCGTGATGCTTCGGGTTCCGACCCGGGATCTTCTGCGCCGGTTGCCGCGTTTAGCAGAGGTACTGGGATCCTTTGTGGCCGTAACCGCGACGCACGATCGACGGTTGCTCTCCACATGGCCCAGATCGTGGCGATCGTGGCAGGAGCCCAGGAGGCAGCCTCCGCCTTTAAATAAACCGCCCCGGCCTCCTTCCTCTTCTTCTCATCTTCTCGCTCTCCGTCTCCACAATCTCCTGCGCCGCCACTGCCGTTCTTGCTCTTCTCTTCCTCCGTCTCTCGCCATGGCGCACCACGGGACAACGTTTCTCCGCCGCGCACCTCCGCCGGCCCGACTCCACGCTGGAGGCTGCCATGGCCACCCATGACGGCGATGGTGACTGGAAAGGATCCATCGTCTCCCCTGAGCTCATCGCGGACCTCCGACAAGAGGGCGTACTGGGCACCGAGGAGGACGTCTTGGTGCGCATCCCTCCCGTCGACGAGATTCGGCCGGCTCCCCGCCACGGCGAGGCGGTCCTCTTCGTCAACCACCTGGAGCGCGGGCTTGCCCTTCCGGTGAGCTTGTTCTTCCGGCAGTTCCTCGACTACTTCGAGCTCCAACCCTACCACCTCGGGGCAAACTCCATTGCCCAGTTGAGCTTCTTCGCCACCCTCTGCGAGGCGTACTTGGGCATCTGGCCCAATCTTGATCTCTTCTTCCTGTTCTTCTTCCTTCGCGGCTGGCAAAAGACTTTCGCCGACGGTCGAAAGGAGGCCATCGACTGTGGCAGCGCCGTTGTCTACAAGCGGTGGGAGATCGCCCTACCGACCTTCAAGACGCCGGACTCCATCAAGGGCTGGCAGCGGACGTACTTCTACGTCAGCAACCGAAGGTCGGATGAAGATCGGGTCGGCCTGCCGGCCTTCACTTTCGCGCCCTCCCCCAAGACCACCTGGGACGGGAAAGGCCGACCCGGCGACAAGGACGTCGACGCGATGGTGCGGCGCGTGGACAACCTGATGAAGGAGGGCCTGCGGCTGGAGGACCTGACGCTTTGCTGGTTGTCCCGCCGGGTGCACCCGCTCCAGAGCCGGGCGCACAAGATGTGCTTCATGTCGGGCCGGCTGGATCCGACCCGGATGTCGACGAAAAACTACTCCACCGACGCCCTCGACTCTTGGATGTGGATGATCACCAAGGGTCATGTGGGCGTGGACTGGGAGTTCCGCGAACACCCGCCCCCAAGGTGCGTTTCTCTTGCCTTCACTTTAAAACTGACGACAGCGATCTGGTTGACGAAGACTTGATCCGACGCGCAGCTTTTCCGCCTCCAGGCGGTTGAGGATGGGCCGAATGGCCCCCAGTTCCTCCCTGACTTGCCGAGGCCGGCTCGGTGTCCTGCTGCCGGAGAGGAAGGAGAGGCCACGGCGATGGGCGGCAAAAATGATGACGACGCGCCGCCTGCCCATGGCGAGGGGTGCCAAAAGTCGGCTGGTGCCGGCGACCAGTCCGCCCCGGCTGGTGCAGGCGAACAGACCCGGCCGGCCGCCCGCGGTAAGCCAGATGACACTCTCGATGCGTCTTCTGCTGCCGATGCTGAGGTTATTGTCCTTGTGGACTCTAACACGGATGCAGAGACCCGCTGCTCGTCCCCTGTTGCCACCGCGAAGCGCCAACGGCCGGCTGACCCCGCCGGTATGCTGGCTGGCTCGGTCAGCAAGCCAGATGACGCCGGAGCCATCGAGTCTCCGGCGAAGAAGAGGTGCGTCCGGGTGGCGAAGGTGCCCCCGACGGTCGTCGCGTAAGTACCTTTGTTCGCCTTCCAGCGTCTTGTTTTCCGCTTACTCATATATTTTCTGCTTCAGTCCCCCTAGGTCCATCCCGCAGAAAATCGGCGACGGGAGCCAGGCCAGCACCGGCCCGGTGGAGACGGGTCTCCGGGCCGATCATACGGTGCCGGCAGCCGGCGGGGGTGCCGGGGAAGACCAGGGCGAGACGGACCTCCCGCCCCAGCCGCGGACGGTGGACAAGGATTCCGTCGCGCCTGAGCCCTCTTCTCAGCCGGCTCCCGAGCAGCCAGCCGCCTCTGAGCCGTGACCAACTCCCGGACCACAGCCAACTCCCGAGGAGCGGCCAGTCCCCGAGAAGCAGCCGGTTGTTGAGGCGACTCAGAAGTCGCCCGCGGCTGATCCTGATGCCTCGCGGGAGGTCGTGCCGCTCGAGGGGGGAGGCAGCTGTCTGGAAGGCTGGGAGCGGAAGCCGGATGATCCCCTCGCCTTTGCCCGGGAGGTGGAGAAGGACCTGAAGGTGCAGCTCTCGGACTTCAAGCGGTTCCGTGAAGCACTCGAGGTATGTCTTGTGGGTTACGCGTGGTAGGCCGTTGCTAACCGGCTCTGATCTTGATTTGTCTTCTTTCAGCACTCGGTCGAGGAGCTCCGCGGCTGGGTCCAGGAGCTCGAGCGAGAATTGGCGGCTGCCAAGAGTAAGCAACCACTGTTCACCCGGTGGCCTTCTCTTTGGGGACTAATTCTCTTCATGGCAAGTGCAGGTGTTTTGCAGCGTCCACAGGCAGATCCGGAGGTCGTCAGCCGGCTGGAGGCTGAGGTGAAGCGGCTTGGTGAGCAGGATCAGAAGCGCCAAGCCGAGCTCGACGACCTGGCCAAGGCGAAAGATGCCGCAGACAAGGAACACGCCGGGCAGTAGGAAACCGCGCAGAAGGAGATCACCCGGCTGCAGGGGGTGGAGGCTGAGCAGCATAAGACGGAGCTTCATCTGAAGAGCCAGCTCGACAGTCTGGCCTTGGCTTTGAAGAGTACGTTACTTTGCTTTTCTTGACTTTCTTTCTTCCGGTTTTCCCTCCAGCTTCCTTTCATTTGGCTTCTTTCTGGCTTCAGGCTTCTACCCGGCTGTCGAGGAGGAGGCGAAGAAGACCAACCTTGCATCCATCTGGGTGCCTCCGACCCCTTCTGCCCTGTCCGCCAGCCAGCCAACGCTGCTGGAAGTGCTGGCCCAGTTTGGCCGTGAGAGCGCCCTCCTGGCCACGTCGGCTCGCGAGCTGCTCTAGGTTTTGTTTCCCTACGACACGGCCCTGCCGGAATTCATCTCCCGACTAGCGGATCAGCTGGCCGAAGCGCCGGATCGGATCCTGGAGCTGCAGGAGTCCGCAGCTCACAGTGGTGCCTAGTGGGCGTTGTCGCTGCTGCTGTCTTGGTACCCGGGCACCGACATCGAGGTCTTCAATGATGGCCTGCGAGACGGCATGGACTACTCGGAGCTCCGCCAACTCGAGGGGGTCCATCGCACCGCCTCCACCATTGCTAACTTCGTCGACTTCGACGACTTCATCCCCCAGTATGAAGATCCGAAGGGGAAGAAGAAAGTTGATGACGGCGAAGGCGACACTGACGAGGCCAGCTGCTCTAGCCAGGCGGCCAAAACTGACGAGTGAGGACCCCGAAATATCGGGTGTAACCGTTCTGATGCTTTGAACTTATTTTGCCCACGGGATGCCGGGCGTAACTGTAGAACTTGCCGTCTTATATCTTATGAACTTTAATCTTATGGGCCGGCTGCTTGCTAGCCGGCCGCCTTTTGTTTCTCTGAATGTCTTGCACTTATCGTCTTGCACTTACTGTCTTGCACTTATCGTCTTGCACTTACTGTCTTACACTTTCTGACCGGGTGGAGGTTCGATCCCGCCCACCGGGTCCCACTAGCCCCTGAAATTGGGGCCGGTTCGCGCAGAGAGGTGGGCCGAATTTGCCAAAAAAGGTCTTCCATCTTTTACTTGCCCAACTTCCTGGAGTGGCTGGGTGACAACTTCTTTCCTTGCTTTCCGAGGACTAGCCCCCGAAATTAGATCCGGCTCGCAGAGGGAGCCGGGTTGAATTTGTTCTTTTGTCCTTAGAGTCTTGCCTTAGCTTGCACGAGAGGACGTAAATGTCGTTAAATCGTTAGTGCATTAAGTCAAAAAGTTGGCACTTTTACTTTTCATCTTTTAGTTGATTTAGGTGCCGGCTCGCCCTTGCCTTACCTCCTTAGCCGTTTTCTGTGCACCCGGCCGGTCATGACTGCTGCTCTTGCCGGCGTGTTAGCCGGGCTGCGGTCTGCAACGCGGATCCGAAGAGTGGGCCGGCTGGTCGAGTACACAGTCAGACTTTTAGGAGTTTGACTTAGGCGAGTGAGGCAAAGGTTTTCGTGGCCGTCTGGATGCTATTCTTTCCTTTGATGTTTTCACGCATGAGCCTTCCACCTTTTTCTCTGGTCGGCGAGTCTGCAGCGCAGAACCGCAGAGTGGGCCTTGGGCGTCCAACACGCTAGTATGCCATCGCGAGAGAGAATAAATAGCCGGCTAGCCACAGTCAGACAATAAAACATAACTTGCATTGATACAAGGTAGCCCCCGAGTGTGTGCTCAGGGCTACCGCCTTACATAAAAAAGGTAAAGATACAGGGTGTTACTCCTAGGCGTGGAAATGGCACAGCAGGTCTGCGTTCCACGGATGCTCCATCTCCTTGAAGGAGGTGTTTGCCTGGTCCTTCTTCGGCTCACGTGCGTCGGTAAGGTAGTACACTTTGTTGAGCAATGCCCGGCTGACGATGAAGGGTCCTTCCCAAGGGGAGGATAACTTGTGCCGGCCCTTGATGTCTTGGATCAGCCGGAGCACGAGGTCACCCTCCCGGAATGAAAGAGGGTGAATCCGGCTAGCGTGATAGCGGCGTAGGTCTTGCTGGTATGAGGCCGATCTAGACTCGGCCAACTCGCGTGCTTCGTCCAGCATGTCCACACCGTCCTCATTTGCCCGCCTGGCTTCCCCCTCGGTGTACAGGACGGCTCAAGGGGAGTCGAACTGGATGTCTCATCCGGCAGGACGGCTTCCGCCCCGTAGATGAGGAAAAAGGGCGTGTAGCCGGTTGATTTGTTTGGAGTGGTCCGGAGGCTCCAAAGGACGGATGGCAGTTCTTCTATCTAGCACCCGGCTGCCCGCTCGAGAGGGTCCACCAGCCGGGGTTTGATGCCGGCTAGGAAGAGGCCGTTTGCTTTCTCCACTTGCCCATTCGACTAGGGGTGCGCGACCGATGCGAGGTCGAGCTGGATGCCGTTGATGCCGCAGAAACGTGCGAAGGCGCCCTTGGCGAAGTTGGTGCCGTTGTCGGTGATGATGCTGTTGGGGTAGCCGTACCGGTAGATGATGTCGCGGAAGAAACTGACCGCGATCCAGCCGTCCAGTATCTTGATCGGCTTCGCCTCAATCCACTTGGTGAACTTGTCCACCGCCACCAGAAGATGGGTTAGGCCACCGCGAGCCGTCCTGAACGGGCCGACCATGTCGAGGCCCCAGACGGCAAAGGGCCAGGTGATCGGGATCATCTTCAGGCCGGCTAACGGCATATGCTTCTGCTTCCGAAAGCGCTGGCAGCCGTTGCAGGTCCGCACGAGTTCCTCGGCGTCAGCCAGTGCAGACGGCCAGAAGAAACCGTACCGCATGGCCTTCACTGCTATGGATCTGGATGACGCGTGATGGCCGCACTCTCCCTTGTGGATGCTCTCGAGCAGCCGGCGTCCTTCTGCCAGCTCGACGTAGCGTTGGTAGACGTCGGCTACGCTGCGTTTGTACAGCTCGTCGTTGATGATGGTGTAGCCCTTGGCATGCCACAGCCCTTGTCTGGCTTGCAGCTCTCCCTCTGGGAGTATGTCTCGAGCGAGGTAGTCGAGGAAAGGTTGTGCCCAGGCTGGCGTCGTTCGTCCGTCTGGAATGACGGGTTGGTCTGGCTGTCTGGCGACTGGTATGACGGGTAACTCTGGCGGCTCGTCGGGGTCCAGCTACGAAGCTCCCTGCTCCGGCTGCGGAGCCTCTGGGTCTAGCTGCGAAGTCCCCTGGGTCCGGCTGCGAAGCCCCCGGGTTTGCCTTAGCCCTGGATCTTGTGACGACTGCCGCTGCGACCCGGCTAGCCCCCGGGTCCGTGGATTCGGCTGGCGGGATGGGGTTGGCCTTCAGGATGATGGAGTCTGATTCTAGCGAAGACGTGATGGACGGCTTGTAGAGGTGCTCGAGGGAGACGCCGGGTGGAGCCAAGCTTGGCCAACATGTTGGCCGTCTCGTTGTTGATTCGGGGTACGTGGCGAAACTCGCACCCCTCGAAGTGTGCGGTGAACTGCTGCACGAAGAAACGGTAGGACGCCATGTTTGCATCCTTGCCGTCCTAGTCTCCCGACGCCTGCTGGATCACCAGGTCCGAGTCGCCAAAGCACAAGATGCACTGGATGCCTAGCTCTTTTGCTAGCTTGAGGCCGTGGACGAGTGCCTCGTATTCGGCTACATTGTTGGAGGCCTTGAAGTGGATTTGGAGTGCATACTCCAGCCGGTCGCCCTTGGGCAAGGTGAGGACAATACCGGCTCCTAGGCCTTCCTTCATCTTGGAGCCGTCGAAGTGCATCCGCCAGTACGAGCTATCCGGACACGGCGGCAGGTACTCGGTTTCTGCCCAGTCGACGAAGAAATCGGCTAGGATTTGAGACTTGATGGCCGTCCTTGGCTCGTACAGTATGGAGTGAGCCGCCAGCTCGATGGCCCACTTGGCAACGCGGCAGGTTGCATCCTTGCTGCTGATGATGTCCGCGAGCAGAGCCGCATAGACGACTGTGATGGGGTGCTCCTGGAAGTAGTGGTATAGTCTTTTGGCGACATAGTGCACGCCATACACCATCTTCTCGTAGTGGGGATAGTTCTTCTTGGACTACGAGAGGACCTCGCTTAGGTAGTACATGGGCCGTTGGACCGGCTGCTCCTTGCCTTCCTCGCGGCGCTCAGCCACGAGGACGACGCTGACGACCCGGCTGGTGGCGGCGATGTACATCAACATTGGCTCTTTTGCAGCCGGCGGCGCTAGGACGGGTGTGGCTGACATCACCCACTTGAGCTCGAGGAATGCCGCGTCCACCTCGTGGGTCCATGTGAACTTGTCCGCCTTCTTGAGTAGCTGGTACAATGGCAATGCCTTCTCTCCCAGCCGGTTGATGAATCAGCTGAGGGAAGCGAGGCATCCGGTGAATTTCTGGATGTCGCGCAGCCGGGTAGGGTGCTTCATATCCTCGATGGCCGCAATCTTATCCGGGTTGGCCTCGATCCCTCGCTCAGAGACGAGGAAACCGAGCAGCTGGCCAGCCGGCATGCCGAAGACGCACTTGTCCGGGTTGAGTTCATCTCGAACCGGCGCAGGTTGGAGAAGGTTTCTTTGAGTTCGTCGAGGAGGGTGCACCGCTCCTTGGTCTTGATGACGATGTCGTCGACGTAGGCGTGGATGTTCCGGCCGATATGGTCGTGGAGGCACCTCTACATGCAGCGCTGGTAGGTGGCGCCTGCATTCTTGAGCCCGAAGGGCATGGTGGTGTAGTAGTAGGCTCCGTACGGCGTGATGAACGTCCTCTTCAGCTGGTCGGCCGGGTTGAGCTTGATCTGGTGGTAGCCGGAGTAGGGGTCCAGGAACGACAGGTCGCACCCGGCCGTGGAGTCGATGACTTGGTCGATGCGGGGTAGGGTGAATGGGTCTTTCGGGCACGCCTTGTTCAGGCTGGTGTAGTCTACGCACATGCGCCATGTGCCGTTCTTCTTGAGGACGAGGACTGGGTTTGATAGCCAGTCCGGGTGAAACACTTCCATGATGAAGCCGGCTGCGAGCACCCGGGCTATCTCCTCACCGATGGCTCTTCTTTTCTCTTTCGCGAAGCGGCGGAGTCCTTGCTTGACTGGTTTATCATCTGGCCTGACATGGAGTGAGTGCTCGGCGAACTCCCTCGGTATACCCGGCATGTCCTTTGGGGACCATGCAAAGATGTCCCGATTCTCACGGAGGAAGTCGATGAGCTCGCTTTCCTATTTGCTGTTGAGGTTGCACCCGATCGTGATGAGCTTCTCGTTTGGCTTGCTTGCGTCCAATGGTATCTTCTTGCTGTCCTTCGATGCCTGGAACTGGGATTCTCCAACCGGACGCTTCGCAACCGACATCTCTGGCTCCTCCATCTTGACAGCGTGCTTGATTTCCTTGAACTCCTCGGCGATGGCGAAGGACTCGGTTATCTTGGAGTCGGCTGTGGCACATGCTATGGACCATCTGTAGTCGCCCGAGACGGTGATGATGCCCTTTGGACCCGACAACTTCATCTTCAGGTATGCGTAGTGGGGCACCGCCATGAATTTGGCGAGAGCCGGACGCCCCAGGATGGCGTGATAGGCGCTGCGGTGCTCCACCACCTCAAACTGGATGGTTTCGCGGAGGAAGTTTGTTCTGTCGCCGAAGATGACGTCCAACCGGCACATTCCCATGGGGGTACAAGCCTTGCCGGGTACGATGCCGGTGAAGACTATCTGGCTGGGCTGCAGGTCGGACTCGCGGATCCCCATCTTGTCTGCGGTGTCCTTGTACAGGATGTTGATGCTGCTTCCTCCGTCCACGAGTACCTTTGAGAAGGTGCACGTGAGCCGACCGGAGACGATGGTGGGGTCGAGGATGAGGCAGTAGCCCCCGGGTGTAGGCATGATGTCCGGGTGGTCCTCCGGCCCGAATGAGATGGCTTGCTTCGACCAGTTCATGAGCTGCTGCACATCCGGCATGACGGCATGGACTTCTTCCGCCCGACTACACTTGCTGCGCTTGTCGTTGCGCTCGATGACGGAGATGACGTAGGTCACGTCCCTGTTGGGAAAGTTGTCGTGGGAGCCACCTGCGGCGTCAGCCGGCCGCTTGCCCCGGTTGTCGCGGTCATTGCCGCCTGGAGGTGGAGGCCGCATTCCCAGGCCCCTCTGGACTTGTCCCGTCCAGCTGCAAGAGGCGGTGGTGTGCTCGGCTGGCTTTCCCGGCTCGCTGTCCCACTTGCAGGGGCCACTCATTGCGCCTTCGAGCGTGATCCTGGGCCGAGTGTATTGGCGGCCTTCTAGTGTGTTTCCTCGGCGAGGTGGGTAGCGGTTCTGACCGCGCGGCGCCGGCTGGTTTCCGTCGCTGGTGGCGACAATGTATCGCTCATCCGACATCACCCCGCCCCTCTTCCGGTTGTCGCAGTCGTTCGGATGGCTACGGTCGTCGCGGCGGTCGCGGTTGCGGTTGTTGCGGTTGGAGTTGCTGGGGCCAGCTTGATCCCTATCCGGCTCGTTGGTGATCGGCTGACCGTTCTCGTTCACCCGGATAGACTTGACCATTGCCGAGTCGGCCGTCGCATAGGCGTCCACGATGGACATGAGCTCGGTCATCGTCTGCGGGTTGACCCGGAGGAGCTTGTGCTTGAGCAGGGTGTTGTAGCGGTAGCCATTGGTGGAGAACTCGATGGCCTGGCTCTCGGTGACCCCCTCGCAAGAGTTGCGTAGGTTGGACCACCGGGTGAGGTACTCGTGGTCCCTTTCGCCTGGCTTCTGGACGCAGCCGGCCAAGTGGCGTGGACGACCCGGCGTCGGTAGGTGCTGGCGAAGTTCCGGATGAAAACCTCCTCGAAGTCTAGCCTCGAGTTGACGCTGCGTACTGGCAGGCTGTTAAGCCATGTGCGTGCGGAGTCCCGCAGCATTAGCGGTGCGTAGCGCACCGCCACTCACTTGTTGCCACCTGTGATGGAGACGACGGTGCCGTAGTCGGAGGGCCAGTCCTCTGCCTTGCTCGCGCCGTCGTACTTGGGCGTGTCGCGGGGTAGGGCAAAGCCTTTGGGGAAGACCTCCGCCACGATGCGTAGGCCGAAGTAGGGATGGCCTCCATCGTCTTCTTCCTCCACCCGGCGGGATTCTTCTAGCGTGCTGATGCGGTAGTGGGCGTCGTTGCTGGCCTCCGGTCCCAGCGGGCCAAGCCAGTCATGGACTCTGTATTTGCTGGCTACCTGTGGAGCCGGCTCGTGATCCTTGCCCTTGTCGTTCCGACCGCCTCCTACAGCCGGCTCGCGGTTTCGCCCGCCATGCTCATTCCGGCTGCCTCCGGCAGCCAGTCCACGGTTGCGGTCTGGGTGTGAGCCTGAGTTGATGCTGCGTGTCCGGTGTGCATCGGGGAAGAGGCCTGGCGATCCTGCCGAGTCGCGCCGGCTGGCGGCGGGCCGGTTGGTCCGCCATCCGGCGGCATTTCTCCAAGCAGATTGTTGGTAGCGGAGCCGGCCTGCCGCTGCTCGTAGGAGGCCTGCATCCGGTTGGCGGCGCCAACGAGGTCGAGGATGCGTTGGTGTTGAAGTCGCAGTTCTTCCCCCTGCACACCGTTGAGCTCGGCCGTGGCGGCTTGCGCCGCCCTCATGTTCTTCACGGGGGTGCTGTAGACGGGTCGACAGAAACCTGGTGGAGTGGCCGGGTTGGCGTCATTGCCCATCTCGGTCCCGAGGTGGCCTCCGCGGCGCCTCACTTCCTCCGCCCGGCTGGAGTGAACCGGCACCGGGGTGAAGCCATGGGCGCTGTTGTACTCATGGACCTGCGCCTCTAGCCGGCGTTCCGTGGCGACGACGGTCTCGACGCCATCAAGAAGACGTAGGCGTGCTGCGTCGAGCTCCGTCGCTGCTGCTACCGGGTCGGTGTTGGCGAGGATGGGTGTGTAGAGGCCTTGGATGAGAGACTCGACGGAGCTCGGGGTGTTGTTGCGAACGCTGCCCCGCGGGTCGACGGTGCGGCGGCGGTGACCATGAACTCCGCGTAGGCGCGAGGTGCGAGGCTGCTTTCGCAGCTAGCCGTCTCGAGGAGACGGTCAGAGCAAGCCCGCACCATGGCAGGGTACTCGGGCGTGACGGCGACGTAGACGTGGTGCTTGCCGAAGCTGATGATGGTGCCGCCCTCGGGGAAGGCGGAGCCGGTGAAGCAGGTAGCGTTGTCGGCGACGAAGTCGATGGAGCCGAAAGTGGTGACAAGGCCGGTGGCGACTCGCTCGCCAAGCCGGCTGCGGGATCCCATGCAGAATGTGACTCCAGCCGCTATTTCCTACCCCACGATGGGCGCCAAATGTCGTGGTGTGGACATATGCCTAAGTGTAGGCTTGTGAGGTGTGGGAGTAACTGACACAGCTGGCGGCATCTGTAGGCGGGATTGGGCACAAGCGTGCACACAAACACACGATGTATCCAAGTTCGGAGCCCTCATGGTGAGGTAACACTCCTACTCCTGCTGTGTTCTTGCTTATTCACGGTGGATAGGTTACAAACTTGCTCCTTGAGCTGTATATGAGCGTTCGGCTAGAGCAGCCGGATAGAGTAGTCTAGGGTTTTCTCTAAGGCGAACTGGTCGATCACGTCTAGAGCAGTCTAGGGTTTCCAGCCAAGCCTCTCCTTCTATCTGGCCGCACCCCCCTTATATAGGGCTGAGGAGGTGCTGTACATATGTGGGTCCGGCTCATTACACACTGACTGGTGGGGGCCTGCTGCCCGACCCGGACCCGGCGGGTCCAGCTACAGCCTTCTTCCTTCCCACAATGTGCTCCCGTCATGTATAGTGGCCGCCACACGGTATGGTGGTGCCGCTGTCAGGGACGTGAGACGCCGGGTGGCGCGCCTCCGGTCTGGTCGGCTCCAGCCCCGCCGGGTGTGGGTCAGTGTGCCAATAGCACGCTCTGTACTATGGCGACGTGGAGTCTGGCGGCCGGATCGTGGGCGACGTGGGAGGAGTATTCCTCCGTGCTGTCTTATCGGCGACCCTGGCCCGCTGGTGACAGCCGGCGTTGAGTCGGTCCGGCTGAAGGATCCACCCGGATATGTTCAGCCGGATGCCTTGAAATCTTGTCTTGTAAACTGCTATGACCACCCGGGGGTCATCCCCCCGACAAGCCGTGAACCCGCGTTCCTGTCCGTGTCCCCGACACCGTGTCGAGGATTTTCCCCGACGTGTTTCCCCCGTCGTGCTCCCGTCGTGAAGCCCGAATACACGACGCGAGTTCTCCATATGTGAAGCCCGGTGCCATGCAACGACAAGGTCGACGACCGTGTCGATACGACAAGAACTTCCCCGACACCGAAACCCGGCAAGTTCTCCGCTTCGTTTGTGTTTTGTGACGACCGCCTTCATGCGTGTCCGAGAAGACCGGTGTCCGAACCCCGACGCATCGGACCCAGTTGACCCCAAAGCCCGGAACGCCAAGGTCCGCCACGATGACGACCCATGTACTACTACTTCCACGACGTCGACTACCTCGACTACTTCAACTCCGGACGGACATCTACTTCGACTACTTTGACTACGTCGACTACTTCCTCTCCGAATCCGAAGTTTCCCCGAATCTGATGTGTGACCCCAATCCTAAACCCTATATACCATATATGCGTATCTTATAAAATCATGGATGCTTAATCAACATCGAACAATTGTTCATTTAGTCGAATTAATCTAACTTTAATTATGGGGTTGTCCGGTGCATCTATATTGTGCACCGATCCCATTTAAAATGATTTGCCATGTGTTAGGAATAAAATTGGATCACATTTAATTTGTCATGCATCATGTCATCAACATGCCGCTTCTTTTGCCGTAGGAGTAAAATGCATCTTTTATGTTTTCGGTGTTTGTTGCTTCTTCGGGAATAAGACGCTGAGTTGATGTGAGTAACGACAAGTTCTGCTGCCTCTACCGGATTGCAGGCAAGTGATACTCCCTTGCTATCTTTGCTTGTTTTCTGTCTCTTACTCTACCTATCTTTTGTTCCTTGCTAGCCCTATGTTACGATGCTTGTGTATCGATCCTATTTGCATGTTTACCTGGCAGCCATGATATAGCCACACCCCCACCTCCTATTACCTGTTGCTTTTTTACCTTGTTAGCCTTCCGAGTCCTAGTGCATGCTTTGGTGCTTTGCTTGAGTCCGGCTATCTCTTTATCTAGTCTTGTTTTAATACGATAGCTAGGCTCAACTAAAATGGCAATCTTTAATTTTCTGTTGCGATGGGAACAATTAATAAAGATAAGGCACCGGCGGAAGACCAATCGTGGTGTTTTGTTCTGCTAGTGTCGCCTAGGACCCGAGATTTTTTCCGCTGATCCAAGACTGAGCGCACTAACCACATGTGGGAGTTTGATACGTGTCAAATGTATCTATAATTTTTGATTGATCCATGCTAGTTTTGTGATGTTGTCACATGTTTTTACTATTATATTACATCATTTTTATGCATTTTGTCGGACTAACCTATTGACAAGATGCCTAGTGCCAGTTTCCTGTTTTTGCTGTTTTTTGTATTTCAGAAAATTTACTTCTGGAAATATTCTCGGAACTGGACGAAATTTACGGAGAATTTTACTCGACGGAAGGCACCAGGACACCAAAGGGCAGCCTGGGGGCCACCCATAGGCCAGGGCCCCCCTGCCGCGGCCCTAGGGCAGCCCGGGGTGGGACCCGCCCCTGCCCTGTGGGCACCCCCGCGGCCCCCTCCGCGCCTATAAAATCACATTAACCCTAAAAACATCGAGGCGGCTATTATTTTCCAGATAAGTCACCACGAGGTGTCGCCACCATAAACCCTAGTTCGGGGGTGATTCTGAAGCTGATCCCGACACCCTATCGGAGGGGAGATTGATCCCGGAGGGCTCTTCATCGCCATGCCTTCCTCCGGGATGATTTGTGAGTAGTCCCACCTTGGACCATGGGTCTATGGCAGTAGCTAGATGGTAGTCTCTCTCCCTTGTGCTTCATGTCTTAAGATCTTGTGAGTTGCCTAACATGATCAAGATCGATTATTGTAATGCTATGTGATGTGTTTGCTGGGATCCGATGGATTATCAGTAATGATCAGATTGTGCTTGATTCTTATATGTTGATTTATGTTCTTGCATGCTCTCCAATGTGCGTAGTTACTTTGACCAAGTGATTGTGTGTATCCCCAAGAGGGAGTATTTATGCTAGATAGTGGGTTCATGCCACCTTTTGTTCCTGGGCACGAGTGACAGAAACGTCTAAGGGCAAGGGTGTGCTGTTGCTACTAAGGGTAAAACAACGGTGTTAATGTCTCTTTTGATATTAGTATTGCTTACGTCATGCGCTTTACTTAATGCAATTGTCTGTTGCTTACAACTTAATACCGATGGGTGACAGACTAGATAGCGATCCCACGGTGGACTTTTTAGACAAAGATGCAGTTGGACTCAATGGTCTTTGTTCATTGTCGCGATGCCTACATAAATATTATCATGTTCCCTTTGTCATAACTAGATTAAGTTTGTGTTATAATCTTGTCAATTGCCCAGCTGTAATTTGTTTACCCATCATATGAGTGTTTTATTTACTTGAGAGACTCCACTAGTAAACCCATGGCCCCCCAGTCCATCTTTTTACATTGATTGCAACCTTTACTCATCACTTTTCATCATCATTACTCCACTAGTCCATTTTCATATTTCATCTATTTCACTATACAATTAACCACTTTGTTTTCCGCGAGACCGGAAAGATTGACAACCTTTCCGCCAGTGGGGCAAAGTATTTTGGTTGAGTGTGTGCAGGTCCACGTCTGTTGAAGATTAAGCTCCAGAGATATTCAACATTCACTTTGTTGTTGATTTCAAAGTCCTACTGGTTCGATAAACCTCGGTTCATTAACGAGGGAAAATTGCTACTTGCTACATCCACGCCTTCGCTTAGGGCACAACCCAACGCTACCGTCACCGATCAGTAAGCTCTTTTCTGGCGCCGTTGCCGAGGACTTTGGAGCTACAGAAAGGGGAGTCTCATACTCTCAATCACTTTACTTTGTTTTTGTCTTGCTTGCTTTATTTCTCGTTTAGCTTATTTTTCTTGTTGCAAAATTTAAAACCCAAAAAATTAGTGTAGACTTTATTCCTGTCTTGTTATTTTATTTTATCATTATGTCTTCCACTGAAAACACCAAGTTGTGTGACTTTACTAGCACTAATAACAATGATTTAATATGCTCTCCAATTGCTCCACCTGCTACTAAAGCGGAATCTTAAGAAATTAAGCCTGCCTTGCTAAATCTTGTTATGAAAAAGCAATTTTCTGGTGCTAGTACTGATGATGCTGCCTCTCATTTAAATAACTTTGTTGAGTTATGTGATATGCAAAAGTATAAAGAGGTAGAAAGTGACATCATAAAACTGAAGCTTTTCCCTTTCTCTCTGAGATGGAGAGCAAAAGAATGGTTATTGCGTTTGCCTAGAAATAGCATTGATTCTTGGACTAAATGCAAAGATGCTTTTATTGGAAAATATTACCCACCTGCTAAAATCATAAAATTGAGGAGTAACATTATGAACTTTAGACAATTTGATAATGAACATGTTGCTCAGCTTGGGATAGAATGAAATCTATGGTTAAAAATTGTCCCACGCATGGATTAACTATGTGGATGGTTATCCAAACTTTTTATGCAGGTTTGAATTTTTCTTCAAGGAACCTTTTGGACTCGGCGCGAGGGAGGCACCTTCATGTCCACAACATTAGGTGCAGCAACTAAACCCTTGGATGATATGATGACAAATTATGTCTATGCTTGCTACCAATCAGTCCCACATTGATCCTAATAATGTCCCACTTGCTTCATTAATGCCCAGAAAAGGATCAAGTTGATGTTAATTTTCTTAATAGAAACAACTTCAACAATAATGCTTATCGAAAGAATTTGGTAGTAACAACTATAAGCCTTATCCTCCCAATAATTGTAGCGCCCCGACCCCAGAAATATAAAATGGAACGTTGTGCAACCGGTCATGCTACACAACCGAGGTTACTGGGTTTACCAATCCCAGGCCAAAACTCATTGGCAGGCGTGCTCGGAATACATCATCGGCACACAACACCTCGATCATGCCATAAGCTCAGACATCGCTTCCATGTATAGTAAAGAGACCGAGACTTGTGGAACAAACTGGCACATCACAGACTCTACGAAACAAAAACTCATATAGCAACTCATATATGAGAAAGATACAAATATTACACAACAAAAGGTCACAGACCATCAATTCAACAAGCGGAAGCGAAGTAGCGTTGTCTAATACAACAAGATCCAAAATATAGGGCCTAAGAGGCCTACGCATAAATAAACCCAGCCAGCTTGCTCCAATGTCCCAAGCTGCCACCTGGGAACCCCAGACTAGTAGTCGATGTCCACGAAGAACCCACCTAGCTGCTCGGTGTCGTCCTCCTCTGAAATACAAAATCATAGAGGCAGCAAAGAGAGACTGAGTACGACGTACTCGCAAGTTTAGTAGGGCGATTTAGGCCCAATGACTGACGGCGGCTCTAAAGCTTTATATGTATTTCTTTTGCATAAAGCGAATTTTCATAAACCGGAACATATATGACACATGGCATTCATCTACTCAAAATAGTTTTTATAAAGGGGGATAAGAGAGTAATCCTTTCCTCTTCGGTTCTCGGCGAACCAACTTGTAGCCAAACCCACTCATATCCACCAAGGCACCCCCTCGAATCACCCTCGAGGA